>KK117037.1:0-16935 GCA_000611955.2 Stegodyphus mimosarum
TGCGCAAATGATCAGGGAGGAATCAGGAGGAAACTAGCATCTGAGGGGCTAGACGCTTGTTTCGCACAGCCATGCATAAGCGCATGCGCAATATAAAGGTTAAAAAAAAGGGGGGGACCGTAAGATTTGATGTTTGTTTATTTATTTACTCATGTTGATGATTGATGATTGATTAGAAGTCGAGAGAAGTGTTTGGAAGGTTTTATTTTGTGGAATCTGTTATATTTTCTGGCGTAAGTTGCTATCAGTGTACAGTTTTGGTGGAAACGCAACTATATTGCGAACGAGGTGTTAAAACTGAAATCGCTCCTGATCTTGTTATGTAAATCGCATCCGTTTAAAACTTGATTACAGGAACAACAAGTTCATACTTTTTCTCATCTGTCAGATTACTTAAAATTTAATTTTATAACTTCATTGCTCGCGTAATTTTCCGAACTTCATCCGTAAAGATTAATAACATACGTAAAGCATCGATATGTAATTATGTTAACGCGTTCTATCTGAGCAAAGTTAATATAACTCTAAATCCTTAAAATATTGGAGTTTTTATTCCTTACTAGATACATAAGGAATAAATTATGATAAGTTTATGCTTTATAGGGTTTCAGAGTTCCGTGAGGATAACTGTGCTGACAGATGTTGAGCATATTGCCATGTCAAATTACTTTGTCACTAGATTTCTAAATATGTTAGCGTTAGCCTTCTAATATCATTTTTGTTAGTTTTGTATGATATTTAACCTGTCTGTTATTTTTGAAGATCGAAATTGTTTGTAATTTTTTTTGTGTTTTTACAGAGAGCCTTGTTAATGTAAACATTGTCAGGGTGTAGTCCTTTGTTGACAGAGCTATAGGCAGGATTTTCACATGTACAAACCATTCCATATAGTTGGCTGTTTGGCCGCCCAGACTGTATAGTGGTTAGTAGAGCCTGACTGCGATACTGAAGGGCCCGGGTTCGAAACCCGAAGAAGGCATGGATGTAAAATTGTCGATCCCTTCATAGGAGGAGCGGTGGCTGCCTATTATGTGCCTCTATAATAAAATGGTCACCACTTCTGGCCTTAGTAGTGTTATCGGCAAGTGCCTGCCATTCATAAGAAAAAAAGTTGGTTGTGATATTATTTTTTATTCCGTTCTGTTGATTGCCACTTTATATTTCAATGTTTATTTTTATTAAGATTTAACACCTACCAGTGGCCTCATAGCTAAGCACTGTTTTTTACTGAGTTTGATTCCAGGCAAACAGATTGGTTGTATGGATGTTTTCGAGGTTTTCCTCATGTGTAATGTAGACATGAGCCGGTTTCCCTTAGGAAGTCCATCATTAGAGCATCCCTCTGTTAGGAAGATGGCCTTAGTGGGCTTTGCCATAATCAAATAAACTAAGCCAAACCATTTAAGATTTAACCATCACTTCAGTGTTCTGTAATCAGTAGATGTATTTAGTTAATATAGTTATTAGAGATAAGTAAGTGCTAACCCTGACTGAAAGCCTATTCATTTATGCACATTGATGTTACAATCATCTCATCTTATACTCATGCATACGAGTCCATCAAATTGAATTGACTACTTCTAAATGTCAGAAAATTGAAAAGTGTAAAGTAAAAAGCATGTAGCTAATAATTTAGTATTTAATTACACGATAAATGAAGAGCATTAGTTTTCTATACTTTCATTTTGAATTCTGTCAAAGATAATTTTGTATTGCACAATCATATCTTTGACTATTTTGTATAAACGTTTTTTTAAAAAAAGTTTAGTTCAAGTTTGTGTTATTTTTTTTTTAAAAAAAAGGTATGCACTTATTTCCTTGAAAAAATATGCTAACTTTGTATACTTTGTTGAAGTTTTTCTTTTAAATTTATTTAATATGGCATATAAGCAATATTGTGAATTTTAAATTATATTATTTTAGTTCATATTTGCTTCATACTATGAACTAAGCTCCAAACTGCATCAAAAAAGTTTTCGCTCACTTTAAGGTTTGTATCTATCTATTAAAAATGTACAATTAAAAACTGCTATATTATCTTTGGTATGAGCTTTTTAGTAAGGTTCTTAATATTGTCATATGCAACTTCATACCCTGTTCAGAAACATCAGTTTTATCTGAAAACAATTGCTACAAAGAATTCCAATTTCTTCCAATGCATTTCCTGATGAGCAGTTTATTAGAAGACACTGAAATAATGAGAGTGGTTTTACCATAGAAGTTCACTTAAAGTTCCTATTATAATTCTTTATTACATGCATTTGCAGAAAATGTCGCTAAAGGTAATTGAAAAAGTGTGGGATCACGTTGTGCAGATGGATGTTCCGTACTTCCTTATTTCTTGGAATTTTAAAATATAGTGTGTTCTAATATATAGTTCCAATGTTCATATCTTGTTTTATGTTTTTTGTTCATTGAAATTAATTTTTTTTTCCCAACACAGACATTAAATTTAATGTTATTTCTTACTTTTTATCATTTTATTCTTTATTTTGCTCGTAGAGGAAAGACTTGACATAAAAAGCATTTTTAAATGGATGAAGTGTAGTTGATGTGTCAGCTTCTGCTGTTAATATTATCTGATATTTTGAACACTGAATCCAAAAGTGCAATCACTAATTCTTAAAATGTAAATGGAGGAGTATCAGCCTCAGACATTCCCTTGGCTCACGTGGCTAACAAATGCTTGATAATCAGCAATGTTGCATGATGCTCTTGAGAGAAATGGACAAGGTTAGCTCATTAGAGAATTATTGTGTGGTTTGACATCTGCTCTTACATGTTGGGGTAGTATATTAAAAGTAGTATGTGTCTCATTGAGGAAATGGAACTGCTTTTCTTTCATACACAGTTTGGGTAAAAACTGAGTAGTTTTAAAAGGGAAAGCCCAAGCTGGAGGAAAGTTTCAAGGGAAACATTCTTTTTACATTTTATATCGCATCATTTTGTAGCAAAAAGCTAAGTGTTACTGAACAACTGAAGCATTTCCAGAGGTGTCATCTTTTGAAACTGTTAATCTTTTATCCATACAGATGCTGAATGCATTGATGTGGTTTTTACCCAGAAATTATTGTTTATCTTGATTCTTATTTTATCAAATTAAATATATATTTGAAAGCAAGGGATCTGTTTTCTGCCTTTACATGCAATTACATAATACAATTAATAGATTGTGTGCAGGAATATTTAGCAAAGAAAAAACATTAAGTGCTGCGATAAACTTGCATCTTAAAACTATACGATTATTTTGAAGTGTAAGATTCTTTCATCAGTATTTATCAGTACTTATGTATGAATGAAATATTTGCTGAGAACAAGAATTTATAATTTCATAGGGGTATAGAAACTAATTTTTTTAAAAACTTCCTCTATATTTATTGAATTATGACTATACTTTGGTTAAAATAAACGTAGGAACATTTTTTTAACATTCCAATGATAATAACTGAATGCTATTTTTTATTTACATCTTTATTGGTAATTATTGTTTTATGATTACAGTTAAAAATGCCTTCGATAATGACAGATCTGATAACGCTGATTGACAGCGAAATTCCTGAAGGACGTCAAAGTCTTCAAGATAGCCACACTAACTTGGAGAAAGTTGCTGAATATTGTGAAGCAAATTATTTTCAGGTATGAATTTTTAATACAGTTGACTCATATTTTAATGACTGTTAGGACTGATGAAAAACTCTATTGTCAAGAGTTCATTTATTGAATTTTGCTCAAAAATAGGTAATAAATGGTTTGTTTCATTAAATTAAAAATTAAAATAATCGCTTTCAGGATATTATTCATTATTTAAAATTAAATACTTCCTAAAATATCTCATCTAGCCATCAATTAGCATATCTTATCTTTTTAACACATACATTTGAATAATACTGTTACTGGAATGAGGAAAAGTGTCTTCTCTAACAGCCGGAATTAGAATTATTTGTACCTTAATGCATTAGATGCTGTACTTTGTGCATTGCTGCTGCATCTTGAGATTTAATAATTAGAAATAAAGTGCATTTTAAAAGGTTAAAAGTTTTGGCAGTTTCTGAATTTAAAAGCAGTTTCTGGGATACAGACTCTAAAATATTTAATGAAATAGTTTAAAGTGGAAATAGACTAAAGGCATTAGGGAAGCATCCATGATTTTGTCATGAGCTTGGATTTTTCACTCCCATGAAATTTGAGGAAAGAGAAAAGGAAATGAGAGAGAAAAAAGAATAACAGAATACAGTTATACGCTGTTCAATTTGGAAAATTTGCTATATTCATATATAATATACGTGAAGTAGTTACAGATGTTGGATGAAGGTTTGCTTTCCAACTGAAGAGGGAGCATGTCACTGTGATTCTAATGCTTTTCTTTAATTTTGAGAGAATTTGAGTTTATGTTACAAAAACTATTTAACCTCTGACCATTCTGGAGTTTCTCTAAGTAAGCTCAAATTTTTGAAAACTGTCATGAGAAAAAGGTATTTTCTTGATTTTAATGCCCAAATGCCCCTGGTACTTTGTACCTGGATTTATATCTTTAAATATATTACCTTAATTTCTTTTACATATTTCAGGATGCATATCTATATACATTTTTACAGACACTGGAAAAAATATTCTAGGCTGTATATATTTATATATATGACCTTGCCATACCTGCCAACTTTTACGAATTTTTCGTAATTTTTACGAAAATGCGTTTGTCTTTACGATTTTACGATCGTAATCCATTTTTTACGATTTTTTTCCTTTTTCAAGTGTTGTAAGTGATTTTTGTCGAAATTTTAGAATTTTTCGCCAATTCAGCGATTTTCGAAAATTGCATCGTGTTTTACCGACTACTTCGAATCCAATAACCTGCGGTTTCTCCCAGCTCGCCGCTTAACCAGCCAATCCAATGCGCTGAACTTGTTTCTCCCACTCTTTTCTTTGTGGGCGCCAGATTATTTTTTTCGCGTTCGCTTCAGCAGCAAGGGAATTACTCAGCGAGCGTGGATTGTCGCACTCTGTTTTTTTTGCATGTGCTACGAATTTTCTTAATACGTCGTTGTTACGAAATGAGTTCAAAAAAACCGTATTCTCAATATTTTCGGCCTGCCTACAAAGCCGAATTTCCATCAATTAAAGAATCCTTCAAAGGAAATAACTATGCATTTTGCAACGTGTGCGTGTGTGACTTCATAATAAGTCACGGTGGAAGAAGCGACATTGTGAAGCATGTTAAGTCTAAAAAGTAGGAAGTTAATGCTTCGGCTTCAACAACGTCAAAGAAAGTGGATGATTTTTTTTTTCAAATTCAGCTACAAATTCGGATGCCGATGTCATTTTTGCAGAGTGTTTGTTTACTGCATTCCTCATCGAACACAACGTGCCGCTAAGCGCCGGTAAACTTTTCAGACGGATGTTTCCCGACTCCAAGATTGCTCAGAAATATGCTTGTGCTCGCACGAAAACATCTATTATGAACGAAATTGCTTGCGATGAACAAAGTAAAACGATAGCTGCACTTCAGAATTCAGCATTTTCGGTGTCAATCGATGGCAGCAACGACAGCGATTGGAAGCTTTACCCCATCGTTGTCACATATTTCTGTGATGTTTCTAATGAAATGAAAACTCATCTTTTGCATCTTCCATTGTTAAATGGAGACGCTACGGGGGAAAATATTGCCTCCTTGGTAATTAATGAGTTGAAACATCTTAACATACCAATATCAAACTGCATTTCATTTGGTGCAGATAATGCTCATGTCATGGTGGGTGACAAAAAGGGTGTAGCCTCTTTCCTCAAAAAAGAACAAAATGAATTAATTGTTATTGGATGCCCATGCCATTTAATTAATTTGGCAGCAGAAAAAGCTGCAGCTGCTTTACCATTAAATATTGACCAGCTTCTGATTGATGTGTTTTTCTATCTGGAAAAAAGTGTAAAAAGGAAAGAAAACCTAAAGAATTTCCAAGAACTGTGCTCTGGTGAAACGAGAAAAATTCTGAAACATGTATGCACGAGATGGTTATCCTTAGGCAGAGCGCTAGGAAGGTTTATTGAACAGTGGGATGCATTGCTAAAATATTTCCACGAAGAGACCAAAACGAAACCACAGATCCCATCAAATTTGTCGGCATATAAGATTCCGAAAACCAACTTTGCTTCTAATCAAAATGCTTTAAAAGGGAAAAGCCAACACACAGAATCAAACCCTTTAAAAAGAAAATGCTTAGAAGACTCCTCAAAGGTCAACTTTGTTAAAGAAGTTGAAGGGAAGAAGAAACAGTCTTCTATTAGCCGGGAGGAAAGGATTTTCTATCTTCTTTCTTCGGATTTGAACAAAGCATATTGTAGTTTTGTGTTAAGTACCATTAAGATTTTTGAAAGTGTAAATACCCTTCTACAATCAGCTTCGCCAAAATCTCCCCTTCTTATCCAAATTCTTAATGATCTTTTGAAAGAACTTTATACTAAGTTTGTAAAACCGTCCGTTGTGAAAAACAGTGTGTTGATTCGTGTTGCCTATAATAGTTTGGCAAATCAAGAGGATGACAATGATCTTATAATTGGAAATTAAACCAGGGAACTTGTATATTCTTTGAAAGATCATGAGAAAAAAGAAATTTTTCAATGTGTTAGAAAGTACTTTTCCTCAGCCTGTGATTACATTGTAAGGAAGTTTCCTTTGCAAAATGAAGTTCTTTTAAATGCTGAAGTGGCAAATTTGAAACAAACTGAAAATTCATCTTTTGAAAAGATTCGTTTTTTTATTGATAAATTTCCATTATTGTTAACAATTAAAGAAAATTAATGCCATGATGATGCTTTAGATAACTACAGAACCAATTTTCTGCTGCACAGATTGAAGATTTTGCCAGTTCTGGAGAAGATAGACTTGATGTCCTCGTTGGTACCTTAAAAAGAATAAAAGAGCTGATGGAACACCAAAATATGATAGACTAGTAAGAGATTTATGTGCTATTCTCGTAATTCCACACAGTAATGCTGAGTGCGAGAGAATTTTCAGTGTTGTGAAGAAAAACAAAACTGTGTTTCGTTCTTCAATTTCACCAAAAACTTTAGAAAACATTTTAGTTGCTAAATGTTATGAGGAAACTAATTGTTATGACAGGAAATTTTCCAAAGAATTTTTGGCTAAACCCGAAAAATACACTCTAAATTCATTGCAATAATTTTTTTGTGTAACATTAAGTTCTTGTTTTATGTTTCCTAATAAATTTTTTAGTTACTACTTAACTGAGATTTACTAATGTAAGTACAATTTTCTTTTTTCTATTTGTATAAATTGTTATTTTTTTAATATCAAAGCATGATATTAATTCTTCGTGTTCTTCTGAATTTTGGAGAAATCTTCTGAATTTGGGGGAGAAATCTTCTGAATTTTTATCTTTAGAGGTTGGCAGGTATGCCTTGCTGGTCAGAATGTTGAAGTAGACTGAAGAGCAGTTATATTTCTCTATTTCTTCAAAGGTGTATAAAAATCTTGTTTGTATTTTTTCATTTTTATATCCAAAGGCTCTTGGTTCTTTATTTTCATTTGCCTTAGCCTTTTCAATATTATCCAAATATTTCTCAGAATCTAATTCATCACTAGAAGAGGATAATAGAGACTCAGTTGCAATGTCTGCAGTTTGACTCTCCTGATTTGAATACTCCAGTTGTTCTGAAAATAATTTCATTCTTAATGAAAGTTTATAGATTGCTTTCTTTGCTTTTTTAATTTGTTTGTCATCCAATAAAATTTGGTGTTTTGGATGTATATATATTAAACACAGCAACATCTCATTGTCTAGCAAACTAGTTTCTCTTTTCTTCATTGAAGAAACGATTCCTTGCAACGATGCAATAAACCCTCCATTTCAGAAAGAATGAACATCATATTCTTCCATTCTTGCCTCCTGTTAATTTTTCAGGTAGTAGCCTTTTTGTGGCTATATACAGTGTAGAAAGAAGAGTTTTCAATTGTGCAAGATCATTTTGCAGTCTTTCTGTTAGTGAAACATTAGGGTGATCTACATCTTCTAAAAAAGTTCTGAATTCTTAATAACCTCTATATCCTCAAGTATATACTTTTCCATCGCGTTGATTTATCAATAATTGCTCTTTTTCCTGCTCGCTTCCTAAGAATTGCATCAATTTTGAGAGTTCTAGCCACTATTGCTGCTTACCTAAATTTACCAATGAGATTTGTAACTAAACGAAATAACTAAATTAATTAGCTTAATCAATAATGGCAAATATCACATCCATCCTCCTTCATTATATTTATTTATTTAATACGTCAATAAAGTAGAAAATAACTATTTAGTAATGTATATATTCCATAAATAAAAATAATAACTCAGTTTGTCATTATTATTATTTTTTTCCAATTTACTTTAATTTCATTTCAAATTCGAACTGAGCAACAAAACCTGGAGCCAGAATCGATATTTTTATCGACTCCAGCTCCAACTCCTTTTACCCCAAAATCTGCCTAACTCCAATTCTGACTCCACAACCTGCAATAAACTACATTTTAAATCAAACAATGAAATAACATAAAAAGAGAAATTCATCTTAGCACTGCACAAAGGAAATATCCACTTACTTTTTTTGGAAATGTCCTAGTTATTGAGAGGGAGTTGCTGTGGTGGAAATTTCATAGAAATTGCTTTGAGAAAGAATTCGAAGCATTGTTCCTCTAGCGTTTTTATGACAGAATAATGTATTCCTGCAGAAATTTCACCTTTTTTCTGTTTATAGGAAAATCGGTACTATACTGTTATTGGGACCAGATTCAGAAATGAATGAATGAATGTATGTGAGCGTGCATATGTACACATATATTTGTGCTTGCATATATACATGAACACATTATACATACATGCATTTCTGGATTCGGTCTTGATAACAGAACAGTACCGAAAATCCTACAAGCGTAAGTTTTAAAATCGAGTTTGAAATAGAAAATGATCAACATTTTTCTATAAAAGCCATTGGAACTTGGAATACAACAAAAAGATTGCACAAAAAAAATGATGACAGTGGAAACTGAATATTTGTCATGCTCATGGTGCTTGAAAAACTGCTATATGCATCATTACCAGAGTTTGGTGATTTCTACTAAGGTGGTTGTGATAATACATAAGCACCAAAAGAAGTAATAAATAAAAATTGCTCTTCTTAAAAAGAAAACAAAATAAAAATTATGCTTATCTTCAGTTTTTATTAACAAAGTATGCTATTCTTTTAATTATATACACTCCTCAAAAGAGAAATTGCAGCACCAAGAAAGAATACTCGTAGCGTCATGCAAATTGCAGGATCAAGAGTTGTGAGATGGATATGCAAATGATTAAAAAAATAGGCACATAACATCATTATAAACCAATTTATTCAGTATCTAATATGCCCACCTCAGGCAGTGATGCAGGCCACAATCCGGTGAGGCATGCTAACAATGAGTTCTGAGGTAGCCTTTGTCAAGCCACATCTGCTGCTGTACGCAGATCACCGAGGGTTTGTGGCCATGGTCCTCGGCTAATGCCATGTCCAATGACATCCCACAGGTGTTTGATGGGATTTAGATCTGGAGAGGCTGCCGGCCAGGTTAGGATTTCAAATCCAGTCAGGCTGTTAAGAGTATGCCGTACGACATGCAGCTTCACATTGCCTTGCTGGAATACGGTGTTGGGTGTGCCCTGCAACCAGAGCAGAACAACAGGCTCCACAACTTGCATGACATAGCGGTCCGCTGTCAAACTGCCATTAATGTGTACCAGAGGTGTCTTGTGATCAAACATTATGCCACCCCAAACCATAATGCCCAGTACAAAACCCAATGCCATTTGATGGTCCATGCACTATGACGACACCACACCAGACGTCTAGTCTTGTGTTCAGCAGTCAATGGTTCCCCTGTGGCTGGTACCCATAAACCTAAGTGTACTTCATGTAATCTGTTGCTTATAGTTTGGGTGAACACAGAACCACCTGCTCCTGGAAGCAACCGGCTTCGAATGTCACATGACATGAAGAAAGAGTCTCCAATAGTTGACCGCCGAATGCACCGGTCTATGCGCTCTAACGTGCACTTGTGCACATCACATCTTCTTCGACGGGCACGTACACCTTGCTGGCTGTTGTGTGCAGCGACAAACCAAGTTCATTGGAGTTCAATCATATGGTTACGTTCTCCAGTCGTTAACTGATGGTATTGAGCTCGCCGACGTCTCAGAGGCATTTTCTATGCTTCTTGTAAAGTAATGTCTGCCGTTCACCAAAAAGAAAAAGAGGGGGAGTGTTGGGTAGGTGCATGCTGAACTTGAACTGTCAATGTAGATTACTCCAATTTCAACTTTACATTTATTTTTTATCTTTTTTTTTTTTTTTTTTAAATTTACATTTCTGCAATATATGTAATTTGCATTAGCTTGCATGGTTTACTGAAAGATTTAGAACGAGCTACATGGAATGGAGTAGTTGTTGTGTTGTGTCAGTGTGCTATATATTTTGAATACCACCTCTAGTGAGTATTTTAGAAAAAGTGAGCTTTTCAGTATTTCCAAGTGCAACTTGGAGAGTTAACCTCTCATATTATATCTGTATTTGTAAAATAAAGTCTTTAGAGTAATCAAGGTGTGTTTTCTTTGTATAGTATTCACTTTTAATTACTCATATATTGGTTCATTTTGAACTGAATAGCTTATTAGACCAACTGGGGCTATTCTAATGTCATGAGTTTATTGTAAGTATGGAATGTGATTAAATATTTGGATTTTGTTTTCCAAATTATTATGTTAGCTTATAATTTCTGTTATTTTATAGGCTGAAAATAAAAGGTCAGCTCTTGAAGAAACAAAAAATTATACGACACAGTCTCTTGCTAGTGTAGCATACCAAATTAATACTTTGGCTTATAACTTGCTTCACATGCTTGACTTACAAACAACCCAATTGGCTGAAATGGAGTCTCAGATAAATCATATATCACAGGTAATTTAAGTAACTCTTTTGCATGTTTTCTTTGTGTATTTAATAATATTAAATGTGTTGCAATCCTGTAGTTAACCACAGATATTCACGTAGTAAATTTTATGCAAATTAAAATCAGCATAATATATGAATTCCATCTCAGTAATGGAAAAAACTATTTTTCTTGTTAAAGCACTACTTGTGTGAAATTAGCTTAATGATGTTGCTATTTTTTTTCTCAAGATTTGAAGATTTTGATATATTTTAACTTGCATGTTTTTTGAGTTTACAATATTACAATCTTTCATACAACTAATAATAATTTCAGAATTCTGTATTTCTATTACTCAAAGCATCTTTGAATTGGTTTTTGAATCTTTTTTTTTAATCTTTGAACAACCAATTTATCACTGTTTTCTAAATGAGTGTGATTAGTTACATTGTTTCTAACACTGTTTGCTTTAAATGTCACAATTATAAAATCATTCATTCAAAACATTTGACTTAAACGACTGGCTCAAATATTAAAATATTTAGATACCGTATATACCTGTGTATAGGTCAATTTCCCCCACACACATTTTACGTGATGTGACTGAGCAATCCGTCACTGCCATGCGCACAATGTTCTTGTCATCACGTGAAATGGTGCACTGAGGTGGATGCGATCGAACATGTCGGTCCAGCGTACCCTCCTGCATCCAACAGTCGCATATCCGCATTATAGTTGTTTGATTTCGTCCAACACGACTACCGATTTCCCTGAAAGATAATCCACACTCTCGGTAGGCCACTATCCTTCCTCTGTCGAACTCGGATACTTGATCAAACGATGATCGCTGCTTACTACGAGGCATAATTGATCTTTTTTTTTTTTTGGAAAAACACAATTGTCAAACTTGAAATCATCAAAAACTCCAAGCCTTAAATGGTGCTTTGAAGTGGCGCCACAGGCGCGGGATGTACGTCTACGCTGAAATTCTAATCATTTGCATACCTCACCTCCGCCAATGCATGTTGTAAATTTCATGTTAATTGCATGCTTCCTTCGGGGTGTTGTATTTATGGTGGCTAGCAGTATATTTCCTAGTGCAACAGTTTGCTGATCTTCCTGTAGCTACAAGCATGTTCTTTCAACAAAATGATGCCACATGCCATACCTTGCAGATTTCCATTAATGTACTACAAGTATCTTTCCTTATCATCTCATCTTCAAGAATGGGGATATTTCCTGACCTTTTTAGTGTGTGATTTCTTCCTTTGTGGTAATTTGAAATCTGAGATTTTTGGTTCTGACTACCACACACCATCCAGAACTGAAGGATGAAACTTGGAAGGAAGTTAATCGAGTTCCAGTGCCTGTCCTGCAAGATGTGATGCCTAACTTCTGTTAAAGACTTGGAATGCGTGTGAAGGAAAATAGGGACCACTTAAGTGATATCATTTTCAAGTGATTGACAATTTGTACCGTGACATGTCTATGCGAGTTGTTCAGAAACATTCCTCACAAATTGCAAACATTGTAAATTCATGTTGTACTTCTTTGTATCACTATGAATAAATTTGTATCACTGGTGGAAGTTTCAAAATCACTTGTTTTACTGCCGCATCCGTTATAAACGAATATTTGAGTTTTAGGTACAAGGTCCTGCGTGACTGAAACATAAACATTTTGAAATAATTTCTTTCACTTGAATGAAGAGTTCGTAAAATATTACATCAAAAACAACTTTTTACTTTTTTGGATATGATTTTTTTCACTATACCCTGCTAAATTTGGCAACTTATCAACATTTTGGCAATTTGAAGATCAGTTTGTGTACAAAACTTTTTATCTGGAGATTTGTGAATTTTTTATGTTGTTTTTTACAAACATAATAACATTGATAAATGTTTATAAAAATAATGACAACATATTAAAATTATGTTTAAGAAATAACATTAGAATAAAACATTTTATTTTCTCCTGCCATATTTTAAAGTGACATTGCTTTCTATTATTGTTACTTAGGAATATTTTAATTTTGTAAAATAAATGAGATTATAAATGTTATACAGCACAGTTTCTGAAACACTTCTTAGAAAAATAAAAAACTGCTGTAATTATTTTAAATTAATTTCATTTATTTGTCTTGTGTTATATTTTTTCATTATAAGAGTTTTTTCTCATGTTTCAGGATATTTAAACATGTATCAGTTTTCTGTTGAAAATTCATTTAACCATTTTTCTTTTCTGAATTTTTTTTCCCCACAAATCCTCTGGCTTTCTCTTGCAGAGTTTGAAGGGATAATTTTTCTGTGGATTTTAGACCTTACACCTCAAAAGATTTAGATGGAAGACCGGTGAAATCAGAATTTTCTTCTTTTAATCCCAGAAATATTTTTTTAGCCTGTTTATCTTCCCGTTATTTGAAGCAAACAAAGAAAGCAAAGAAATTCGAAACTGACAATTTATTAAAAGATTCATCATATATGTGTCAGTGCACATATCTCAATGCCTGCCCTAAATTCTAAAAATTTTTGCTTCACTGTCCCTATCACCAGCTCTAACCTTATATCATTTCAGATTTATTCTCAATGACATATTATTAAAGAAATATTAATAGTAGTTTCTTTTATGCGTTATTAAGTAGAAGTAGTTCTTTAGAATAACAGAAAGCTTTAATTAAATCTGAAAATTTTAAAATAAGGATGAAATGCCTTGAAGAAATTGGTTTTATAAAATAGCAAAAATTATTCTTCAAAGGTACATTGTTGAAATATTAGCAAATTAGGAGATGAAGTAAAGACTAGTGGGTGCACTGATTTGTTTATTGAAATAAATTTGAAAAGATGATCATGAGAAATAAATTAACGTAAATTAACTAAAGTATCGAAAGATTTTTCAAATTAATAAGATGTGTAAGACAAATTAATAAAAGACTATTTTTAACAAATAATTATGTAAGATGTGTAAACGTTTTGTTGTTTCATGTGTTGTAGCTTTTAATTTATAACTAATATGATTTTAGAATCAATATCATAAATTATAATCGCTGTAAAATATTCTTAGTGCTTTTTTAATGGCTATTGTTTAGAAATTTATATATATATATAACTACAACCATATAAATCTATTTTGACTAGGGATATTTAATGACATAATTTAATACATAACTAACTGCTCACCTTCAGAAGTTATTTCTACATGTTAAGATGAGTTACTGCCTTTCCTTAATCCTTATTGGTGGATGCAAGATACAACACAAAAATGTACAAAATTAACTTAAAACTTTATTCCTTACAGCTAATGAGACTTAATATAATACATAACATCAGCAAATCTGTACAGAGTTATGACACTAACTAGATCAGACAAAGTGCTGCTAACTTTCAACACTTGCTAAAACCATGTCAACGGCAGACATTCATATGTGTTCTGATCAGTGGCTGTCTAAGCAAGCAGCTGCAGTGGCAACAGACAAGCTTCTGCTATGAGTCATGCTGATTATTATTTTACTTCTCAATTTTAACTTTTGCCGGACATAAAAATCTGCATAAATCTTCAGACTGAGCTGAAAGGGATGAAACAAGGCATAAAAGAAAGAATCAGTATACTGATTCTTACCGTAAGTAAGCTAACTGTTAGTACTGACTGTTAACTAAAACTAACTGATAGTAAAATTTAAGTAAAAGAAACAATCTTCTTTAAAATATATGAGACTGTTATAAGTGTAAAATATAAATGTTTCTAGAAATTTTATAATTTAATGCTAACTGCTTGGAAAAAATATATGAAGTTGTCTTTATCACTGAATTTGTTTTATAATTAAGTTAAATATTAGGTTTTGTGTAATAATAATGCATCCTACTTACAGATTTTTTTTATTCTTACAAATTACAAAAGTGAATTTGTAAGAATAAATCTTGAGTATTTATTCAATTCCTATTTCCTTGATAGATCCTCAGTTTTGTTTCATTGGTGGTCCTTAAAAGTCCTTAATTTCTGTGTACAGAAATATATATGAACGGCTTTAATTTGTTCTCCTTTGAAGCATATATTAAGATGTGTTCCTATTATGCATATATATATAAAATGATATTTCATTTTTTCTGTTTATTAAGCCAGAATTTAAAAAGATTGAGAGATAACAGCTGATCATTTAGCAAATAAGATTTTTTTTCTATATTTGAGTATCTTTATCATTGCTGTAGTTAATTCCAAAACCAAGACAAATAAAACTCTATTCTTTCAAATCTAAGCTGACCAGTTATTGAAAAAAGAGTGAAACTAAGCAGTTTCTAGTAATTTCCGTAAATTCCATTTTATGTGTAGTAACTTTTAAATCATGTTTCCTGCAACATTTGCGAGACCTTTAAAAGCTTCCTTCAAAGCTAGTTAAAGTTCTTGATATGTAGTAATACAGTAGCTGATTAACATATGTTATTCTATATTTCAATTAAAACATTTTATATGTGTTTCTTCAACACTCACTTTTATTTTATCCCCTTATAGACTGTTATGATACATAAGGAGAAAGTTGCTCGAAGAGAAATAGGAATCTTAACCACTAACAAAAACACCACACGTCAGCATAAAATACTAGCTCCTGCTAATCAAGAAAGACCCATTAAGTATATAAGAAAACCTGTTGATTACACAGTATTGGATGACATTGGACACGGAGTGAAAACAACAAGTAACACTCCACGATCAAAGCGTACTTTAGCTCCAGTGCACCAAAATCCTCTTAATGGTAGTAGTGCAGGACCAGCTCCAACGACAAAACCTCCAACTCCTCCACAGCCAGTTCGTGCTGGTGGCAGTCTGTCTCGTGGAACCAAAGAATACAGAACTCCTGCTCCTCCTATTGCACCACCACAGGTGCCCAGCAATTATGCACCAAATTATCCAATTGGTCATCCTCGATCACAAGAAATGAGAAGAGGAAGTGGATATTCAACTTTACCAATGGTTTCCACATCTCAGGCTTCTCAACCATTGCTACCACCACAGCCCCAAATAGGAATGGTTCATCCTATGACACATGGCCATCATGCAAATACCTTAGGACCATCTTCTCCAATTCCTCCACCTCCATCTCCAGATATAGGTATGAAAGAAAGTATTTCAGGTGGTATTATACAAAAGCCTTTAAATTTAAATTATGAAAAGGAAACAAGTTTACAAATTCACATTTAAGCAGTGTAATGATATATTTTAACTAATCATAATAATTAAAGGAAGAAGTTGCAAAGCAATATTTTAAGAAAAGGTAAATTTTTATTTTTTCCTGTATTTTAGTTTTGGAACTTAATATTACTTTTAAAATCCAAAATTAAGTAACTGGAAAGTGATTTTTTTTTAAATTAGATTTAATTTTTTTATTGCCATCTATTCAACAAAAATAATTGTTTCAGTTTTTATTTCTTCAATGATATGTAAAGAAATTCTATAATTAAAGGCAGTTATAAGCATTTTAATTTGTAATAAACTTTTTGTAATTGTCAGTTTTACAAGTTGTTATAGTTGCTTCTTTGTACAGTGGTGCCTTACATGATAAATGCAACCTATCCCAAGATGGCATTCATCAAGCAGGAAATTGTTTTGTACAGAACTCTGTGTGAATAACATATTCTCACTCTCCATCCAGTATTAGAGAACACTGTAAAAAGATTGGAAATGCAAAAATTTGTTAATTTGTAATACTAGTTTTAAATAATATTTATGTATTAAGTATATATATATATATATATTATATATATATGTAAGAAAAATAAAGAATATGTCTAAGATTAAATTAACAACGTAAATTTCTCTTCTCTAAAAATAATAACCTCTCTATGCACTGCGTCATTTCTAGATTGATCCATGCCATATGACTCTTACATAATTCTGATGATGTAAATGGAACTAAAAGTCAAATAACCAATAATAATTTTACAGAAGTAGTAACTGTCCAATCAAAATGCATTGTAAACCAAAACTAACTCAGT
>KK117037.1:34546-46092 GCA_000611955.2 Stegodyphus mimosarum
AAAACATGCTGTTCCTTAAGTTTTGGAGGGCACTGTATTTTCAGCTTTGGTTCTTAGCTGCATTATCTTCATAGCATTTTAAATCTTGGTACTTAGCTGTCTAAATTCTAGTTCTGCTATGAATTTTATGTATTTGTTTTTACTTTGTATTTTACTTGCACCTTATGGCTTCAGTTTTCAAAGGTTTTAGGGCATTGTAAATAAAAAAATAGTAAATAAATAAGATCCCTAAACACTATGACATTTTTCAAGGTATTCAAAATACATTTAAGCAAGCATTTATACTCATGCATGTGTAATTCTGAGTAATAAAAAAATCATATAAAAAATGCCAAAAAGTGTGAACAGATGTACTGTTTTATAGAAAATTATCAATTTTTTCATTCTTAATACTAAAATAGATTTCTGTGATTTCTATATAAAGAACTGTTGTTTGTAATGAAGTTATTAAAAAAAATTTTACAGTGTTTAATTTAAGGTAAATAGGTATCACTCATGTGTGCTTAAGGGTTAAAAGCATTTTGTAAGTTTATAGTCAGTGTTTGAAATACGTTCTATAAATTTTGGTGTAATATCAAAGCTTGCCTTCTTATCCCTCCCTTCCAAAAAAATTAGGAAATTTAGTAAAGGGATTGTTTTTATCTTCAGTTGTAGATATTAAAAGTACCCTGTTAGTTTTATATTCTGTGTAAATCATTATGTATACAGTTTTATTACTTAATGTATTTGTAGTTATAAAGACTTGTATTATATGTAATATGCATAAGTTTTTAACTTTTTATTATTTTACATATCAAGATTTTTAACACTTGCATTTTAATGTTATGTAGTTTCACCACCATTACCACCTCCTCCTCCTGAAGATGAAAACTTGTATCACGAAAACTATAATCCTCCATCACCACCAGCATTCCTTCGCAATCGAGGAGAACCCGACTGGGTTCCCAAAAATTATGTTGAGAAAGGTAAATTGTTATTTAGATATTGTGTAGAGAATTTTATCCATGTATCAAAGTATATCTTACTACTAGCTGGATGAAAATGAGTAGCCTATCTAAACTATCTTAGACACCTGCCAATTTTATAAATTTTTCAATAAAATGTTCAAAGTAAATTCAGTTCAAAATAATTTGATGAAATTTATTCTACGAAAACTATTCTAGTTTTATGATCTTGTATGTAATTGGATTTAGCAGTTTTTTGCAAAGTTATGCCAGTTTATTGATTTATCATCAACTATGTATGTGCCCTTAATTAGGGTTAGCATTTGAATTCATTCTCCTTATTACATCTAAAATAAATTCTTCCCATATTGGAATATAAGTTATTTGCTATGTGTTGCTAAGTTTGGCACTTTTTCAACATTCTAGCAGTTCTAAAATCAAATTGCCTGCCAAAATTTTGGTTTGGAGATTTAGGAATTTTATGATGATGCCTTTTAACATTATTTGAGGAAAAAGCAATAAAATAAAACATTCTCTTCTACCGTCTTTTAAAATGTCTTCATCTTTATTCTAATTCTGAAATTTAACGAATGTAATAAAAATATATTTTTGTTGAAATTTTTCTGAACTTCTTTTCAGCAAACAAAAGTGCTGTGTAATTATTTTTAAATGAATTTAATTTGTTTAGTTTTCAAATTTTCATGATAAATGTTTTTTCCTATGTAATTGTTTTAAAATATTCAGATATATGTCAATTTTCTCTGTAAAATTCACTTCATACGTGTTTTTAATTCCCTCTCCATGAATCCTGATGTTTATTTTTACAAAACTGGCAGTTATGTATTATAATACTGTTGTTAAGTTGAATACAAATAGCAAAAGAATAAAATTGTGATGAACCTTAGTTAAGATTTTTTTCATGCATTAAATACTTAATAGAAAAAATTCAAGTGACTGAAATTTCAGTTAGCAATAATATTGTCACTGTGCACTGAAAAGTAATTTAACATTCTTGTCACATGTAATGAATTGAAAATAAGTTGGTGCATTTGTTATATTGTCCTATGCTTTTTGGCACCTAAAAATGAATAAGTGAATTATCAAAGTGAAAATATTATAAGTTGTTCCATAGGTCAAGCCTGAATTTTTCTACCTTCTTCATCTTTAACTCTGCTCAGAAAGTTCTGCAATGTGATATTCAATTAATATAATTCGCTTATGTTTTTATATGTCATGAAACTAAGATTGTAGTTTAAAAGATATTGCTTTATTTTCCTCATCAGAATTGAAATAAAGCTGTAAAATTTTATCAGTCAGAAACAAAATGCCTCAGTGCTTTTAAAATGTCATGAACTAGATGGAATCCTTTCAAGTGTTCCAAAGAATATTAATTGTTAAAGATACATGTTTCACAGATTTTCACTGATTTTTCATCTAGTGAGCCAATTAGAGATTCTGAGGGTGCAATATCTGACATTCTGATGAGAGGACTACTTTATAACTGTGTCTCAGCACAAAGGTGTCTTTATACAAGTATGTCACTGTTTGAAAAGCCAGAAAAGTGCTTGCAACTTTTGCAGACCAGTTTCTTATTTGAATAACTGAACCTAATAATTTACTATTTAATGATTGTATTGATACTTGTCGTGTACAATGTCATTGCCCTTCATTAAATATTCCTAAGCCTGTATATAATTTTGATTTCTAGACTTATGTGTAAGATTTAATTTTTTTATTATTATTATTTCTAGTTGTGGCTATATATGATTATGTTGCTGATAAAGAAGATGAACTGTCTTTCTCTGAAAATTCTATTATTTATGTGGTGAAGAAAAATGATGATGGATGGTATGAAGGTGTAATGGATGGGGTAACAGGTCTTTTTCCTGGAAATTATGTTGAACCATGTTTGTAAAAAAATGCATTTATTTGTACATAATATTATATAGCTATCCTTATATTATTTCAGTTGTATGTGAGAAATTTTAAGTAGTTAAATTTAATATATGTATATGTGTGATTATATATCTGTATTTTCTTACTTTTTTAATATACAGTAGTTCATTTAAAATCAAAAGTTAATGAATCAAACTTTCCTGAGAATCAGAAATCTATGATAGCCATATTCAGTGTAGGTCTGTGCTGTAATAATTTATTCATTCCAGACATTTTTTATGCATCAATTGTTTTTCAAACATACTTTCCTGTTGTGATTTGTATTTTGAGCATCCAGAAAATAAATATTTCTTATCAAAATGTTTATGTGTTTCTGTACTTGAAGTGCTCAGCAAAATATATCAAAGTAATGATTTGTGTAAGAAAGCAATGGATATTTTAAAGATGAAGTCAAAAAATGAAAAACAGGAAAAATAAAATTAAATTCATATTTCATGAATTTAAAAGACACCCTGTTACATGGAGAAGTATTCCAATTATATAAAACTAATCAAACTGCAGTTTTAATACTCCCTCTCCTGTGAGAAAAAGTACTTTAAGTTAACATACTGTAATAAGATCACATTAGACTTCAGATTTTCAATAATTGTTGGTTTTACTGGCAGTCAGCAAGGAATTGCTAAATGATACATACACTAAAGTACACTAAAATTGAACAACATGAATTGTGATTTTTTTTTCTTTATTATTAAAAAGTCTTTAAAAAATTCAAAAGGATAATCATTTTCTGTTTACATAATTCAAGTGAAAATGAAGTTATTGCATTCTCTCCCCCCCAAAAAAAAAGTATTTTGCCCTGCACTCAGATTTCAAAAAAAAAAAAAAAAAAAAGGAAAAAAAAAAAAAAAAAAGGCATGAAATGAAGATACATACAACCATGGAAGTCATAAGCAAATGCAGTGTAAAAAATTGTCACAAAAAGAAAGATCTTCACATTAGCAACTGGTTCACTTGCAGACAGTGGTAAGATTAATATTACTGAAATATTTTGTTAACATTCCCTTATTTATTTATTTTAATTAAAAGTGTGTTAAACCCCTAGTGTTTTGGTCACATGTAAAATAGAAAAGTATAAAATTTTGCTTTGCTACAGTTCACGTATAAGTGAAATTTTGTGTAGTGGAATTTTAAAACACAAAATATCAAGAATATCAGACAAAAAAGAATTTGTCCAAGGACGAAATCAAAGAACTTCGCATCGCTTATTTTAATTACAACTCAGAAACTGAGGACTATTTTATACTTCTTACAAATATAGTTGGCAGGTATAGGCATTTATGATAAGGCTGGAATTACTTTTTAGTCTGGAGGACTATAAGAAGAGAATGATGTGATGATTTTTATTTTTTCAGTTTCAGTTATTCAGGTTTACTGGTAAAAGTATTTTAAAGCAAATAAAAACATCCGGAGGAGGAATAAAAGATCAAAATCTGTTGACGAAAGTAAATAAGGATTTGGTATATGTTTGCATTGCCACTAAAACAGTTATTAAATGGAATTTATAACGTTAAGCTTTTGATGTATCTTTTAGGCATTTAAGCTTGAAAGTAGCATTCCTTTCAGCCTAGAATGTGGTAATCACACCAGTACAGCATATCTGTGATGGTGCCCCGTCATGGATAAGCTGGCAGTTTAGTGATAGTCTATACCTGTTCAAAAGAATGCTTCACAAGGTTGCCTGTACATGAAATTCTGCGTGTGAAATTCCATTTGTGTTCATGAATTATTTAGTATAGTCGTTATTTTCTTAGTTCAGATTTGTATGCAAACTGAATATACAGTAAAGTGATAGTTATGTATACAAAAAGGAAATTTTAATATTTTATATTTGATAGCAGAAAGATTGTATTTATAAATGTGAGCAGAAAAGAATACAATTTTGAGATTCCATTTAACATGCCATATATGTCTTATCTATAGATAAATAATGTAACAGAAGATATCCGTTACATTTGCAGTAAAGGAACTAGTACTTAATTGTATTATGAGATATTTTCTGTAGAATAACTTTTGTTAAATAACAGATGTTAAATGGAGACTGTAGCAGACATGCCCGTTAATAGCTATATTATGACTCACTAATCAGATGTGGAGTGTGCTGGCATGAATTTAGCTTACGATTAGGTAGAAAGTAATTTGGTAGAAGCATAATGCCTGCACCAGAGGGCATATCTTATCTGACAGTGTCCTGGCATATTCCAGATGCTGCACTGTGCCAAGCCTGTTGTATTCAATGCATACAGATTCTAGCAGTGGCTAATTACCCAATGCAGACAGAATTTGTGCAGTAGATACAATTGAAAATTACCAGAAATCCTACATTTGTTGCGAACAAAATGCTGACAGATAAAGCATTGCTCTAACTTGATGGTATGATTGACTTCACAGTAAGCATTACTAGTTGATAGTCTATTTCCATGCCTAGTCAATATTATGCACTTCCAAGTCAATATTATGCACATTTTCAGTTGAATATATGGCATCATAACTGACATTCTAATTGAATTTATTTTTCTTCCATCATTGTTCCACCAACAAGCTCAACTATTTATAATTAAGTTACTAAAGTGTCTTTTGAAGATGCACTGTTGCTGTTGGATGGTATGCTCCTAGCCATATATCAAGACAATTCATACACGATGGACACGTGGACGGTAGCCCTTGCCATATATCAAGACAATTTATACGCAATGGACATTATGAATATATCATACATGATAGAGTAATCCACATTTTGTGAAGAATGTTCAAGGAAATCAGTTGTGTATGGGTTGAATAAAGTAGCATACATTTTCATTGTTAGCTTGAGTTCTTGTAATGAACCCATTGAATTTTTGACAGGAATAACTTGAGCCCAGGATTTATGTACATCTTGTTGTTAAAGCAGACTGAGGCCATTGTGATATGCATCAATAAAATTTCTGAATTCTGTAAGCATATCTTTCAATTAATGAGATCACACTTGTGCCACTACTGATGGCTTTCGTTTCAAACATTGACAGTGATGCCTGTATGTGTTCTTATCATTCATTTCCATGTCAAATATTTTATATGTTAGACAGCAACCAGTCTTTCTTGTTCCATAACTTGAAAATATGTACATTCCACTGTGTATTTACAGATATTTTTTGCTTTTGCCCATAGGATATCTTAACCTAAAGTTTGGCAGCTCAGCTTGTAATAATCATATATTGCATTACATTTGCATCTCTAAGTTTGTAATGTCTTCAGTGAAAAAAACTGTGCTTTTTATGATGATATGGTATTAAATTTCTGAATTTTAAACAATGAAAACATACAGGATTAATGAATACTTTTTAAAGATTAAATTATAATTCTGAAGTCGTAATTTTTTTTGTTTTTTTAATTTGATTTAGCATTCAATTTCATCCAAATAATAAATATCATGTCTTTTATCACAGAGTTTATAGAAGAATCTATATTGATGTTTCATTTGTGTTGTCTTCTGGTATGTGTAAAGATGAACTGCTGCAGTTTAAAACTGTACGCTTAACTCTATTATGAAATGAGCTTCGATTACTTTCAATTGTTGAATATCTATCATGGATTTCCACTTGAATTCTTTCTGTGTTTATGGTTTCCAACTCACCTCTGCATAAATGATGAATAATTCCAGCACCATATCCATCACCCAGAACATTAATTGAAGTTCTTACACGATCTCTGTAAAATATAATTAGAAGTAGGTAGGTAAATACAACTTTTATTAATACATAGTTAATAACATAAAGCATTTTTATAATAAATTTCTCTTACAACTCAAATTTGAAATTGTGCATTTAAAATTTATAAAAATAACATGAAACAAGTGTGCAAAACTCCATCACATCAGAAATGTCTATGCATGTTGATGAGTAAAATATTCTTAATAATTTTGACCAATAATAAGATACACCTGCAGTAAAAAATGCATAACAACCTGCAGTTATTTGTTATGTTATTTGAATTAAAGTAAAAATCAGTTTTATTTTACTTCAAACAGTATATCAAATAAGAGTTGAATTTGAAGTTGTTCATCTATAGAAAGTAAAATGTCAGTTTTACTAAAATTACATGTACTTTCATCTCAAGTCTGAATTTTTATTCATACTTTTACATATAATGGCCAATTTAACAAGAAGCTCATGAAATAGGTTGACATTGATTTGAAGGTTGCGATTGCTGACATAAAAATATAGATGTCGTGTTAAAATAACAACACATCATATAATGTCTATGTTTTGATGTATTAAAATGATTAAATAGAATTATCATCATGTATATCATGTTTTTTGGAATAAAAAATATTATATGATTTTTAGCATTAGAAAATTTCAGACTCCAAAAGAATTTTCACAGTTTGAAATTTGCAGAAAATTTTATTAATCAGTAAGTTCAGACTCTCCTTTAAGCTTCATGCTAATGAAGAAGTACTTTTTAAAAAATTTTCTTGTTGATCAAGAAATAGGAAATTGTAAAAAAAAAGTAATAGTAAGGTTAGTTCTACTTACAGTAGCCAGTCAACAGCAACAATCATTGAAATATCTTCAGTTGGTAATCCTACTGCTGTCAGTACTAATAACATTGTGACGAGACCAGCACTTGGTACACTTGCTGCTCCAATGCTTGCAGCAGTAGCTGTTAAACTGAGGGGAAAGTATCAGAAAAGACCATTTAATAAGAATAAAGGAGCAAAAAAAATTACTTTTATTGTAAATTAAACAAGCTAACAAAAACTAAGAATAAAGAAGTATAATTCTAGTGTGGAAAAAAAAATAATCTTTCCTAGCTGATGATTAGTTGTGAATATAATATCAGACTTAAATGAGATAAAATATGCTAGACTGACATGCTACAACCACATTTAAGTGTAATTAAAAGTAGGAGCTTCTGTCAATGGGCCAACTGCTTTATCAGTTGGAACTGGAGTAGATGGTTTCAACACATATGAAGTCTTTTATTGCTTTTTGCAGGGTTGCTGTATTTGGAATAGATATTCAGATGTATAAAAGATTGAAGGAGGTCTCTGTCTATGAAAGAAGGAAACCAATAAAAGACTTTACACATGTTTGAAACACGAAGCCGACAGGTCATCTGCAAAAGCTCTTGTATTTATAATTATGCTTAAACATGGTGCCAACGTGTCAGTCTAGAGCATGTTGAATCACTTTAAAACACATTTGTAAGCAAACCCTGTATAATAAACCTTCAATGAATCAAAATAGCTGATAGCTGAGAAAGAAGGTTCTGTGTAACTTTCTAATCCAAAGCCTAGCAAATTTAATCACATTATGCTTGCATTACTGTTTAAATAACAATTAGCTGATAATAGTTATATTTTTTATAATAAGTTCTTTAAATGCAGTTAATGAAAAAAAATTTAAGTCAGGAATCAAGTAAGTAGGTTTGTAAGCATTTAAATCATGGAATGTTGCTAATTGAGCAAATTGTAAATACTCCTTCCTATTTATGAATATGATAAGTATTAAATAAAATGCTTTTCCAAGCATTTATTAAATAAATATGTTATTATGTATTAATTACCTAACTGATATTACTTGTCCTGCTGATAACGATATCCCATTCATTTGTGCTATGAAAATAGCAGCTACTGCTTCATATAAGGCAGTTCCATCCATATTAACTGTCGCTCCAACTGGAAGAACAAACCGTGTTACTCTTTTGTCGATGCCATTGTTTTCTTCCAAACAGCGGAAAGTGACTGGTAAAGTAGCTGCACTACAGAAAACAAAAATACTTTATTATTCCTGTCTTACTTTGTACATTAGGAATATTATTAATATTACAATTGCATTTACATCACAACTTAAATTTAGCTTCAGCCCACAGAAACTTGTCTCTGGAACTTCTCAATTTTGGAACAAAATCATAGTGTCAGCCAGTACCTTAAATAAGATAAATTTCAGTACTTTGCTGTAAATCTCAGTATTATCAGAAAATTCTGCTATTAATACAACATTTCATTTAAGAGTTGGTAAATTTGATATTAATTCTAATTAAATGTGTGATGCACTTACTTTGGGAAAAGAAAAGTGTGCTAAAAAAATTTCAGCACCTGGGAAGACTCTCCCGTATCAAAACGTGATTCTTTAAGGAAGAGAAAAACTTAGGTATTAACACCTTCTGTTGTAGGAGGAGTTGGTTACACCCACTCAGTCAAAAGGTTTTTTAAAGGGCTTAGAATGAGTAAGAAAAGAATTTTATCGGAACTGTAAACAGCATTTCACTTTTTAAATTTTAGAGTCCTGCATTATATTTAAGGGAATTAAATAATGAAGAATCTGCATGAATGTATGTATGCTTCTCACACTGTGAAAATAAAACAGTACCTAGACACATCAGATTTTGAATATCACGGTCCTCCACTCAAATATGGGCATCTGGAAGCCCAAATGTGGAATTTGTTTTATTATCTATTTCATATTTTGTAAAACTTTAACGAATTTTTGATTTACAAACTCAAGGATTTCAAAGTGCGAAATGGCAACACTATATTGGGGGGGGGGCATTTTTACCTCCAACATGCAAGACAGTGTATCGGAAATTCTAAAGATGTACTCTTTTTAAATATTTTGTGATACTGCTGTTGAATTAAATTTTATGCTTTGAGTGCAAAAAATATGATATTTAATAAGTAAAGGTAGCACACAGAATGTTTAAAAAAAAAAAAAAACCCTTTGGGTGTAATATAAAATCTGAAGGATTTCAGATTTTTTTTAAATTTTATTTTATAAAATTTTAACTCCATGTTTTGTCCAGTTTTTCTCATTTTCATTCTTTATTATTTTTTATTTTGGGTCAGTGCCTGACTGACTTCTATAGGACTCTAATCTTAGAAATTAAGCGTTGATTTATATAAAAT
This sequence comes from Stegodyphus mimosarum, assembly GCA_000611955.2. Taxonomy (NCBI): domain Eukaryota; kingdom Metazoa; phylum Arthropoda; class Arachnida; order Araneae; family Eresidae; genus Stegodyphus; species Stegodyphus mimosarum. Next base: position 44,330 of record KK117037.1, read on the forward strand.
TTGGTATGAGTATGTAATAATTATTAGGTATTAGAATGTTCGTAATTTTGAGTTATTACAGAATTTTTGCATATTTTTTCACAATCATGTTTGTGATTTCATTAATGTAAAAATTGTGCATGAATATATAGAATAAGCTTTATTTTTCTTTTTCTTTTCTTTTTTTTCCTTTATTTATTTATTTATTTTTTTAATATTGCAGTAAAATTAGATACAGGTGCCAGTTGCTGATGTATGAGATTATCTTCGGTATTACAAGATTGCATTGCCTAACATGTAATTATTTTCTTAAAAATCCTTAATATGCAATTAATCAGTTAAAAAATCATTCTGCCTGGATTTCTCAATAATATTTTGAAACAAGTATCATTTTATATCATGAATATTATAGATAAAATAGCTTTCAAATACCTTATGTTGAAATTAGGTGAGAAAAGCAACTTGAGATTAATATAAATTTTGAATAAAATTCTATCGATTTCAAGGGTGACCAGATAACTTTAGGAGTAAAAAAAATGTTTTGTAAAGATAGTGGAGTGACATCTATTTTATATGGAAATAAAATATAAAATTTGTAAAGTAGACGGTTATAAGAAATAATTATTATACATTCAACTATGAGATTCCCATTTAAATCAGGTATTTAATTATTTTATTCACAATTTTTGTCTTTTTGGTATTTTGTTTATTAGTAGTTTGATTATAATCTAAAATAAATTTTTTATGGACCTTTGTTTTATATAAATCATCAATAATCCATGTAAAGATATAAGATTACTAAGAAATATTTTATTGTGATTGATTATATAACTTTAAATTATTGCAGCAGAATATTGATATTCATATCTTGGAAATAAACATTTCCTTTTTGCCATGATGCTAAAAAATGACATGGTGAGCCTTTATAAGAAGGAGCAGCCATAAACAAAGTCCACACCCCTCCAAATACTCTGTACTTTTGAGGTTATTCTGTTTTTCTATTCAATTCTGAAGTATCACCAACCCTCTTCTTTGTTGATTCAATATCCATGGTGTATGAGATCTATGTGGGATTCTTGTAAAACAGGGTAGGGTTTTTTTCAGAAGAAACATGTTTTGGAAAAAAAAAAAAAAGGGAACCATGTTGAAATTTTAAAAAAATGAAATGTTGGAACCCATGGAGTTGCTACTTAGGATAAATTTACTAATATTAGCTTATATATATATGTATATATTTAAGAATATATACATACATATTTATTATTTCTTATAAAATGCAAAGTAATTAAATAATTTAGTAATGAAGTAAATTATCGCACGCAATATCCAAAGGACCTTTTTTTTTTTTTTTACATTATGTTACACTATGTTGATGTATATTCAGTTTTGTAATAATTAATTCAAATTTGATTTTTTTCTTTCTGCATAAATATATTAATTTTTCTATTTTTATTACTTTTAAATTATCTAAAATTCAGTTTCAAAATCCATCTGACTCATAAGTATGGAAGTAGATCCCATAGCAAGTGAAAAAATGCTTACATTTTATGAAAAAGACTAATGTGCATACAAATGAAGTATGCGCATACTTAAAATCGATTCTCTTTCTGATTTCTTCATCACAAAAGAAACTTGCCAATCCTGCTGAGAATACACTGTTTCCAAAATCACACTCCTTTATCCTCATGTCATTTGCACTACCTTAGATCTTATATGGTAGGAAGGAATGAGTCATTTTTTAAATTTCACATGAACTATGTAATGTAATTAAGATTAAAGTTCAG
>KK117037.1:46191-69205 GCA_000611955.2 Stegodyphus mimosarum
TTTTTTTTTTTTTTTTTTTTTTTTTTTTTTTTTTGTTGTTGTTTCTCATTGCTGGTAAATAATTAATATTTTTTATTTATATGAACTGAAATTTAGTTTCTGAATTTCTTTTTCAAATTCACAGATATGAAAGCAGATCTCATAAGCAAATGCATAAAAATGTATGCATGTATGTGTATATATAATGTAGCGAAAAAGGTTGGTTCAAGGATACAATAAGGCTAGTTGAATTGCATAGGAAATTAAAATATTTAAATTACTGACAAAGCAGTGCTTTGCATATGAATAATAATAATATAAATATGAAATAAGTTCAAAAATGAGTTTCTTCTGCTAAAAACATATTTTTTCTGGCTTTTTCCCCCTGCTGTGGAAGAAATTTGGCAACCTTGGAGTACCATCAATCAAAGCTATTAGAGTGACCTAATATTAAAGAATGTGCTGTTAACAACATTTTTCATCAAAAGGAAATGGAATCAAAGTTATCAAAGCTGATGGCATAGTATTTGTGTATAAGAACAAAGAATTTGACAGTGTTCAAGTACTGATGACTGTATTATTAAAAGCCATCAAGCAAGTAGTTCCTATTAAAACACTGTTGTGGAAAGACAGCATAAACCTTGTTGTCATGTGAATTGTCAAAATTAAAAAATCCTCCCCTCCCCTTTTTTCCCTTGTAACAATATTTCTGTGATCTATGGCAAATCATTTCTGTGATCTATGGTAAATAAATACTGAATAGGTTTAATTTCAGCTCATGAAATTTATTACAGTGGGTAGTAATTACTCATATTACTTCCTAAAGTCCAAATGAAATTGTTTTTGTAGTTGTGAGTTCAGTTTTAGTAAATGTGTATGTATTGGAGATGGTGGAAAATGTACTGCTTAAAAAAGTAATTTATTTTGCTGCTCAGAATTTCTAATAATATATCTTACATGATTACTTTAAAAAAATTTTCTCACCTAGAAGCAGTTCCCAAAGCTGTTACCCAAGCCTGAAGCATTCCTTTGAAGAAAGTGAGAGGGTTCTTATGAGTAATAATAAAATAGAGGAAAGGTAGAGTCACGCAAGCATGAATAGCCAATCCTATTACTACTGTCAGCATATAGAGGCCCAGTTGTTCGGCTGTCTTTGCTAAGTCCTTGATGGCCATAATTTTTCCAATTATTAAAGACATGATGCCAATTGGAGAATACCTAGAAAGTGGTAAAAAGTAAATTTTACTAAATGACGTAAACACTAGTTTTGCCTTTTAAGTTTTTTCTTCAATTAATTGTGGTGCACCTAATTTCAAGTGTTAACTACTGCCATGAATGAAGTTCTGTATTCTCAATGAATATACTATATACAAACAACGATATTTATTCTTGCATCCATTTCTCCGAACTATCATTTTACCCAATTAAAAGTCAAGTGCATATTCATGTACGTTACCTTGTCTTTGGACTATAAAATCAATTGCATATAAATTTGTAAAAAATTATTTGGTTCTAATTTCTTGATTTGTTTTCCCAAAGTACACTTTGGAGTTGTTCCCCTTCCTACACACACACACACAGTACTTTTTAAGCCCAAATTTTCTTTAATTTGCATAAGCAGTTAATTTTGGTATCTTCAGTTTTCCAGCAACTAGCAGCTCTCAACACTGTAGTGGTTAGTGAAAGCTGATCTCTAGCATGATGCAAAGGTGTGGGTTCATTCTTGCGTAAGGGTTTCTGGTATGTACATTGTCCTTTCTCCCCCTTCCAATCATAGGTATAATATCGGTACTTCCTATAATGCACCCCAGGCAACATTTTGGTGATGAAACAATTAAATAACTGATGATCAGCCATTCCCAATGAATGCTCAAGAAAGCAAGTATACAGCTATTTTTGAAGACATAAAAATTCCAGCAACTTGATAAATGTGAATGTCTAGTTTTGAGACTAACTTAATGTTTTATTTTCTCAAATTTTGTTTAATATGATCTTGTCTGTGATTTTTATACAGCTTTAAAATTCAATAAATCATCGCTTTTGATATTCAACTCTTTTTTGTAATGTTTATTCTAAACACTTTTGCATCTTTTGTCATCACAATTTATAAAAATGTACTTTTTTATTCTTAATACTTTCATTAAAGAAAATGCCATTTTTATAAACAAGTCTATTAGTTAAACTACTATTGTTTTGAAGAATATGAATCCCTGTAACCATGCCAATTTTAAATATTTGTGTGTTTATCTTTGTTCCCTGACATTTAATCAATGTAGCTATCTCTTTCTTGTGTCCCAGACACTTTGTTTCATTTTCAATTGATAACTATATGGATTTTTGATTTACAGTTTAACAAAAATGAAAAGAGAATTACCACATGATGAGAATCACAATCTTCATTATAATATCATTCAAGATGACAAAGAAATGTACCATTGGTGCTCCAAATTCACCAAGTTGGCCAGCAATGATGCCAAATGCTATACAAAAAACGATGAGACCTGTAAAGAGCATTAAAGGATATGTTAAACTTTAATTTAAAAATCATCTATGGGAAACTTGTGTAATTTAGTTGTTATTCTCCCTATAATCAAATACTTGCAAAATTAAATACAGTGTGTCAATTAATGTTTCTGTTAATTAAATATAGTCAGTTTAAAGAAATAATTAAGAAAATGTAGTTACATTAGAAAGGACACAGCCCTATGATTAAAGTGATTGATCATATCGTATTACTTTATCAGTAATTGATTATTTTTAGCTGCCTTCTTATTGTGCATTACAATACAAAATATGGTTTGCATGCATTAAAAGCACTAACTGACAATTAATTTGTGGACATGTTTCAATGGATGACAATTTGGAATGGATAAATGTAAAAGACAGCGAACCAAATTTTCAAGCTCTGAGTGAAAAAAGTCATTTCAGTACAGATCTAGAGAACAAAAAAAAATTACAGTGATGTTGAGAATGACAAGGAAATGTAAAATATAAAAATTAGCCATGCTGAAATCTTGATTTCGGTCTATTTTGATTACATAAAAGTACATGGAACTTTTCTGCTTCTATGGAAGATTTTCTTTCTCCCTGGAAATTGGCTTATACAGTCGTGGTTAATATTATCATTGAAATATTACTATCAAATTTCCAAAGGCCTGCCTATTTATATATATATTACATACATGGAAAATACATTGCTTATAGTGATCAACAATTCAATTAATGTTATCAAAATGTTACAGTATGAATTTTTCAAACCAAAGTAAATTCTCCAAATAAGGTTAAAATAAATCTATAAATTTAAAAAATTCTTTACTTTAATGACTCTCTTCATAGTTTAAATGCTGCAAAAATAAGTATTTATATTTTTCTACTTACATTAAATTAGTTAAATCCTGTTGTTCATCTGAAAGGATATTTTTTCTCATTGTTTAATGTTATCAAAATAGTCTTGGACAAATGTGATCACATTAAATTGCATCTGCAGTAAATATGTCACAGAGGTTTTATAGCTTGACCATTTGTAGGCTGATGACTTCAACACAGCCCTCTAATATTTAAAGCAATATCCCGATGCTTCTCTTGCAGATCTTTTGTTGATTAAAAAATGGCATGATCGTGTGGCAGTTGATAAGAATTATAGAACCATAACAAAAAATGTTAACATCCTTTTACAGGGATGGGGTGGCAGCTGTCTCACAAAAGTGCATGGAAGAAATTTGACAGAATTTTACAATTTTTGTAAATTTTCTTGGAATTTGTGTATTTCAGTTATTTTTATTAATATTTTTGTCACAAAGTAAAAACCTTGTATGGATTATTTGTTAATTAAGGCTTCAAATTTTTATCTAACAGGAAAAGAGGGTATTAAAATATGAATAGTTATAATTTGTTAAAATATAAATAGTTGTATTTCTATCTCTTATTTTTAGAATTTTGCATAAACAGTATCAGAAAACTTTAGCAAAAGAAAGATTTTTATGATTTGAATTTAAGTCTGTTAACTGAATTTTCCATTTTCCAAGATGATTACTATCCCAGTTGCCTTGACAAGGTTCTACTATACTTTCTCTTAAAGACAAATCTAAGACATTTTCCAAAAAAAGTCGTCCATATTTTGCAAATGAATTAACTATTTTTATGCATGCGCAGAAGTATACATAAAGAATTGCAGTCCATAAGTAAATGAAATGGTCATCTGTCATACTTACCTAAGACATTAGTACCATCTTTATAAAATTGTGACCTTTCGAAGTAAGTTAGGAGAAATGAATCATTCTTCAGCGTGACTTCACCATCTACATAATCCATGGGAGATGCTGCGACATATCTGGAATTAGCCTTAAACACAGTTTCTACTTGCTGGAAACAGGCTGTTAGTAAGTTTTCTGGAAACATATTTCTATAAGATAAAGGAATAATTCATAGTTCAAGCATGAAAATATAGCACTGTTTATTCAGATGCGAAATGAACTGAATATCCAAGCATTATTTCTTAAAACTAAACCATTGTAATCAAATGAAATAATTGAGAGCCTATGAAAATATTGCAAACATCCTTTGGAATATTGTGTATTATTATGTTACCTTTCTTTGTCATAAATCATGATCATCCTCTTTGGGCCACTGTGATTTCCTTTTTTTTTTTTTTTTTATTTGGAAATATGTTGACCCAAATTGTACTACCTCAAGTCTTAAATTATTTTCAGAATTTTTATTATTGTTATTTCAATGTTATTTCAAACTAAATTAAAGCTTAGCTTTGAAAATTTTTGTGGGTTTGAACTTAAAGCACTAATTTAAAGAAGGAAGAAGGAAGGAATGGATTGTAAAATCTTTAGTGAAAACTTATTTTAGAAAATTGCCTTTGTGGCTAATTTTGAATGTTCATTATAAAGATCTGCCTTTGAGTAAATTACCTTATTAGATCTAGAAAAGCATCCAAAGTGGATACTTCTCGTGTGTCTCCATTGTAATCATGCTGTTCTTTTATAGTTGGATCACCAGGTTGAATACCAAGAACGAGGATTATACCTAAAACAGCAGCAAATATTGTGGTCGATATGTAGTACAACAGAGCCCATGATCCCATTTTCCCGCATGCTTTTGCATCTAGTTGTGCCAAACCTTTAAGAAAAAATCATAGTTATTTCATTAGAATTGATACTTGTTAAGATATAACATATGAAGTAAAAGTATTTATGCACATTATTGGTATTATTTGTGATACAGGATGTGAAAGCAAGTTTTACATATGTTTCAAAACTTCAATATTATCTTCTGTGTATATACCATAGTTTCCTACTGTCATCACCCACTAGTGGGTGTTAAGAAAATCTGGGAAGATGTTAATGTACTGAGGGGCAACAGGAGGCACTGGAAAGTAAGTTAGTAAAATAATAACACATTTGAAAAATTCGGCTGCCTAAACACTTTTGAAATAAGCATCCAAGTGATTTCACAAATATTATAGTCGTGCATCGTTATAAGAATAGTACTTAATCATGTCAGTCGATCTGTGGATCAACATATGGTCCCAGTTGTATATAAGTTATTATTTGTTTTTCCCCTACTCCATGAAAACAAAATTATAAACTATTAGTCTAATATTCTAAAAAACTTAAAAACTTAATATCCAGTATATGCAAGTAGCATGTTCTTTTTGTATATATACCATTTCCAGAGAAGTCCTTAAATGGCTTTTATGTTTTATATAACCTTAAATGGCTACTGTTAATTGTACTCGGCGGAAAAAAAAAAAGGACAGTTCTATAGCTCCCGTTCTACTGGACCGATTGAAGAAATTCAAATTGCGTTTTTCATGTCTCGAAAGCGCGACTTAGGATTATATATTACATTTATATATAATATTATTCTAACATAGATATTTTGACACAAAATGGGTATTTTTCTGAAATAACATACCAATTGTTTTCCATATTTCGATTCTACCTCTCAAATGATGCCTAAATATTAAATTTTGTAAAACTTGGTACGAAATTTACGGAGAAATTCAAAAATTTAAATTGGTGAATTTTTTTCAGTTAGCGCCAAAAATAATTCACTTGGCGAACTTCTTAATACGTGGCAACCTATTTTCTTATCCCTTCCATTGTTATGGAGCGGAAAAAAAGTCACATCGTTCCTACCTTTTTACATTGTGCATGAGCGGAAAACAAGTTATATCGTTCTTCTTTCAAATAATTTCAGCAAACTGCGTAAACCACATTAGATGTTATTATCGCTTTCGACAAATATGCATGCTAACTTTCAAAATGCGCCAATACGTATATCTTCGAAAATTGTAGGTATACTTAGAAATACATTTACTTCAATTTGATGGTAAAAATTTTATAGGTTATAATTCAAAAATTTTTTCAAAAAAATTTATAAAAATTATTTTAAAATACAAATTTTAAAAATAAATCACAAAAAATGGGTGAATTTTGTTTGAAGTGAACCTAAATTTCGAACTGTGAAAGAAGGAATCCAGTAAGTGTAATAAAAAAGAGATATTAATAAATACATACCAAACTGAATTAGCATTGAGGAGCTAATTTTTTAAAAACTACTCGTGCGATTTTTACAGAACTTGGCAGTTTGGCATAATTTTAATCGTAGAATCGAAATATGGAAAAAAATTGGCATGTCATTTCAGAAAAAGTCAGATTTTGTGTCAAAATACTTATATTAGAACAACGCTATATATAAATCTAATGTACCTAAGTCGCGCCTTTGAGACATAAAAAACGCAATTTGAATTTCGTCCATCGGCCCAGTAGAACGGGGGATATAGAACTGTCCCACCCTTTTTTTTTTTTTTTTTTCCACCGCACAGTGTACATATATACTATTTTAAATGACGTAAATATTCAGATTTTAAGTTTAAAAACCTAGTTTTATAAAATTTACAAAATCTAACATTTTATGCATTCCACCTATTGATATTTATATTTTTCAGATAACTTTTCTTGAAAACTCAAGAGTCATAAAAAATTTAAAGAGAGCAATATTTAAATTTGTAAGCAACTAAAAATAAAATATCAGCTTAGGAAAAGATCTTCAATGTTAAAAATTAAATGACAGTTATTGATATATAGAATATATGAATATTAAATGACAGCTATTGATATGCAGAATGTCATGAAACATTCTGATCCCTAAATTTTAGTTTCAGTTGCAGTTTCATTGCATAAAAAGATTGTTAATTAAATACTCTGGGTTTGGCAAGAAGTTGCCAAATATGCAGCGAATTGGAGGAACTGAACATCAACATGCAGTTTGGTGCATATGGATAACTTGAAAGACAGAGTGAAAAAATTGTTCTAGTCTTGTATGTGCTGTCAGGTTAGATTGCCGTGAGGTATAGTAGAATATTGTTTGAAATTGTGCTGGTAGAAGGAGGGAGAAATATAAGATTTTTTTTCAAATATTTGTATAATTTTTAGTAAAAATTTAGAACATTAACCCAATCTACAAATGCAATACAAGGTGGTTGTAAGTAAACATTTTCTATACTGAGCATTTGTCACATACGAAATGAATGCATTGCAAAAGCAAAAATTAGAAATATGTTAGCCTTGGACTAAGAATTAAATTTTATAGATAAGCGAAATGGTTTGGAAGTTAATTAAAAGGTAGAGAAAAGTGGATTGCATAAATTATTCTTCATAATAAGTTATGAATATTTTCTATTTAGTTAGGAAATTCAACATTTAAGATGTTACTAAAAATGCACTTCTGTATGTTACTAAAATACGAGTAGAAATTATGCAAATGGAGGAAAACATGATGTTTTTTTAAATATTTGCTTGATGTGTAATAAAATAAGTTAAAATATAGCTCTGGTCAGTAGGCAGAAAAGGCCAGTTACGGAACATGAGGCTCTACAGGAGCCTGAGATGCTCGCAGACGACGTGCTTTATGATTGTGATGTCATTCCAGATTGCAACTAGTGGGGTCACCCTCGTGGTCATGGACCTTATAACAAAGGTCCATGCTCGTGGTTCATTGACGTGTTTGGAAAGGGCTGTATGGCATTACCGGGTTCAGCCACGTAACTTTAGTTATTGTGATGTTATCCCGCATTGGAAGTAGCGACATCACCCATGTGGCTCATTAACATGTTTGGAAAGGGTCCTATGTCATTACCGGGATCAGCCGTGTACTTTGGTCATTGTGACGTCATTCCGGATTGCAACTAGTGGCATCATCCATGTGGTTGATTAACGTGTTAGAAAGATTTTTGTTCATTTGGAACTAATTTTTTTTTTTAATTTACCAAATGAATAATTTTTTATACTTTTTTTTTTCTCTTTTACATGGGTGATTTTATTTCCAATGGGAGAATTTTGAAATTATTTATCATTTGCAGCAAATGAGTTAAGACTATATTTTTAAACTTTATTTGTTTCTTGAGTTTCTATTAAAAGTTAACATAATCGTAAAATATGAAAAGGTGATGTATTTTCTTTCCCCAGATTCGAACTCGTTACCCAAATGATTTAAAAGGGATTGAGAGGCATCGTATCCAAGATTTCTAAATGATATCCCACAATCCCTTGGTTGATGTTCTTAATCATGTAAATTAGGTTCTTTCCGTGTATCGTCATCTTGGTTTTCCATGAATTTGCCATTTTAAAGCTTTTTTTTTTTTTTTAATACAAAATTTTTATTTCCGAACTTTTTTTCTTTTCATTTTTTTTTTACTTTAAAAAGTTTTGTCTATTTCACTTTGTTTATTTTACAGTACTATTTATTTTCACAAGTTTAACTTTTTTTTTCCACTTGTCTATTTTCACAAATGCAGTTTTTATTTTTATTTTTTCTTCTTACTCTCTTTAAAAATAATTTTTTACATTCTTTTCTTTTAACAAATGTAATTTTTTTATACTTTTTTTTTCCCTTTCGTCACATTTCTATTTTATATCTAACTTTTTCTCTTCGTTACATTTCCATTTCTCCAAAAGAAAGTAAACTTATTTATATTTCTTTGTCTTCGAAATTTAAGGTGAAATTTACATGCATATCAAATCTCTCTGCAGGCCTTAGTGGATAATAGTTTCTATACATTGTAGAGACATTAGGTTATTTCGAAGCAGGAGACATGAAAATTGAGCAGTGCCCTCGTCGGGACTCTGACCTCTCGAATACGCGTCGAGTGTGCTGACCATTACACCACGAAGGCATGCTAAGAAGGCGGGAGAACTACCTTATATACCAGGGGTGGGGGTAAACTACCTTATATACCAGGGGTGGCCAAGCTCCTTGAAAGTCCGAGCCATTTTTCAAAATTCGAAATTTTTCGCGAGCCGCAATTAAATATGTATTTAAAAGGTATGCAAGAAAGATATTTTTAAAAAAATTTTACAGAAATTATATTTATTGAAAACATATAAATAAAAGTACAAAATATGTGTATTGAATTTAAATATTAAAAATTAAACACATTTATTTTACTTCTCTGGATATTCTTTAAAATTTGGTGAATAATTGGTGACAGCACTTCTGATTAATTCTTTCAGATATGGTTAGTTAATACTGATCGATGTTTGGATTTCACGAATTTTCAAGTGGAATAAAATGATTCACATAAGTAAGTTGTTCCGAATATTGAAATAACTCGACAAGCAGCCTTTTTTAATTCAGGATACTTCGATTCCGTACAAATTTACAAAATTCAGTAATCGACGTCGACTTATATTTTAATTATAGAGCTTGATCTTCTTGCATTTCTATTAATTCTAATTCTCCAGATACTTTTTGGGTCATAATTGTATTGGAAATGGAAAACTCACCTTGAATTATGTTAATTTCAAATGGATTCAGAAAAAAATTAAGAGACGATTTAAAATATTTCACGTCTTGAAATGTATTTTGGAATTCCGTCCGTATTCCTTCTAGCTTTTTTATATACTCGTTGAGATTTTCTTGTTTAATATTGGAACAAAATTTTTAATTCGAGGAAAATGACAAAATATTTTATTTTTAATGTCCTTTTGAAAAAGTTGTAATTTAGTTTGAAAACTAAATATACACTGTAAGAGGTCAGATATTATTTTATCTTTCCCCTGCAATTGTAAATTCAGTGTTTGCAAATGTTCCATGACATCAGTCAAAAACATTGTCTTGTAATCACTCATCATCCTCTAATTTTGAATAGGTTATTTCCTTTTCTTTTAGATATGCAGTTATCGGATCAAACAAATCTACAAATCAATCAAATTAATACGTTGTAGCTAGATAACCATCTAACAATGCAAAGGAAGTTAATGTCATTTGGAAGTTCTTTGTCCTTTAATTCTTCAACGAAATTTTTTAAATGTCGATGATTTTTTGCATTTGTGCGAATGTAATTTACAATGTGTAGCACTAACTAATAATTTTCATAACATCAGGATATTTTAAATATTTTGTAAGGAGATGTTCTCGGGAATTAAACAGTGAATCGGTATGAATTGTGGAATTTGAGAATCATCTCTTAAAAGCCCAATAAGACCGATTTTTTTTACCCAGCATTGCCGGAGCTCCATCACTTGCAATGCTGACAAGTTTCTTAAGAGGCACATCAAAAGTTTTCATTATGGAATCTAATGCACTTTTAATATCGACACCACGGGTTCACTATTGAAGTGCAACTAAATCTAATAATTCTTCTATAACAACGAAGTCAGGTGAAACAAAACATATGAAAACTGCCAATTGCGGAAGATCTGTGATATTTGTCGATTCGTCAAAGGCTAAGCTGAACGCAATACTGTTCTTCAAATCATTTTTAAAATTATATTCAAGAGATGTATTAATTGCAGTTATGCAGCGTTCGGTTGTGTGTCTCGAGATGGGAATTTGCAAAACAACTTTGTGCAATGCTGCATTATTTGAATCTAAAACTTGGACGATCTAAGTACGTCTTCCAAGTTTTTTTAATAAACTCTCCCTCTCCATATGGGCGTTTTGCACGAGCAGTATTCTAGGCAATAACAAAACTGGCTTCAGCCACGTTAATAGCTTGATTGTTAAAGGTCATCAAAATTGACTGTTGTTGTTTAAATTTGATTTTAAAGAAGCAAGTTTATCTGATCTTAATTTGGAATTTGGTGGATACTGATTAGAAAACTGAAGATGATTGGTTTCATAATGTCGACATAAATTGTTAGTTTTATAATTTTTGACCGTAGAATTACAAATAACACGTAATGCTTTTCCGTTATTGTCAATAAAAAAGAAATTCTCCTCCCACTCATTATTAAAACTTCTTATTTCCTTGCTCGTACTTTTATTTCCTTACTCGTATTCTGAATAATGCACAAAAAATTCGTAACTCGGGGAGTAATTAGCCGATTTGTTTCAAATCTTGAACCTCCTAGACGTTCAAATGAGGGATGCCGTTGATTCCACACTGTTTTGCGAATTAGGAGCCTAATTAGCGGGGTAATTAAAAATGCTTCAATACTTCTTTTTCGACCGTTGCGAATTCTTTGTTGACAGGCTGCGATTCAAATGTGACGGATGTGGGGGGCAGTTGGTATCTGGTCAACCGTTGGGTGGCGAAAAGGTCAAAATTCACGGATTTACACGTGGAAAATCATTTAAAAAATAATAACTTGACTTCTAATTAACTTTTTAAAATATAATAACACAAAAATGAAAAGGGAATTCGGGTTCATTTATCGAGAGCCACAAATAATCCTTCAAAGAGCCGCATGTGGCTCGCGAGCTGCAGGTTGTCCCCCCCTTTATATACTTCCCCTTTTAAAGAGAGACTGAGATATTAGGGGACCTAATCGCCAAATCCTAGTGGTGAAGAATCATTATCTACCACCTTTTTTTAATTTGTTCGCCATTGTAGAGACATTAGAATTTTGAGGAGACATGAAAAATGAGCAGTGCCCTCGCGGTACTCGAACCTCGGACTTCTCGATACGCGCCGAGTATGCTGACCATTACACCACGAAGGCATGCTAAGAAGGCAGGAGAAATACTTTATAACCTTAAAATCGATTTAAAAATCAGTACATACAATGTTCATTCTATATAATTTAATTTGGAATATTACATTTCTTATTTTTTATGCTACTAATATTTAATAGGCAATACTCAGAATTTCTTTTCTATTGACTGTACTAAGTTTTTGAAACAGTATGCAAAATATCACAGATTCTCTTTTACACGTGTTACTTTTATTCAAAAGATTCACCAAATTATAGTCTAGTAAATGTTTGTTTAACACTTTCTGCTTTCTGTTGACACATTTTACGTTTTATCCCGCTTTTTCCCCCTTCTTTTCCTCAAAATTAAATAGGGACATGCACAATTTTCTTTATTGTAAGATCTACTGACTTTGAGCAAATCTTGTGAGCTGTAGTAAATTTTTAACGGTATAAAGTGTACTTAAGAATGGCATACGTCTCGAATTAATTTACTTAAGACTATACATGGACATTGGTTACCCAGTTTAGTTCAAATACATACCAAAATTATTTCATTTCTTATTATTTTACTCTACAGACATTTGCACGAATATACTCAGAACACTCCTTTTCATTTACCATAAGGATACATTGATTTACTAACACAGATTCTATGAACACTTTACAAACAGTTGGAAATCATATAATTATTGGTGGAGATCTTAACGTAAGACATAGATTCTGGAACTGCTATAATTCTAACACAATAGGTAACGTAATATTTAACTTGGCCCGTGCGGCGGTATTACGCATAGCAGCTCCTCAAACCCCAACACGGTATACTGCTGGTTCAACTGGTATTCTGGATTTCTTCCTTTTACGGAACACCAGCGATCCGCTGGATGTAACCGTACTTGATGAACTATCTTCAGACCACAACCCAGTTCGAATGAACTTGGATATCAGCAGATATACTACACCAGACACAAGAGCCGTTATCACTGACTGGCAATTATACGCCAAAGCTCTAAACAACATTCAATACACAATCCCAGCATTACACTCAGGTAACGCCATTGATAGTTTTGTCGAGGAGTTCACTGCAAAAATTAAAAAAGCATATGATGACTCTCTAAAAAGGATTCCCTTCAGGAAAAAACCAAGATCACGTGAATTGTCCACTCTTATTAAACAAAGAAATGCTGCACGTAGGTTCTTTCAAAGGACAAGGAACCCCTTGGATAAGCACCGCCTAAATCGTCTTAATGCTGCTGTCAGCACCGCCTAAATCGTCTTAATGCTATAAAGAATCACAACTCCACTGGACTAACTACATTAACTCGCTCTCTGCTGAGGATACTTCCATGTGGAAAGCTGTTAATAGACTCACGAAATGCTACAGGAAAATTCCGCCCCTTAACGGCCCTAATAGGATCCATTACACGGACGCTGAGAAGGCAGAACTGCTCGCACAGATTCTGGAGTCTCAGTTTCGTCCCAACGACATACATGACACTGATACTGAACAACAGATTAATGAATTCCATTCCAACTTTACAACAATACCACACACAAACATCATTGCCCCAGTCATGCCACCAGAAGTCTGTGGCTATATCAAGAAGTTAAAGAACAAGAAGAGCCCTGGCTTTGACAAAATTACGAATGTCATGATCAAAAAATTTCCTATTAAAACTGTCTTCATGCTTACCAAGCTCATCAACAGCATTATGCAGACCCAGCACTTTCCCAATCCGTGGAAACTGGCAGCCATCTCACCTATCCTCAAACCAGGAAAACCAGCTACATCACCGACGTCGTACAGACCAATCAGTCTACTGTCTTGTATTAGTAAAGTGGTTGAAGCTGTCATTCTTGCCAGAATTAATCAACACCTGGAAGAAAACAACATTCTTATCCCCTGTCAATTTGGGTTCAGGAAACAACTGTCGACGACCAACCAACTTTACAGAGTGGTGAAAATGATTACAGAAGGAAGGCAAAGAAAGAAAATTACTGGTGGCATTTTCTTAGACATAGCCAAGGCTTTTGATCGCGTATGGCTGGACGCATTAGTCTACAAAATCCACACACTGGGTTTCCCAGTTTACATCACGAACATAATTAAATCCTACCTAACTGGTAGACACTTTGTCGTTCATATTTCTGGCACATATTCCACCAGCCGTGCAGTACTTGCAGGCGTCCCACAGGGTTCTCTTTTGGGACCCACACTCTACAATGTTTATATGAACGACATACCCACAGCAGACAACACTATACTGGCCATGTGTGCTGATGACACAGCGATCCTGGCACAAAATGCATTTCTTAGTCCAGTAATCCAACGATTACAAAACCACATCCATGCACTTGAGACCTGGCTAGTTAAATGGAAGGTGCAAGTCAACCTGGAAAAAACGCAGGCTATATTGTTTACAAAGAGAAAGAAAATAAAAACAAACCTTCAATTCTATGGTACGGTACTTCCCTGGGCCAAGCAAGTCACTTACTTAGGGGTGATCCTCTGTAAAACTTTCTCATGGTCCCCACACATAACACATATTCTCAAAAAGTTTCGAGCCCGTAAATCGCAACTCTTTCCCTTAATTGCTCGGAATAGTATTCTATCTATAGACAATAAGTTACTCATTTACAAAACCATTATGCGTCCACTATTAAGTTATGCCTGCCCAGTTTGGGCATATTCATGTCGTTCCAACCGTAAAAAATTGCAAACTGCTCAGAATGGTGTTCTGAGGCAACTAGTAAATGCACCATGGTGCATCAGAAATAGTAGAATTCATCTAGAACTGAACATCGAACACATTCATGATTTTTATTGTAGACTAGCAAGGCAGTTTCATGTAAATCAAACCAAAATTAGTAACCCAGATATTTATATTCCTGATTACGACGCTGCTGACCCTGTAAACTCTGTACGACCAATGTCAATTCTTTACCTGGCACCTGTTTAAACATTATAAACATTGTACATTCTGGATTTAATTAGGAATGTATTAAGTAATCATTTGTGTGTAATATTTTTCTATTAGTATTTTTCTTAGAGTTATTGTGTTATTCAATTATGTTTTTCTAACATGCCAAAAGATTCGTACTTTTTATTCTCTTGTCATTTTAAATATGTTATCTCACCAGCTCGACAGCTTCTGTGCATATCTTTATACTTTTCCTTTACAGTTTCCCATAGTTAAAAAAAAAAAACTTATGTAGTTAGGTACTCACCTTTCAATTCACTCAGTTTACTTAATGATATGATTAGGAAATTATATACGTTTACAGTAGGGGTAAGGCTCATTAGCCTAGGCACCCTGGCGTTGCGCCTCAACCGATGCTTGTTTTTATGAACCTTTACAAAAATATCTTAGATTTTCTTGTACACATCCTGTCTTAAATCACCAAACATACGCTAAACCTTGATTTTCTTCGTGTGACAATATGACGTGGCAATGCAACTTAAAGTAACAATCAAATTCAAGTTTAAAATGTAAGCTAGTAGTAAAGCCTAAACAATTTAATTGTAGCACTAAGTTGGCTCAAAACTTCAACTGGCGTTACAATTTAAATGACGGCAACAAACACAAAGCCGAATAATTTCAATCTTATCATATGTAGCGAAACCTAGTAACGTGGCTTCGAGAGGCAGAAACAAGCTCTGTCTTACAACCCAAAATCCAGTGCTTAAATACTCTCTTAATCTTATTCACGTTTCTGGTGAAGAAACAGAAAGGATAAGTTATAGTAAATGCTGAAATTATAAATACTAACTCATTAGTTTAAGTAATAAATACCACACACTGTCCAAGCAATTTAACACCCGCTTCTGTTCAGATGTCCAAAAAAAAAAGCCTGTTTGTCTCGAGAAAACTAACCATATAAACTAATTGTAACGAATGTTATAACTACAAAAAATAAAATTTTGAGTGCGGGGAGTGGGTTGCATGACTTAATTGTGAAATTCATGCGACTTTATCACCGCTGCTAATACCATTACTATGTGCAAACCGATTTATAATGGTATGAGGAATTCTACTTCAAAGTTACTGAATTTCTGGTACAGATGTAAATTTTAAGCGTTTTCTGTGAATGGCCATCGATTGTATTCAAAAGACGTGTAATATATCATAGCTGTAGCCCACCAACGGCCAAATGTTAAGATAGGGAGTTTAACCAGGGTATGATCCTAGATGAACGGGCTGGTTGCATGGTTGATTTTCGCCGTTTCTCCCATGTGTAATGTCCCTATCACACATGTTTCCTCTACGGGAGACTGTACGTCGAAATTGACAATTCTCAGAACTCGCACATTTCCACGAAACCTACTTAGCTAGGTTACCATTTTCACTTACTACAAAAACTTGAACGCCAAACAGTAATCGATTATCGCTCAGATTGGGATCACGTGGTCCTCCAGAAGCAGAACTTTAACCTGATTGGTTGTTTTCTACCGGGACAGAGCTGCAGCCGAAACATTTTCGACGAGGTTTTAAAAAATCCCGCGTAGCCGGTACATCATTTCCGTAGGTAGGTGGGACTTCGCTTCCAGCAGAGCTGTTTTTTCTAGGAATCCTCCCGTTTAAACCAGTGCTACCAGAATCTCGTTTCTCAGCAAAGTCTTGTCTAGCAGGGACCGTCGCTAGATGTGATAACCTCTTAACGCGAATACGAGCCATTTCCTAAGTCTTCCACGAAGGCATCCTTCATTCTAGGCAGATAACCCTTGTGTGCTGTTTCCTATTCATATAACCTAATATCATAGTTGCAACAACGAGAGCTTTGAACAAACACACACACCAAAAAAGAAAAAAAAAACCTGATATGACTTATAGAACTCACCTGAGATCATAGATGATATGATGAGAGGTAGAACTAGCATTTTAAGCATTCGCATCAGAAGTTCACCTGGGAAAGATACTACCATAACAGTATCATTACTGTACAAAAATGTTCTTGCAACAAATCCGACTGCTATTCCTACAGCAACAGCGAGAACGGTTAGGACGAGAAGCAAGTTCTTTTTCATCCACTTGGACACCTTAAAATAATAACACTGTTTCAGTCTAAATGCGAAAAAATTCGACATCCAAGGAGATTATAAAAATCGAATCATGAGAATTAAAAAGTAGAATAAACAAGACACATGTTTAACTTTGTACATTAAAAATTATAAAAAAAAAAAAACTACTGGTTCTCATTTTACCCTTTTAAAAGAATTTATTTATAAACTAAAAGGGCATAAAACTGCAAGCAGGGACTTGAGACTTGTTTGAACTCACTGACTGTTTTTGACCATTACAGCTGTTTTTCAAACAAGTTAGTGACTTTGTCGTAGTTCCTGTGTATTCCACTGTCGTCGCAAATTTGCAAGCAGAAATTGCATCCAAGCGTTTAAAGCAGATCCTGCCCGCTTCTGATTTTAATGGTGAAGTTTTAGACGAGGTTTATGGGTAATTTGTTATTATACCAAAGCGGCAATTTCCCGGAAGGGCTATTAATTTCGTTTTGGCATTTTTCGTCGATTCACTACAAGCGTTGTTTCACTTTTCAAATTGTCGCCACCAAATATTATCGCCCTGCATTATATTTAAAGAAATTAATTAATGAAGAAACTGTATAAATATATGTACGTTTCTC
Organism: Stegodyphus mimosarum; assembly: GCA_000611955.2. NCBI lineage: Eukaryota > Metazoa > Arthropoda > Arachnida > Araneae > Eresidae > Stegodyphus > Stegodyphus mimosarum. Next base: position 63,735 of record KK117037.1, read on the forward strand.
GCATTGTCATAAAACAACGGTACCTAGAGCAATCAAATTTTGAATAACGTAATCTTCCTGCGAATATGGGCATCTGGAAGCCCAAATTTGAAATTTGTTTTACTATCGATTTCATATTTTATAAAACTTTAACGAATTTTTGATTAACAAACTCAAGGATTTCAAAGCGAGCAGTGGCAATGTTGCATAGAAAAAAACATTTTTATCTCCAACGCGTGAGACTGCGTATCGGAAATTCTAAAGATATGCTCAATTCAAAATTATTTTTCGATATTGCTCTTGAACTTAATTTTATGGTTTAAGTGCGAAGACCATGGTATTTAATAATTAAAGGTAATGCACAAAATGCTAAAAAAACGCCCCTTTGGACGCAATTTAAAATCTGAAACCTTTCAGCTTTTCTCTTTTTATATTTAAGAATTTCTTTTAGTTATTATTTTATCTATACTGTTGGCCATTAAAATTGGTACACCATGACAGAGGCATGTAGCAAATTCGTATGAAAGGTATTATACGCTGGGATATGCAAATGATTAGCATGCACATAGAGCAGGTATGAGTAACGTTATCTACACTGTGTATGTATGGTCATAGCGGGTTTCGGATTTAGAAATCACATTTGAGCGTTGGTTTGTAAAATTCATCTGGAAACTAAATTTAAGTCCTGTAACCGTACCAGACAAGTTAGTGAGTTATCTCTACGTCTGAAATATTATGGCAAAGTCCTGAGGATGCTCAAATAAATTTTTTTAACGTAAAAGCCACAACTTGTTTTAAACTACCTCTCGTGGCAACACAAATTAAGCAATAACAGTCAAATTTCAACTTCGATAAATTAGTCTAAGAATACATATTAAGTAAACTAAGAAATAGACTGGCTCAAGGCCAGTTTACTCCTGTCCGAGCGACACGTAGTGAGCCACTCGCTACGACTTCTTTGACAATGTAAACACTCACTTCGTCCGAATAGAAACGTAGGGGAGATGAGTCAACGATTCCGTTTCTACTTTGAACCAATTGAAAATCCGTATACAGGATGATAAAGGAATAAATATGCTGATTGTGCATTGTGGCACTCGATGCAGAGAACTGTAGGAGTCACACGTCCCCAGAAACCGAAGCGCTATCAGTTTTAATTTTGCTGGCTGAGCATCTCGAAAGAACGGTTCTTTTTTTCCTCCCTGAATAAGTGCAGTGACCATTTCCAATAAGGCTTCAAATTATTTTATGAATAATTATTCATTCTGATGAAGTTTTTGTAACTTTGGATAGCCTCGCCCCGAAGTTCATTTAAAAGTTGATTTAGTGCGAGCTACCCAGTCACGTTTGATTTCCTTTTCTTCTTTTCTTTTCTTTTTTTTTTCCTAGAACAGAAATTAATTCGTTGAAAACTGCTTCGCGAACTTAAAGCACAGCAACCTGCACGTCGTACCCATTTTGCAAACGAACGGAGGCGAGGTGTCAGTCCGGCTCACATATAAGGATTCTGTACCGCTCCACGCGCATAGGGAAATTCCGTACTTGTAATTGGACATACTTTCCGATGACATCATTTTCACTTGACTTTTAGATGGGATTCTTACGACGATTTCGATACAGCTATAAAGGCACTGCGTGCTCTAGAAGAGTACATTAATATTATTGCAATTTTCTTGCATTCTGTTCCTTCCACGTTGCAGAAAATATTTCCTTTGCAAATGTTATTTCCATGTTGATGTACATATCATTTTTAATATTCTGTTTGCCTTAAATGAAAAAAAAAGTGCATTCAGTATTGTCCGCTGAATTTATACACGATTATAAGAAAAGAAACTTCCTTCTCTGACAAACACAATTTTTATGCAAAGGTACAAAAGATGTTACACATTAAAAAATAGGCAAAATTCATAAAGTAATATTATTCAATTTAAAATACATATCTCTCTTTCTCTGTTCCAAGTCTATATTAGTCTAACTTCAAAAATAAATTTTACTTTTTCAGACTGATTATAAATATTGTGAATTTACTGTATGATATGTTAGCTCTCAACGTCGTTTTTGCTATTTCCGAAAACTTACTTGTCTCATGCTTTCGGAGATTTCATCTGCAGAGAATGGCTATATAATGAGCATGAAATAATGAATGAATAATAACAACTGTTTTAATACGCAGGGTTTTAAATTAAGAATACATTTATTAAAAATATCTGCGCTTAATACATGTTTACAGTGTTAGTACAAGAAGAAGAAGTGCTTTCTCTCTGTGGGGGGGATGAAGCCCTACATTTTTATATTAAATTTACCACACTACACTGTTGAAAGAAGTGTAATTTCACAGCAACAAAAGTAAAACGCACGTAATAATATTTTCGGTACTGCTATGAAAATGCAAACAAACGGTATGAACGTGTACCCTCGAGCCTAAGCAAAATCAAAGCATTCCTAAGTGTAGAGGAAAAGATGTCACTGGAAGCCATATTCAGTCACGAGGACAGATTTTTTCCGATGTGCGTGGCGCGGTACAGAATGCTTATATGCGTCTGGCTCTGATTGATGTAAACAGTCTACCAGATTACCGATCCGTTCACTCGGTTCGAGACGCTTGGACGAGGCGCTCGCCGAAAATCACTCGGAAAAGTGTAAACCGGCCTTCAGTATTTTAGCGGCTAGTAAATTAAAAGAAGTAATGGCTAGCGACAGAATGCAAAAGCCTGAATAATCACTTTTAGATAGAGCTGGCGAAATTCTAACAGCGCAGCGCGAGTCTCAAAAAACGTTTAGCTGTTTAAGATTCAAAACCCTCAGCTTATGTACGAAAAGCTAATCTGTTGGTTAATTAACTTCGGAGCATTATAGGATGTTCATGTAAAAGTCGTGTTGTGCCTCGTAAGAGAAACTCTTACCAGCTCATGTAGTAATATGATCGTGGCCTGTCGGAAGTGCGGTTTACCGTTCCGAGACACTGCTGCTCGTGGTAGTCGGGTTTTCATGACTTTCCGGCGAATGTGGAATCGATGTATCCAGGAGGGCCGTATTAAAAGCAATGCAGAATCTCAGCGGGCCTGGACCAGTAACGCCAGAAGGGACAGGTATTTTGTCCTTTCTGCCTCGCGGATTAGTCTGGCCACGTCGTATACAATCAGTCAGGAACTTGCCCGTTTGCAGGATGATAATTGAATATAAACGGCTTCCCGTATGCAGCACCGCAAAATGTTAGCATGACGACAATTCTTACGGCTTCCTTTGACGCCACTGCAGAGACAAATATGCCTTCAGGAGTGCAATGAGCGACGACACTAGACGTAGGAGTAGCACTATGTCGTTTCCTGAAACGAATCCCAGTGCTCACCATACGGATATGGCTCACCATACGGATATGATGGACATATCCGTATGGTGAGACACTGTGGAGAACGAACTTTTCCGATTTGGATTCGTTATCGTCATACAGGCCCAGCACTTGACTGATTGGTATCGGATGCATTGGGTACACATCCCAATCACTTCTTATTCATATACCCGGTAACGTGTACAGCCGCTGCTACAATTCTGAGGCGTTAAGGCCCGTATCTGTGTCCTAGCTTCGAGTACTACGTGATGTCATTTTTAACAAGATAATGTACGACCGCATTCTGCCCGTGCTGCGTTGACTTACTTCGATACAGAGGATGTTTTCCTGTTGCCCTGGCCAGTACGTTCTCCAAATCTCTCACCCACTGAACCTGGTTGTGGTTTGCCAAGATTCTGGTACGCCACCACACGCCATGCACTGCGATTGATGAATTTTGGCATAGAGTCTGGAGTCTATGCCTAACTGAATGCAGCTGTTGCTGCTGCCAGAGGTTTCAGCTCTGTGTACTTAATTCTGCACACCATCTGCAAGTTTAACAATGTCTTCCACCCATTATACTGTATATGGACAGTAAAGAAGATTCTGCAATTTACTTTTTTTTCCTGTATGTCCAGCAGTATGTAATTACCGGATCCTTTCATGCCACCTTTCATAAAACTTTGGTTATTAAGGCTTTGTTATACGCAGTGATTCGTCTCGAAGTTTTGTTTACTGTATGACTTTAGAACTCTTGAATTTCTCATTCATCGCTCTTCATCTCTTCATTTAAAAATAAATTTGAGACTTAAGGATCAACATCGCTATGCAAGTATCGTCACAGAATTCAACGAATCAATTAGTTGCGATTTGCTTGGTTAAAATACACGCGATAGAAAGCTGCTGAAAAATGCCAAGTTCCAGTTTCTTTTGTCTAATGACTAATACAAAGGTGGAAATAAAATCAGCATTGCCGACGAAATTCTGAATGTGAAAGAATAAATCTGGAGTGCAAATATGAAATTTTTATCATATCTTAACAACATCAACCCGATGATTTTACATGCCAAGGGACTTTAGGGGAGTTACAAGAAGATCTTGCAATCTTAATAGAATTTGAAACTGAGCAAAGTGTTGTCGGACAAGGAGGTAGGTTTTGTCTTTTTCTATGACGATATTAGAAAACTGACATAAAAGCTAAGTACAATCGATACTTAAAAGCCAAACTACTTGAAAATTACCCCTGCTGAAACAAGCGAACGGAGAGAACAAGAATTTAACACTAATTCCACGACTACCGTCTTTTTCTGAAAATAAGACTGTAGAGACATTAGGTTATTTAGTAGCAGGAGACATGAAAAATATGCAATTCCTTCGCCGGGGATCGAACCAAGGACCTCTGAAATACCGGCTCAGTGTGCTGACCATTACACCACGAAGGCACGCTAAGAATGTGGGAGATATACCTTATATACTCCCCTTTTTAAAGGGCGACTAGGGTTTTAGGGGACCTAGTCGCCAAATCCTGGGTGTGGAGAGTCATTATCCACAACCCTTTTAGTTCGGGCGCCAGTGTAGAGACATTAGGTTATTTAGTAGCAGGAGACATGAAAAATATGCAATTCCTTCGCCGGGGATCGAACCACGGACCTCTGAAATACCGGCTCAGGGTGCTGACCATTACACCACGAAGGCGCGCTAAGAATGTGGGAGATATACCTTATAAGACATCCTCCGAAAATAAGCCCTATCGTGATTTTCGGAACTTTTTGTTAAATAAGACATCCCCCGAAAATAATCCCTAGTTAAAATAATGTGACAAAAAGAATTCATTAAAAAGGCTGTTGATTTATCAAGTAATAATATGTTTAGCTTTCCTAATACTCGTATTTCAGAGAAATGTTTGAAACAAAATATTCCGAGAAATTAATTGTTTACCTCTACAGTTCGTTTCAAATTAATTCTTGGAATTTATCTTAAAAATACAACATAAGGCAGCAGTCTACATTGAGCGACAGTGCAGGTATACAACGTTCATTCATTTCAGTCTTGTAAGTCTGATTATTTCCTCATACGTAATTTTATTTAAAAATAAAATGAATAATTTTTAACCCCAGTTAAAATGAGTACAAAACGAAAGAGCTATTCCGTCGAGTACAAAAAG
>KK117037.1:74135-88161 GCA_000611955.2 Stegodyphus mimosarum
AAGGGCATGAAAAAATTTTGTGGAATTAGGGGGGTGAATATGCTGCACCCGAAGAACATCTTCCTTTGAAAAATTCAAGTAATTACATGTGTAAAAGAATATTTACATGCCGCTTCAGCGAATATTTGATATTAAAGATATTTTACTCATCTTTAATAACAACTTCTAATACATTGTTGCGTACCTTCCGGTTTCGTAAGAGATTGAGTGCACATAGAATCGATGATGGCTTCAAAGAATTTATTTTTCCAAAGGAAACATTTTAGAGTTTTGGAACTTTCCACAAAAGTACTCGTACAGATCTTCTTCTTGTAACTGAATACAATCAGTTGTTGCCGCTTCTAATTACAGTGTCGTCGATAACATCGCGGCAAAAACACCGCGGACGAAATTGTCGCGGAGAAAGCAACGCAAGGCGAAAACGTCGTCCTACAAAACATCGTGGGAGAAAATAAAGCAAAGAGAAAGCATCGCAGCTCCAAAGCATGTTCTAAAATGTGTGCGATGTTATCGTCATGCGATGATTTGTAGGTACTTTATTTTTTACCACGATATTTTCGACAACGATGTTTTTAAACTGCGAAGTTTTTGAACCGCTTTATTTTCAACGACGATATTTTGTACCACAGTGTTTTAGAATTACGATGTTTTCTGTTTGTTTTATTTTCTCTCACGATGTTTTGTACCACGACGTTTTCGCCTTGCGTTGTTTTCTCCGCGACGTTTTCGTCCGCGATCTTTTCGGCTGTAACCCTAATTACTGAGAACATTAAATACAACACAATCACATCTAAACAGCGAAGCTCGCACGGAAATCTATAACTACTCCGAAGACTCCTTTGAATTGAAAAACTGAATTCACGCTGTCTTCGGTTTTAATATAGTTTTCACCGGCCGCCCAGAAATATCCAGTACCTTCCATTTTTCAAAATTACTGGAAAGCATATGTGGTTAAAATTACATAAAATGTTCGTATACAGTTAAAACTACATATAAGGATCAATTATTTATTCAATTACAGTGTAATTACAGTTATAGAGAGATCAGACCAAAATGTCGCCAAGTTTGACGATATTTAGCGATTTCTCGGCAAATTTGGCGAGATAGTGATTTGCATCAATATTAAATGGACTTGGCCTTGTAACCTTATTTTTCGGCGGAACTTCGACTTCTTGAAGTATTTCACGTAACCTTATGCAAGAGAGACTACAATTTTACGTATAATTTCACTAGAATTATTTACATATATACAAAATTCGTAGCTATTTAGATTTGAAATGAAATTGTAACTCATTTTTAAATGTTTGAAAAATTGCATTACCGCATTTTTACACTTGCTAGAATTACTGGTCACTCGAATGGGATTTACATGCAGTATCATTGGCGTCTTCGTGTTGCTCTCTACGTCCATTTCGTGCTCTATTCCCAGCGACATTTGCTTGGTCAATCTTGATTATTTGTACCACTCAGGAGAATCTGTGGAAGAAAATGTGAAATATAATGATTTCATAACAATAGTTTGCCTGAATACTATAACATCACCGTAATAAAAATTTTTGGAATAAAATGTAAAATTGCAACATAAACAAAACGAACAGTTAAGGTGACAGTTCTTTTGACCTTTTTCAAGAATCAAAAGAACTTTCATCCGTTGAGCACTTGTTATCTCCTTAACGAAACTGTGCTTCTGATTTATATCTGAGTAATTTACTTACGCATATATATACATATATGTAGTATTTTAAATGAGTAGATGAAGGGATCCGGTACTTTTTAGCATCTTTCGATATCCATCATGCATCAACACAGCTGAGCTCGAAGTATCATAATCTTTATTTTTACGCATATCAGATCATTTTTTATGTGGACAAGATTATTTTTAAATCATAGTTGAATACAATACTTTCTTCCTGCCTTTTTAAAGTACGAAATCATCTTAAGCAAGTAAGTAGCAGCAGCGTAGATGAGAAGCATCTTGCTAGCAGGAGAGCTTACGCGAAAGAGAGCGCGCAGTTCAAAGGAAGAAGGGAGGGAGTCAAAAAGTTTCAGTTTCAGTTAAAAAAAGTTTTGGTTTACAATTTAATGATTGGGCAGGAGGTATCTTCATTAAAATGTTACGTAACATGAAATGATCTCGGATTTGGAAGAACAGATGAACTTATAAGGAGAGCACCAAATCTAGAACAGTTAATTTTGACGTCGCCAATCGTATTTTATTATATCTTACATATATATGTAAAATATAAAATATCTATCTATCAAATAATAAATTAATAATAGCCCTTTAACTCCCGTCTTCTTTCTAAAAGTAATAATAATATTTCTGGATTGCGCCATTTCCAAATTAATTTATGCCACGAAGTTTGCCTAATGCTGATGACGTAGTACTTAGGAACCTAAACTTTGAGAACTTAAACCACAATCTTTCTCTTAACAACCTTCCGTGTTGGATAACCACGCACTTTAGCTTCTGTCTCTGCGCTGCTTGTACGTAATTTCGCTGGGCTGCCTTCCTATCGCAAAAGTATAAAAGGTGTAAATGTTCTGGAAATAAGCACGATTAGAGTGTCAAGTGATTGTGACCACAAGTGTCAACTGGAAATAAAAATAAAATGGAATTAAAATCTCCTCTACTGCCAAGTTTCTTACGAATTTTACGTTCAAAGGAATTGTTCTTTGCGAATTCTACGTTCTAAGTATCAAATATCTCCGCAATCAATATTTCTAAGTTTCTACATGTCCGTGTTCCTACATTAATGCTTGTCTGAAATTTGCTTTTATTTCATATATATATATATACATATATATATACACAATTTACACATATACATATATATATATATACACAATATAAAAAACAAAATATAAACATGCATACTGTTTTCGTGCATTAAGCTGCTGAAAAAAATATCAGTAAAGACATAAAGTAAGAAATTTAAAACTACTTTTTCACAAATCAAAATCGAAAAACAGACTTATCAAACCAATAAAGTAATATAAAAAGCAATAATGTGATATAACAAATAAGGGAAAATTGTTTAGTCTTTCTCAAGACGTAGCGGAAAAACTTTCATCAGAGCCGTGTTTGTGAATTATATCTGGACGATTACAAAAACAAATTCATGAAATAACTCAAAAAATACGAGCAAAAAGAAGTAAAGCCACTAATACTTTTATTATTAAAATATTAATAATGAATGTGATAAATTGTTGGCGTCTGTTTAAACATGAAACACAAGAAAAAGCAAAATATGTACATAGCGTTAGAATAACATTACTTTCAGCAATGAATCAAGTGTGGCCACGAACTTGTAAAAACAGAAAGAAAAAGTTCTTTTTGACAGTCCCGCAGAGCATTCTTATCGCGCATGAGCTAGGAGGAGAAATCGAGGCACGACGACAGCTTTGAAGAAATCGGGGGGGGGAGGTGAAACCCCCCACCATCTTCCTTCCTGGAAAAAAATTGCGCTAAAAACTTAAAAAATAGTATTGCACAAATCATTTTGGAAAGTGAACACGACGCCCTGAACATGTTTGGTAATTTGCTTTCACAGGAGCACTTTTTTCAGGTGAATGTTGGTTTACTGGACAGGTTGGTTACTGTGATGAGGCCTTATCAACATCAGTTAAAATATGAGGTTCAGATACATCGTCTGGGACCAAATACGCAGGTTTTATCCTGTCGATAGACGCAGTGATATCACGTCATATTTTAGAAATGGTAAAATTTTATTATTACGCTGAAGCACTTTGGAAAGACCAGTGTAGGGTGTATGCAAAAGGGTTTTACTGCATCTACACGTAGAAAAACATGAGAACATTTATCTAAATCTTTGTGCACAAATATTTGTTTTTAGGAGTGATTTGTAGTAGCAGTCGGTCGAAGGTGCTCTATATGGCCATTTTATTTTTGTAGGAAATCATTTTTCGGATTGTTGCTGTAGGAAGCAAAAAGAATTGTCCTGGAAGTGAAGTTTGTCCTGGACGTGAAGTTTGACCATACACCAGTTCAGCTGGAGAGCAGGTAAGCTCCTTTTTAAAAGCGGTTCGAAGTCCTAAAAGAACTGAAGCTAATACAATAGTCTAGTGTACAGATGTATTACACATTATAGACTGTTTAAGCGATCTACGCAATCTTTCAATGATGCCGTTGCCTTGCGGATGGTATCAGAAAGGCGAATATCAAAATTTTTATCAAGTTCTCGAAATAGTTCACTTCGAAATAGACTACCACAATCAGTAGTGATCTGGGCAGGCATACCGAATCTTGAGATCCTGCTTGCATAAAGAACAGTAACACCGGACTCTACCCATGTATCTTTCAATGGATAAGCTTCAGGCCAGCAAGTACACATGTCAATTCAAGTCAAACAGTAAGACATTCCTTGAGATGAAGAAGGAAGAGGTCCAATCAAATCTATATTGATATGAGAAAAACGTCCATCTGGAACTATAAAATTAGTTAATGGAGAGCGTACACGACAAGACACTAGTCTTTTGACATTGCATGCAAGGTTTAGCAACGTTCGGGACATCCTTTCTCATTTCGGGCCAGACAAATCGCTGACTAATTAATTTCAGCGTTGCTTTTAGGTCCAGGATGGGAAAGAAGATGCAGAGCTGAAGAAACAAGTTTTCTATGACTGTCTGCAACAAAAGGAGGATTTTACCATGTGAAATGTCGCAATACAGTTCTGCAGAACTCTCAGGCGCTTTTAACTTCTTTAACTGCAGAACTGGCTTTTCTTTGTCTATAAAGAATTGGAGTACAGTGTCGCTCTGTTGTGCTTGCGACATAGATTCATAGTTAATAGGAATGATATTAGCAACCATTTCGATGTGAGAAAGAGCATCGGCTGGTCCATTTTCTGCACCATTCACATGTTGAATATCAGTTCTGAATTGACTATGAATATTAAGTTGATTTTGTCGACGGGAGAGCCTGTCATGCTTTTGTGAGTGGCTTATGATCTGTGAATACTGTAAAGTTTGTACCGTCAAGCAGATATTTGAAGTATTTAATAGCGGCAAATATCGTTAAAATCTCTACCGTACGTACTATACTTTTGTCCCGTATCGCTCAATTTTCTGGAGAAAAATCGTAATGATTCCCACCGTGTGTACATTAAGTAGTTGGTCACAGGAGTCTATGGCTTTAGCTGATGAGCCACACGTAAGAGCAATTTTCTTTTCTGGGTCTGGATGGAACAAATTTGCAGCCTGCGTCAGGAGCTGTTTACGTGACTCAAAGGTTGTTTCAGTGTCTATTGACTAATTTAAAGGTGTTTTGTAATTTTTCTTACAGCTTCCCAACATACGATTTAAAGGAAGTTAAACTGCAGCATGGTATGGTTTAAAAATCTCCTGTAGAAATTAAGAATTCCCTCAAAACGTCCGAGTTCAATAACAGTTTTTTTGGGGGGGAGAGGGGTTGGGAAAATCTTAGATAGCTTTTATTTTTTTCGGGTGAAAGAATGATTCCATTTTTGTCGATAATGTGACCTGAAAATTTTATGCATTCTGCACCAAATGTGCATTTAAGAAGGTTGACGTTTTATGACTTTTTAATCTCTTAAAAACTTCGATATGAAGGATATATTCATTGAGAAATGACGAGGTAATCAAAATATTATCTATACGTACGAAATAGAAATTTAAATATGACAGAATTTGATCTAGTAATCTTTGCATTGTTTGTGTAGCATTACGTAGATCAAATGTCATGTAGTTAAACTCAAAAATCCGAAATGAGTAACTATTGCCGTTTTGACTACATATCAAAGGTTGCGTCTTCAGTTTACGTTCGGGTCACCTGTTTGGTTCTGGTTAACTACTAAACAACAATTTATAAAGCATAAATTCTTTTAATAAATCAAATATTTGTATAGCATTAGAATCTTTGAGAATTAATCTCTGCGATGAATAAAGTGCGTACACGAACTTGTAAAAACAGAAGGAAAAAATTCTTTTTGACAGTGTGCAGAGCATTCTTATCGCGCATGCGCTAGGAGGAGAAATAGAGGCATGACGTTAGCGTTGAAGAAATGTGAGAAGAAAGGTAAAATCCCAAAAATTTAAAAATATTTTTAATCAATAACCTGCTTCGATGTGAAATTTAAAAAAATAATATTGTTACGAATTTTCTACACGTGTAAATAATTTTAATGAAATAATAAGTGAAATTGTACCCTTTGAATAATGTAACATGAAAAGTCTGAAGAACGCGAAGATCTGCCGGCAAAATAAGATTACAGGGCCAAGTCTATTTAACATTGAGACAAATGATTATCTCGCTAAAATGGTCAGATATGGCCAAGCTGGCGATGGTTTTTGCCGCTAATTCTTGTCGCCAAATTTGGTAAGAAGAATTACTGTGTCACCAGAAAAGAGTTGCTTGCCATAGATAAAGCTGTAAAACATTTACACCATTACCTCTACGGCAGATAAATCTTGCTTCGTACAGATCATACATCGTAAACCTCGCTTTTAAATTTTAAATATCCAAAAGGTCAGATTGCCAGATGGATACACAGACTCCATGAATATGACATCACTATATCTTATCGGAAAGGATCATCACACGGAAACGCTGACGCCCTTTCTAGAAGGCCTTGTCCAGAAAGCTACTGTTCCAGGATTGACGCGAAATAGGAGCTGTCTTACCAGTCGTACGTCAAGTTACAAATTCATCACCGTCTGACCCAGACTCACGGAATAGAGAAGGAGTCAGGAATGACCAGTTGGAAGACTGTGACATTAAAACTCTAACTGACTTAGTGGAATCTTCAAATAGCATGCCTACTTGGCAGCACATTTCGATCTACAGTCCTAAGAGAAAACAATATTGGGGTCTCTGGGACTCACTCCATATCCTAAATGGCGTCTTGTACTAGAAGTTCGAATCGGATGATGGGAAGGCATTCCGACAGTAGCTGATACTTCCAAAATCCCAGATCCCGAATGTCCTTTAACCATCATTAGAACCTCTCTATGATGGTTTCTAAAAATGAATGGGAATGAGACCAGAAGCTATTTCTGTTCTTACTGGCCTATCGCATGCTTTCGACGAGACTACCGGCTATTCCCCATCCCAGATGCTTTTCTTTCGGACCCTACGTCTGGCTTGTTATCTCTTGGTTAGACGTATCCAGATGCACCTTCTTCACCTGAGGAGTGCATTCAAGATCTCCAGGTACGGTTTGAAGCAATGCACCATTTTGCTCGAGAGCGAGTCAGCTTGATGACGGAGAAGATGAAGATTTGATAGGACACGAATGCTACAGGACATCGATTCAATGCAGATGACAAGGTGTGGTAATGGAATCCGATTCGACGAAATGATTTTGGCAGCAGAAAAATTTAAAGTGTGATTTTCAGACCAACAGTGTTGGGCAACAGAAGACTTCTGCGTTTCCTTTTTTCTAACATATGCCTCATGTTCCTTAACGTGAAGTTTTAAGGCTCTCTTAGTTTGGCCAATGTAAATTAAACCACACTGGCAAGGAATCCTGTAAGTACTCCAGGAATTCATATCTGGGATGGCGTCCTTTACTATGGAACTCGGAATTCTATTGGTGGGAGAATAAACGACCCGAAAGTTAAATTTCTGTAAAACACGTGGAAATTTATAGCTAAATGATGGAAAGAAGGGAATGAGAACAGAATTTTTTAACTGCTTGATTAATAATGTTGGGTGAAACGCCTCTGTCAATAGATATTTTTTTTAATAATTTAGTTCTTGATCAAGGGATAGTTTGGAGGAGCCAACTTGAAGAGCACGGAAAACATAAGACTGAAATGAAGCTAACTTTTGTTTAGTCGTATTGACATGAAGGTTTACCTTCCACCACACTTCAAATCAACTTTATAGCTAATTGATGGAAAGAAGGGAATGCCTGTTGTCATTCCCTTCTTTCCATCAATTAGCTATAAAGTTGCACGTGCTTTACAGAAATTTAACTTTCGAGTCGTTTATTCTCCCATCAATAAAATTCCGAGTTCCATACTCAAGGACCCCATTCCGGATATGTATTCCTGGGATATTTACAGGATTCCTTGCCAGCGTGGTTTAATTTACATTGGCCAAACTAAGAGAGTCTTAAAATTTCGCGTTAAGGAACATGGAGCATATATCAGAAAAAAGGAAACACAGAAGTCTTCTGTTGCCCAACATTGTTGGTCCGAAAATCACACTTTCAATTTTTCTGCTGCCAAAATTAGTCAAAAAACATCTTCCATTAATGAACTGGATTTTCTAGAGGCATTTCACATTCAAAAAAAAATTTTCTGTTCTAGTTAACGACCCTAATTCTAATCCATCTTTGCCTTCAGTCTTTAAAGAAATTATGTTTTACTTCTGGTTTCATCAACAGATGGCGCCAGTAGCTTGTCTCCTGTCCAGGCTTTCTTATCTCATCTTATCTAATCATTATATCTTATCTCGTTCATTTGCGCTTTTGCAGCTGAGGATGATGGTTCGGTAAAATCTTCGAAACTAGTCCTGTCAAAATTTGAAAATATAACGTTGATTTTTGTTGTTTGACTTCTAAATTAATATAATCAGTAGTATTAATTCGAATGAATTCGAAAACTGCAAAGAATGCGAAAAAGTAAAGCCGGGTGCTGGCAATTCATCCTACATGTTATTAACAGGGTGGTCATAATGTATTTGCTCTTCGATGTATATTGCTAGGAAATGCCCAGCTGCGGTAAGATAGCTTCCCTGCAATGCGGGGTTGGGTTGTCAGAAAGTGGCAGGGAAAGGCTTGGTTGAAAGACTTGGTGCGAACCTGTAAGAACGAATTCTTACAGGTTTTCCCGAGAATGTTCTCGAAGGTAAGTTAGAAGCTATAGATACCCTGCCTTTACGAGGAGTAGGGTATCTTGAGTTCAGTAGTAGTGTCGTGAGTTCAGAGGTTAGTCTGAGAGCGACCGAACCGAGTCAGGGGCTACAGTTTAGGTTTTTGCCATGAAGCTGTCTTCACCGTTGTAGCTTGAAGGCTGTGTTGCTGATTGTTAAAGCGTGTTTATCGTAGTCTTTTTATGATTGCAAACGCGTCTTTGGAACTCTCTTGTGTAATACTAGCGAATAAATTTGTAAGGTTTTAGTTAAACTAACAAAGTTTTATTTTAATTTAAATCTTTCTATCCCTTCTCATTTCAACTTCGCGTTAGAATAAGCACGCGTTTCAGCTTTATGCTAATTTGAAGTGAAGCCAAGTAGTATTTAAACGAAAGGTAGAAAACTTTCAGTGTGAGAGAGCTTTTAGTCTCAGACCACGGTTACTCTATTTAACGTTCGCCTGACTAGCTAGTATTTAAATTCTAAGCCGTAGCGCTTTTACGTGATTACTTATTGAAGTAATTCCAAGTGCGTCAGTATTAGTTAAATCTTGATACGCGCCATTTAGTTTAGAGGCCAACCTCGCGTTATAGCTCTGCGAGCAACGACTGTTTAATTTCTAAGTAGTTTTAGTTTAAATTATTTGATTGTTCATTTTAGACCCAAGTGCGGTCTCTATTTTCTGTATCCCTCCCGAGTTGGAAAGTGGTTGTAAATAATTGTGGTTTAATAAAAGAGGATTTTAAATCCCTTTCAAGTGCAGTGCTTCTACCACTTAATCACAATATTCTACCACAGAACATAGCTGCATTCAGCTCCCTGTTCCAGATCAGGATTTAAGGAGTTCACGAAGATGTTTTCCAAGAATATGCACCGAACACTCAGTCCTGACAAATTGTGTTTTGATTCTTCAGTAAGTGTTGTCATAAATTACTCCAAATCCCCGAATCCGTAGAACGCAACAATATATAAATAAAGGTTTTTCAGTGAGGTGTACAGATAAATATTTTTAGCCCAAATGGCTATTAATTTCGTTTTGGCATTTTGCGTTGATTCACTATAAATATCGGTTCACTTTTCAAATTATTGCTACCAAATATTAGAGCCCTGTATTATATTTCAAGAAATTAAATAATGAAGAATCTGCATAAGTGTACGTATGTTTCTCGCACGGTGATAAAACAACGGTACCTAGAGCCATCAAACTTTCAATAACGTACGTTTCCACCCGGATATGGGAATCTGGAGGCCCAAATTTGGAATTTGTTTTATTATCTGTTTCATATTTTGTAAAACTTTAACGAATTAATTAAAAAATTCAACGATTTCGTAGCCAGCAATGGCAATGATATTTAATAAGGTAACACACGTTAAAAAAATGTAACACGTAAAGCGTTAAAAAAACGACCCTTTAGGCGTAAAACCTGAAAGCTTTCAGAATTTGTTTGTTTGTTTTTTTAAACTTAATTTATTTTATCACATTAGAATCATCATGACTGCAAACAAATATATTTCGTCTCCTCTTTTATTCGGTTCAAACCTATGTTGTAAGCATAATAAATGCAATAAAATTGCCTTCAAAACCTTCTATATAAATTATTTGACCTAGTTTTTATTACTTTTTGAACTTTTGAAAATTGTCTTGAGTGATAAACAGGATAAGCTAATTTGTTATAAGGCACATAAACGTATTTTATTGCAATATTGAAAAACAGATATAACAGCTATCTAAACGAAGAAAAAGTGCTGAAAAATATTTATTTATTTTGGTTTTAGAAATTTTTTTATTATTAAATGAAAAACAATTTTGAAGAGTTAAAATTTTACAGAAAGAAAGACTAAAATTTTATTAAACCTTAAAAATTAAGTAAGGAACTGACAAAAAGAATATCGATACACGTTATATTTTACAATCGAGGAAATGTATCTGAAATAACATTTCGAAATATATATATATATAAATGTGTGTGGTTTATATGTATATGTGTATCTTGTTTATAAACACATATAGTTAAGAAGATAAACGATTTCTCCCCAGGACACATTTTTTTTAAATGAGTTTAAATCCATTCTTAAATATTGAAAGACACTGTAAACAGAACAAATGAATAAATTAAGAGTTTGTGACAGTTTAGGCCAAAAGTATGAAACCTGATTAGTAGACCACATGACTTCCTTGTACGGAATATTAAATTATACGCATTTTTTTCTGCAGTTCATTTAAACTTATTGAATTGAATTAAATCTACTTTGTCGATAGCGCATAAACCACAAGAGAATAAATGCACACTTTAAAATTCGTTATATTTATTTATTTACCATAGCGACATTCTGGCGCTAAGTTCACTTAACCGCGTTACATCTCATTCATTTTATAACTTAAAATGCCCAAAAATTATATCATCTGAAGAATTATCTAATTGTTGCCCCATGTTCTATTCAAATACTGTAATAAATCTAAAACGACGTATAAAAGAAATTAAACAAATAAAAAATAAATAGCTTTTCACAGACGATTAAACGCCGCTTACTTAATGCGCATGTGCAACTCGTAAACATCCTCCTCTGTCCGACACAGACTACCGACAATATTTGCTGCTAATACGAAACACTTATTCCCTCGAATTTCATTAGATATCTATTTGTCATTCAATTAATTCAGTTCTCACTTCGCGGTAAGGCAATAAAAACTCAAAATATCTTCATTAAAAATGAAAGATCTAGAAAAACACAACACAAAATACAATAAAATACAAAATAAAACAATTAAAAAAACCAGTTTTTCAATTAAAATTACAATTTCTGCGAAAGAACTAGTAATTCGGCCAGCAGGCTTCGATGCACAAAACTAAAAGTTTTCTTTTGGTCCCACTCGGCAAAAAGGTACTGAATGTGCAGAAATAAATAATTCACTACTCTGCTAAGTTTCAAATGTAAACAAATATGGCTGCTACGGTAAGAAAAAATAGGTTTAGTCGCAACTTTAAATTGTTGATAATTCTTTAAACAACTTTTAAGTTGTTGATAATTCTACAAATATTGCATGCAGATTAACTAAAGGCATAAAAACCTTCACCGGAAGATAAGAACAACATAATTCAATCATTTTAAAAGCAAAAAACGAACAATTTACCAATATATAAGAGTAAAAAAACTGAGCTCATTGAGCCGAGTAACACAATGGGTATATATATTTTGCTAACACGGGCCATATATATATTCAAAGTCGTCATGATAAGCCCATGACGTGAAAACTTTTACTTTATTCACAAAGGCTCTTTTACTTCCTTTTCTTACTTTTTTCTGTAATCTTAAATACAATTTAAGAAAAATATAAAATCAAACATCATGAATTTTTCTCTCATATCTACAATACCATCAAAAACTATTTGATCACATTTTAGGTATATTTTTGAGTCTACTATTTTTAAAGTATAATTGATTTTAAAATTTAATTATAGTTTCACAATGAATGATGTTCTTCTTTCACATTTTTTAAAAGAGTCAGAATTTACTTTAATTTCTCTGAATTCATAAGTATTCTTTGTGAAAATTAAAAGAATTTTTTATTTATATTTTATATTTAGTCCAAAGGGATTTAGTCCCGAAGGACTATTACTTTCGTTTTGCGATTTTGCGTCGGAAACACAAAAACGGCGCATCACTTTTCAAATTGTTGCCACTAAATGTTATCGCTCTGCATTAAATTTTAAAAAATGAAAAATCTGCATAAATGCATGCATGTTTCTCGCATTGTGATAAAACCTAGAGCCATCGAATTTTGAATGACGTAATCCTACTGCGAATATGGGCATCTGGAAGCCCTAATTTTGAATTTGAAATTTGCTTTATTATCGATTTTATGTTTTGTAACATTTCAACGAATTTCTGATTAACAAACTAAATGATTTCAAAGCGAGCAATGGCAACACTGTACGGAAAAAAAAAACATTTTTATCTCCAGCGCACGAGACTTACGGAAATTCTAAAGATATGTTCATTTTAAAATGATTTTGCGATATTGATTTTGAACTGAATTTTATGGTTTGAGTACGTAGTACATGATATTTAATAAAAAAAGGTAGCACACGAAACGTTAAAAAAACGCGCCTCTGGACGTAATTTAAAATCTGAAATCTTTCAGATTTTTTTTTTTTTTTAAGTTTTTCTTTTAGTTTCAAAATTGCATCTATTGTTCCAAATTTTAGCCTTTTGAGAGATTACTTTCTCGCCAAGGTTTCTTAATTTCGTCAATGAAGCAAATGGCAAACCTGTACGTTACTTCTGTAACAAAATTTCCATTGTAGCACAATGAAAGTGCTCGAAGTATTTAATTTCTTATTGTCAGTTTTAATTACGTCTTTTCAACTAAGTTTTATAATTTCATTTACGTTTTAAATACATTGGATTATTTGCTATTTGTTTAAAGGTAAAATTTGATTTTTTTTCCTTGAAGTATTCTATTTTTTCACTCTCATTTTCAATTCTTCAAGTGAAATAGAATTCTCCTTATTTAAGGTACAAGATTCTAACAAAATTTACTTTGTTTTTTTCCTTGCTTTCGCGAAGAGCCAGAATTTTCGGGTGAACTATTAGAATTGAAATACATTGACAAGGTTCATCCGCTCATTCTGGATACAAAAAAGCAAGGATTTTTGTAGAAAGGAGATTTTAAATGGTTTCAATGTTCCTTTCCCCTGATGAAGTGGCATTGAAGTTGATTGAATTCCTCTTCTTTTGAGTTATTTAAATTTCTTTAAATTTAATAAAATTTTTGAATTGGGGTATGCTTGCATAAAAGTTTTGGTTTTAACAATTTTAAAAACTCTTTGGTGTATTTTTAGGATTTTTTGAAATTTATTAATTATGAATTTCAATTTTCGTGTTTATGAAAAAGTAGTTCTAAATTTCTTATTTTACGTCTTTAGAGATATTTTTTCAGGAGCTTAATGCGCGAAAATACTAGGCATGTTAATTTTTTTTGTAATGTTTTGTAATTATATATATATATATATATACAGTAGAAGTCCAGAAATCCGCAATGCTTGGGACCAGAGGTTGTGTGGACTTTAGGATTTTGCGGATTTCAGGACAGAAAAGCCAAATCATAATATTAGACTAAAAGTACAAAATAAATAAGGCATATTAGATACATTTACTTAAATTATTATGTAAAATAATATA
>KK117037.1:88434-98961 GCA_000611955.2 Stegodyphus mimosarum
TTTTGGGTTTTTGTGTTGTGTTTTTTTTTTTTTTTTTTTTTTTTGTAAATTCTACAGGGTCATTATCTCTTGCTCTGTTGTTCTAAATATTTTAGGTATTTTTCACCATGTTCCAAACCCCCATTAAAAGATATTTTCTCACTCCTATCAAATTCATTACCTGTGTCGGTGTCGGAATCGTTTTCTTGCTGTGGCGACTTCAAAACAGAGCCAATGATTTCATCATCGGTTATCTGATATGCCAGTGTTGGCTCGCTCATCTGAACACATCATTCATACTAAAAACCCTTCTGGACAAAGATCTTTTTTGTGCCACTAACACAGAATCATTATTATTCGGTAATTATGACGTCATTATTGGATAAATATTTTTTCTTCGGTATTTCATTCTCCATTCTGCAGTTTCTGGAACCTATAAATTCAATGTTTATATTTTGAGAGGCAGTGCGGATTTCAGGAGTTGGCGGATTTCAGGTCGGCGAATTTTTGGTATTTATTTGACTGTATATACTTTTGGTGAAGCTGACTGCTACCGAAATGGGAGGCGCACAATTACATGTTATAGCAGTCCTATATACAAAATTTTAACGTTCTGAACTTACTCGTTTTTGAGTTATGCAAGATACATACGTACCTACGTACAGATAACAAGAAACAATTTCTTCTGAATCCCTTTCAAATGCTTTTTATAAATCGTTTTGGGAAGAAGAGTCCTTTATTTTGTCCTTACGTACGGATGTCACGGAGAAACATCGTTAACTTGCATTCGATAGCGGTCAAAATGGATATTTTCGTTGAAATATGGTATCCGGAATTTTTCATCATTACAATACTTCTCTTACTTCGTACAAAGAAGTAAAAATCTGATTTGTATATCACATGATTTCCCTTCAGTAAAAACTGAAAAATATAGAAAAACATAAAACACCAAATATAGTTAAAATTATTTTTACAATTAACATTAAGAGTTTCTACGAAAAAAAAACAAGTAATTCGCCCAGCAGGCAAGAAGGCAGATTTTTCGGTGCACAGAACTAAATTTTCTTTTGGTTCCAACTCGTCAAAAAGACACTGAAGGTGCAAAAAGACTTAATTCACTATTCTGCTTTTCAAATGTAAAGAAATATGGCTGCTATGTTAAGAAAAATTAGGCTTAAACAACTTTTAAATTGTTGATAATTCTACAACTATTGCATTCAGATTAAGTAAAGGTATAAAAACCTTAACGAGAAGATTTTCAACAGATAATTCAATCCATTTTAAAACAAAAAATGCGCAATTTACCAACATATAAGAAAATTATATACTTTTGGTGCGGCCTATTACAACCAGAAAGGGAGGTGCACAACTACATGTTATAGCAGTCCTATACGCAAAATTTCAACGTTCTGAGATTACTCATTTTTGAGTTGCGCGAGATTCATTCATACATACATACGTACGTACAGACGCCTCGAAAAAGTCTCCTCCATTTTAAATCGAAAAGTCAAAATCCATTTTAAATCAGTTTTATAATTCGTTTGGGGTAAAAAAGTACTTTATTCTGTCCTTACGTACAGATGTCACGCAAAAACATGGTTCAGTTGCGTTCGATAGCCGTCAAAATGGATATTTTCGTTGAAATACGATACTTGGAATTTTTCGTGATTACAATACTTCCTTTACTTCGTACAAGGAGGTAAAAAGTAAGAACATAAATGAAATATTTTCGCCTTATGTAAACGTGTAGCATTCATTACTTTAATTAACTAAGTTATTTTTAGTTTGAACTTTCCTATCGATATCTCAAAGTTTCAGTTGCTGCCCGAATTTAGCCCGAGCGAGATATTTATGCAAATCGCATATATCTGATAGCAGTTTAAAAGGCAGGAGTTAACGAGGGGAAAAACAGAGTCTTGGATTTATCGCCGTAAGGCTGTGCGCGCAAAGATTTCCTCTGTCTACTGAAAGTTCGCCTTCATAGGCAAATTGCAATTACTAGTGCTTGCTAGTGAAATAGCAATTACTACTTGCTAGTGAAATTCGCATTATTGCGTTTCACTAAGAATTAGGCTTCCCTCTCCGTCCTACTTAACGTTAAACTTAGGTATTTGAATTGTTAACACGCCTTATTTCATATTATTTTAGTTCAGCCCAAGTAGTGGCTTACTCTCAAGTTGGAGAGTTGTAATTATTTGAATTAAAGAGTCCTTTAAACCCTCCTTCTGACTTTGTAGTTCTTCAACACTAAAGGACATAGCCTAGATTTGCTCACTGTCCTCCACATAGGGTTTCACAGCGCATGCTCAGTAAGAAGATTAAGAGATTGAAGGAGAAACCTTATAAACGTAATAAAAGTTTTAAATTATTCATAATTAATAATTTATTGAAAAAATTATACGAAAATTTCTCTTGTATGTTAAAAAAATTATACGAAAATTTCTCTTGTATGTTAAAAAAAGATTTAGAATTCTCTTTTTTAATTATAATAGATAACATATTTTCTTCAAATTGTTATCGAGTATAAAAATAACAAACATATAACATTCGATAATTTTTCACTTTAAATTGCAAACGATCATGAACTGCTATGCTCTTCATATTAGAAATTTAATTTTTGATGATAAACGAATGCATGTACAAAATGCAGACGCATTTGCTCAAATATTTACACTTCAACGCTGCTTGTGTAAAAAAGGGCTCTACCGTAATAAAATTCCAACAAATTTCCGATTAGACTTTGGCAAAGAGTACATTAGCATTTATTCTTTTCGTAATTCCGATATTAATTAGATAACGCGTTCCTGCAGACAAAATCGACTTACTTCATTTCAACGGCGTACAAAAATCAGCAGTAGCGTTTCAAAAGGTGTCAGTAGTTCTGAAAAACTCAACATCGCCTTCAGTTCTTCGAGAGAGCAGCCTGTAAATTGTGTATGTAAATAGAGAAAAGTTATAAATACCATTGCCATCACATGAACAGAAAAGCTGCCATTCATATGTACCGCTTGTTTATATAGGGTCATTCATATGAATTACGTACTGTATAAACGGTACGTAATTCATTTGTTCCAAGATCTTTCTTAACTGCTTTAAACTTCAAGAATGATTGACTTACTTCTGTATGAAATTATGAGAACTAAATTAAAACTTCTTTGGAAGCCTTGAGGATATGTTGTTGATATGATGTTCGAAACTGATAACACCAGAACCAAGTTTTTGTAATCCTTAAATGCAAAAATAGCAAATTTTCTCTTTTATACAGGAATTCAATGCAAATAAGTGGTTTGGTGAAGTTCTGAACAGCTGAGGTAAAAAAATACCACACTAACACGCATACATATAAGCATTACTATAAGAATACAGTAAACAAATTCGAAAAATTTTCGATGTCAGAAATTCTCAGGCGTGCTACTTTTTGCTGCTCAAGAATAGTTAAGGAAAAAGTCATAGAAATTTCTTACCTGAATACTACAAGACAAACAATATAATTCCATGATTAACTTCGCAAGCAAAATAATGCTACGATCTACTCAAGCTTCTTTTCTGTCTAACCAGTTTAGTTTAGAAGTGCGCATCCATTTGCAGGAATGGCGAGTGGGCTGAGCCTTCGAGTCACGCCGCCGTGCACAAGACACCTGTTTATTTGCAGGTGGAATGTCAGAAGAGCAAGAGAATGAGAAGCAGAATTTTGGGGCATCACCTAGCACAGAGGAAATAAGAAAACCTTGATCTCACAGTATTCGAGGTACTTAAAAATAAAGTGAGATTCTTCTTCTTCCCGAGCCACTTTTTTTTTTTTTTCCCTTTAGAGACTTTTATTGGAAAATAAAATTACTGTTTAGAAGAAATTCACTACCGTCTAACGTACACAAATTTTTATCATAATCAAGCTTATTTATTTTCCTTTGCCACCGTCAAGATTAATCATGAAAAATAAAAAATTAAAAATCAGTTTAGTTTCTTAAGTATGAAATACTGCATATTAAATAATTTTGAATTTGACATGTGAAACATGTTATTTTACTGCTGACGGAAAGGACTTAATGAAAGCATACACTATAGGCTCTGACATTTTAGACTTTATTTCAATAATTCATGAGACATAAAGGCTCTTTTTATACTATATTTACTCTATATATTAGACAGTCCTAAGTATCCCATCTGCAACTCCAGCTCCTCTCCCTTCCCAGTCCTGCTATAAAAGCAGTTGCCTAGTTAAACGTTATTGAGCAGCTCAAGATTACATAAAACTTCCTTCTTAGAACTTTTGTCTCTAATTTCTGGTTTTGTTATTTGCTGTATGCTTATACTTCGTATTTTATTTATGTCTTTGCAGAGTCATTAAGTTATCCTGAAGCAGGAGACGTGAAAAATGTGCAATGCCCTCGCCGGGACTCGAACCCTAGACCTCTCAAATAGCGTCGAGTATGCTTCCTATTACAATACAAAGGCATGCGGAAAGCAGGGAAAAAACACCTTACATCTTATCTGCTTAGGACAGTCTTTCAACGGCCTTCTCTGCTTTGGAAGTAATAATACAAAAATATCACATTATGTTTCAACAGCAATATACGCACATACATACACATATACACGTGTAGGTACACACACATTTTCATCTTTAACAATGCTATGATTATATACATCAGATATTATGCTCAAGTTCCCTATACGAAAATAATCTGAGGTATAATGCTGACCCGTGTATGTTTTGTTTTAATTGTGTATGGCAAAGCGTACGAGAGCTATCTGTCTAAGAGGACTTATTTGCACCGACAAAACTCCGAAAATGGCCATGCGGTCAAGTCCGTTAGCTCAAAATCGAATTCAGATCAAACTACCAGTGTTCAACTTTTTTATCGTTCAGTCGTTCGCGGGCTTTTTCGATGTATGTAAGACATAACAAAATTGTTTTCTTTGTGCTTTAAGCAAGACTAGGGTATAATTTCATGGTTTCAGAAGAGGGGAGGGGGGTTGCGGTCAGCCTATCATTTAGATTTAGTTTATGAATGTAAGAAACTACTTTAATTCAAGTTCTAGTATCTACCAACATTATAAGGTACTATTTCTCCCGCCTTCTTAGCATGCCTTCGTGGTGTAGTGGTCAGCACCCTCGACGCGTATTCGAGAGGTCCGTGGTTCCAGTCCCGGCGAGGGCATTGCACATTTTTCACATCTCTTGCTTTAAAAAAAATACCTAATTTCTCTAGAATGGCGCCGAAGGGGGAGTATATAAGGTATTTCTCCCGCCTTCTTAGCATGCCTTCGTGCTGTAGTGGTAAGTACGCTCGGCGCGTATTCGAGAGCCAAGAGGTCCGTGGTCCAAGTCCCGGCGAAGGCATTGCTCAATTTTTCATCTCTCTTACTTCAAAAACCTAATGTCTCTACAACATTTTCTATATTTTTTGTTGTTTAATTCATAAAAAATGTTAAAAAATAATCTAAAAACTATATATATATGTACTTTTCAAGTTTGGGAAGGAGGGGAGAAAGGATTTACTAGCAGTAGTGAAAGTAGTGTATGGGGCGAAAAAGGTTAAGAACCACTGAAATAGACGATATTTAATACAGAAAAATTTGAAGTAAACAGAATGCTCTGAAATAAAAGTAAAATCTAAAGAAACCGAGAGAATGCGATAACAATATTCCAAGAGAAAAATTATTGGACTATTCATCTCTAAGAATATATGGAATAGAAATTCTATTCTCATTTTCTTAACCAAACAGTAGCGAGAGGATTACAATATTCCAAGATTCTTGAATTATATTAATATCAGCAACTTCTGAAACTGCATAATGAAGACAACGCAAGATTAAAGCTTAATTTAATCAATTAAGAACGAGATGGTCTTCATCTTTTATTAAAGTAGCTTTTGATTTCAGTTCCAAAAAAGCTGATGTGTACACCCCGACTTCCTGGTACAGAATATTAAATTATACGCCTTTTTTTCCTACATTTCATTTAAACTTATTTCTTTGAAGTTTACATTTCTATTTATTTCCTTGAATTTTACTTTCAAGCTACATTCCTCATTTAATTAATTCAGTTCTCATTTCGCGGCAAGACAAAAATACATAAAAACTCAAAATATTTTCATTAAAAATTGAAAGATATAGAAAAACATAAAACACCAAATACAGTTAAAACAATTAAAAAAACAATTTTTACTATTAAAAATTACAATTTCTATGCAAAACAAACAATTCGTCCAGCAGGCAAGAAGGCAGATTTTTCGATGCACAAAACTAAACGTTCCCTTTTGCTCCCACCCGGCAAAAAGACACTGAAGGTGCAGAAAGACTTAATTCACTATTCTGCTAAGTTTCAAATGTAAACAAATATGGCTGCTACAGTTTAAAAAAAAAAATTAGGCTTAGTCGCACTTAAGCAATTTTTGAATTGCTGATAATCCTACAACTATTGCATGCGGATTAACTAAAGGCATAAAAACTTTAACCGGAAGGTAAGAACAACATAACTCAATCATTTTTAAAGCAAAAAATGCACAATTTACCAATATATAAGAATAAAAAAAAAAACTGAGCTCACTGAGCTAAGATACAGAGTGGGTATATATATATATATATATATATACTTTTGGTGCGGCCGATGTCAACCAAAAAGGGAAGTGCACAACTACATGTTATAGCAGTCCTGTATACAAGATTTCAAGCTACCGCGGAACCCGTATAGTGGTTAGCGTCATACTGCGGTGTCGAATCCGGGAGAAGGCATTGATGTTTGTAAATGTATAGTATCAGTGGAGCGGTACTCTAAATATGCGGCGAGCCGAAAGTCCTCTCGTGTGGTCTGGTGGAAGGGAAGAGGGGTGGGAGAACCTCGGACCCGTGCGCCCCCCGGAGCGCTGTCCATAAAAATTGGGGGCGAAACTGAGCTAAATCGTACTGTCAAGGGGCGTATCTTGCCACGAGGAATTCTGAGGCTACATTTTTTGAGTTATCCAAAATATATATATACGTACAGACACGGAAAAAATCTCTTTTAAATTATTTTTATAATTCTTTTGGGAAATTACGTCCTTTATTCTGTCCTTATGTACGAATGCCACACAAAATCATTGTTAAATTGCTTTCGATAGCACTTAAAATAAATATTTTCGCTGAAATATGGTAGCCGGAATAAAATGCTATATTGATTTAATTGACACCTTACCTTTTTAACATCTTTAAATGCAAATGGATTTAATACTCTATTTACATTAGTATTCTATGTACAGATATGTATAGAGGTCTTTATCGTTTTAGCTGCTTAATTCTCAACAACAGAATCAATGAAATGAAATTGAAATATTTTGCAGTAAATATATTAAAAGCATGAGCAATAATGACTATCTTATGAACAAAAAAATTATCGAAATGTAAGAGAAAAAAGCATTTTCAAAGTAAAAAAGAGGAAATTAGGTTCCTTTTGAAACATTTTTGACATTAGACTTCTCTTTAGTGAGATAATCGTGATTTTATAAACATAAATGATTAATGACACTTAAGTATTGCCAAATCATAAAAAGAAATAACAACTTTAAACAAAACCTTTTTTCCATTTCAGTTAATTAAATTATCTATGGATATTTTCCACCTATAAGTACAATGTACGTTTGAGAATGATTAAGAATGTGAGCAGCTTATTATAACATTATAAATCTGTAACTAGAATACTTTAGAATACTTGAGATGCTCAGACAGTACAGTGGTTAGCAACGTTGACTACCGTACTGAAGGGACCAGGTTCGAATTTGTTGAGAAGGCATGTTTGTAAATGCATACTTGCCAACCAATGACACTCAAAAATCGGGAGAATTTTTTTTGAAACCGGGATATTTATTTTCGACGAAAAAAAGATTTTTGAATGATAAAAATATATTTTTTAATAATGAATTAATTTCAGATCGTTACTAATTAATATCTGAAAGTTCAGTTACTAATTTTTAAATGCAAACAGTACATCCTGTATTAATAACTTTTTAGTCCTTTGTTTCCATAGAAAAAGTAACTTTTCATTTTTTCCAATAGAACTCATGTTGTCCTTTTGTTTTCGTGTAGGAAGATGTTTGAGAACATCTGCTCTTCCACCGTGCGAAATCGAAAATTTGCAATGACAAACGGTACACATCGCAAATGCATTACATTTCTTTGAGGAAGTATTAGAAGAAAAGTCATCTGTATACAATTTTTGAAAAGTACCTTAGCATTTTACTTTTTCGCAGACATAACTAATACGAAATATCGTAATTTCTTAAACTATTTCTCGAAAGCACGTACGTTCACGCAAGTTAGTGACAAGATGAACGAAATAACAACCTCGATCTTGCTTTGTGCTCATTGGCTAATATGTGTCAGATGACCCGCAGTGGCACTCGATGCTCATTGGAGAAATGGAACATGCCGTTTTCGGACAAGTGTTCTCACTCATAAAAGAGAAACGCGCCATAATTTCTCACCTGTGAAACTGCTTTGGTTTTCTATGTAGTCTTGAGAAAAACCAGGTGCTTTCAGACACCCCAAATCACTTTTTTGGGGGATGCAAATAACGAAGTATTAAGCCAAGCTACATAAAAGTCATGAGAAATTTTAAGAATAAGAGAAAGTCGGGAGAAATATATTGTAAATCGGGTTGGCGGGAGAACGGTTTGAAACAGGGAGTCTCCCGCCTAAATCGGATGAGCTGGCAACTCTGCAAATGTGATAGTCTGTGCGAGAAGATGGCACTCAAGATATACGTCTGAAAGTCCTCGCAAGTGGTTTGGTAGTATGGAAAGAGGGCTGGGAGACCCTCAAACCCGTCCCTTGGTGTGCTTTCCTTCAAAATTAGGGCAAAACTGGACCAAATCATTCTGTCACGTATATGATGCTCAAAACTCATGCCAGTGACAATAATGGAATGCTTGAGAGGTTTCAGGTAAAACCAGTCTCTTCACACAAAACCTTCATACCACCTTTAATTGTCTGCCTGAAACAGTATATTGGCTAGTAATATTGACTGGGATATGAAATGTCACAAAAAATTATTGCTTTGAATGAAATATTGGTATATTCATAAAGTCAACAAGACGGGCCATTATTACAGCTGTCCACCACTGAAGACAGCATGTGTGAACTTCACACATAGTAAAGACATGTTTATCATTACCTATGACTGCTATTTATGAAGTACTCAAGTAATGCAATATGTACGAAGTTTTGTAGCACAAAATGACATCATTTTCTGATTACTCCATCCAAATCTACACCACAATGCCCACTGTCATGCGACTGGTTTTGTACGCAAGCTACCTGCAACAGAGGCTTGTTTCATTCCAACGATATCTCAGCCCATTATTAAAATTTACTATCTAACCTCGAGGAATCTTTATGAGGCATATAATTTCACCAATCTGTACTTGAAATTCTGATTTAAAAAAGTTGCAGATTCCAAATACTGTATGGCAATCCACCAATTTGTACTTTAACTAACACACACACGTGCACACACACACACACACACACAAAAAAAATGCTCTACTTTTCCAGTACAAATCTACACCACTGCAACCACTACTAAAATTCCATCCTACTTTTTTTTTACACAGCAAAAATTTAATATTGTTATATAATTCAGTTCATATCCTACACATAAAAAAGTTTCCATTACAGATATTTGATTATGGTACACAACTGAGGTCCATCTGCATGAGGGATGGGCTGCCTTCATGAAGGACTACCTAAAAGAAACTATATTCATTACGGGTGACTGTGACCCCATTTCGAAAACCCTGAAAAATATTGTGCTCTAAAAATCCAACAAAATTTCAAATAATAATACTAATATGAAATACATATATATACATTTTCAAACTATTTCACTAGCGAACAAAAACTATCTGAAAATAAGCCCACCACACAAAACGGGAAACTCACTGGAAAAACATTCCTTAAATAAAATGTTCACAATTAAGTGGGGGGAAAAATTAACTGCGAAACCAAAAAATTTAGTACAAAAGCACTAAAATGTGAGGAATTTTTTAAGAATGGATATGCACAAATTAATTTTAAAATAGAAACCTAAATTAAATGAGAATTAATTGAAAAGAAATGCATATTTAAACAACTGAAAATGAGCAATATACTAGATTTAAAATTTTCGTTAAAGCTAACATACGTAATTACACTGGTGAAATAAATTAAGAGAATTTGCATATTTTATAAAATTGCATGAAAAGAACTGAACTGAAGGGAAAACCCGCTGCTTCTAGATAAAAATGCAAATCTTGTACGGCAAATACATATGCGCACATGTGCGTGTAGGTGAAGCCAGTAGAAAAACGGGCAAGAGCATAGATGGTAAGACGAATTCCATTTGCTAGCACACCTCGGCGAATTTCTTGGTGTTATTTTGCAGCAATCGGTTAAATTCAAATTGGAACAGTAAAAATGAGTAACCACCAACGTTTAGATGATGGAATGAGGTATCGAATTGTGGGAAGGCTAGAGGCAGGCCAATCGCAAGTCCAGATATGCAGAGAGTTTAATTTAATGCCCAGCCCCAGC
>KK117037.1:99002-109108 GCA_000611955.2 Stegodyphus mimosarum
TTAATTTAACGTCCAGCGTCGTGCGTCGTGTGTAACCTATGGAAACAGTTCCAGGATACTGGATCCATTGAGAGAAAGCCTGGGCAAGGTCGTTCAAGAGACACAAGGGCCAAAGAAGATCACTATTTGTCCATTTAGCGAGCCGTAACAGAGAGGCTACAGCTTCTCAGAACCTGTATGCAGCCACAGGAACCTGTGACACAAGGGTGACTGTTTCCAAAAGACTGCGTGAGAGAGAGTTGTTTGCCTGTGTAATGGTCTGGGCAGGCATCATGTTGGATGGCCGCACATCTCTCCACGTCTTGGACAGAGGCTCTGTGACTGGTGTGAGGTATAGGGATGAGGTCTTGGAACCCTATGTTCGCCTCTTCCAGGTACAGTGGGCCCAAGTTCATCTCACAGGATGATAATGCAAGGCCACATAGAGCTCTTCTGGTCAATGAATTTCTTGAGAGTGAGAATATTCACTGTATGGATTGGCCAACCAGGTCTCCAGACCTCAACCCAATAAGCATGTCTGGAACGCTCTGGGGAAGGCAATTGCAACTCGCAACCTCCCTCCGAGAACCATCCAGGAATTGAAAACTGCATTGCTGAATGAGTGGGACCAATTGCCACAGGCACCGATAAACTGCCTTATTTCCAGTATGACATCACACTGTGAGGCCTGTATGGCTGTAAGAGGGGACCATACCCCCTGTTAACCCATTTCTTTTGTGTCTTCTGCAACCGCTGTTTCAGACCTTCAGACTCCCATGAGTGTTACACACGAACATGTGTGTCTATTATAACTGTTGAATGTTTATTTTGTTTGTATTATATCAACCTACGTTCACACCACATTTTATTAAAATCTGTCCAGTAGTTCTGGAGATTGTAGATCAAATATGAAAATCTCTTAATTTATTTCGCCAGTGTAAAATGACTAAGAATTGAATACAATCTGTAACTTATGGAATCAATGGACAGTAAATTTGTGATGACATCAGAAGTCATTTGAACATGCGCAACTATGACTTCACAAAAAATCATGCGATTTCTGATGGCATTTGCAATTTTTTTTAGGCTTCTTTTGCTACTTTAGTCAAAAAATTTCTGGCAACAAGGTAGCAAATCCGAATTAATTTTTTTGGCTTCCTTGGTTGATCTCAAGGTTATACGTTTTTATTTCATCACTGTTGCATGTGGTGTCTGAAACTTGTCAATAATCTCACCGACAGAAAGATCCAATCATTTAGTATCATAATAATTATGTTACTTTCAGCTTTAGCCTCACTTAGTTCTTATCATGTATAATCACTTTCATAACTGTATTAATATATTTTTATATTTCTTCTGACAGTTTACAAGGACAACTATAGACAGAACAAGCAAAGATGAAAGATAACCGCAAAGCTACTAAAAATAAACAAATAAGTTAATTAATTAAAAAAAAGAGTAAACAGTATAATCTATAAATTTATTTTATGTTTAGCCTCCCAATATCTCTCCCAGAATGATCGAGCATTAAGTGCTGGACAGCGACTCAGGTGTGAGGCATCCATTTCCTGATGAAGGTTGCACAATTTACAAATTGATGTTGGGAAAATGTTTATTCGATGCAGATGTTTTAAAAGGCAATCATGGCTAGCAACACATTTCTTTCTGTGCCATAATGGAGTGTCAAAAATCCTGTTAATCCATACTTTATGACTGTTCTTTTTGGTAATACATTTCCAAAAAGATTCTTTGCAGTAATTTTTTAGTAGTAATTTGGCAGCATAAAAAGGGATGTGTTTGTCAGTTATTCTGGAAACTTTCTTTGCCAAAAAAACTGTCTTATCATTTCCATGAAAGCCACAGTGTGATGGTATCCATTGCATGGCAACTTCTTTGCTCTCCTGAGCCAAGTTGTTTAGAAACTGCTGAATTTTAAAACATCAGCAGACATCAGCAATTCAAAAGAAAAAATGGTTAGAAGAGCAGCTTCAGAATCAGAAAGTATTAATAACCTTTAAAAAATGTTCAAACTGACATTGGAATTGGGATAAGGCTATGCGTACAGTCATCATCTCAGCATCAAAATCAATCTTATTCCTTCCAAGAGGATTATATAATGAAAAAAGCTTGCAAAAGACGCCAGCGCCTGCATTAATACTGTCAGCCGACACAGAGCCATCCATAAACACATGTAGCCATTCTCTCTCAGAATATAAAACATTAATGGCTTTCAAAGACATAAGATTTTAAAATTTGGTCATTTGTTTCTGTTTTGAGGATTTTGTGCAACAAATTAATTCTGACTACATATTTTCTTATGTCAGTTGGACATCGTGATTTCACATAATATTCAGCTTCACATCTAAGCTGATCTCTGATGGAAAAGACTGCATGAAGAAAAAAACCATTCTGAGTTTTCAGTTTTCTCTCCATCAGAAAAATGCAATAGTTCTATTGGGTTCTCTTAATTTTTTTCCCCATAGAATTGGTGCTCTCTGTTCTGCAGTGGATTTAATGCACATATGGTACGCAGCTAGTGGAAGTACATTAACTGGGGTGGTTTCAATTGCACCCGTGATAAGACGGAGAGCTTGTTTGTGAAATTTTTCGAGTGAATCGATCACTTGGTTAGATGTTGCTGCTACGAGGACGATATTAATAAACATCTACAGAATATTAAAAAAAAATTCCTGCTTGATATTATTTATTATTAAAAGCATAATATTATCATAAATACTCCCCATTTCAAAAATCCTGAAAAATATCAATATATTTAAAAAATTTGAAACATCATATTATGTGTTTCTTTGCAAGTAAAAAAGCTTATTTGTTGACATGAACTAAGTGGAAGTGAAGAAAGATCATTCTGTCTTTCTTAAAATAAATCTGCATGACTCCAACATCAGATTACTTTGCTGGAGTTGTTCAGCAGCATTATCTCTTACTGAAGATGATACTACATCACTGTTGACTTGGGAGAATTATGGATGCAACGTAAAACTACATGTTATACCACAAAGTGAAAGTATACTTCGGCACAATCAGAAGTGTTGTTTTCCAGCGAGAATACTGGTTGATCACCATGCAAACTTAATCCCTTCACTACGTATGATATTTAAGAGTATAAAAAGGGTCACCAGAATTGAGCCCAAACTGCATTCATTTTCCCCAGGTGCGTGCAGCTGTATGCCTGTCACATCTAGGGTCACTAACATATGCATCTGGAAGTAGTCCACTTTGTTGCTGCTATCTAACGGCACCATCTCTTAAAGGTAACGTGTTACTACTACCTAAATGTCCTTTTAAAGTGGTATGTGATCTGGGACAACTGAGGTTTGTTTCATATAAAGTGCATATTATAAGACAAGGGAACAGTAAAGTTTGGTTTTCTCAAATAAT
The DNA here is from genome assembly GCA_000611955.2 of Stegodyphus mimosarum. NCBI lineage: Eukaryota > Metazoa > Arthropoda > Arachnida > Araneae > Eresidae > Stegodyphus > Stegodyphus mimosarum. The sequence continues at coordinate 102,381 of KK117037.1, forward strand.
GTACAGATCTGTTTCCCAATTCACTCGCTCACTGAAGCACCCAAAACTTATATTTCAACAACACTATTATCTTTTGAGAAATATATTTACTTCTCGCTCAGCTTACCTTTAAATAAGTCTCATCAGTACAGCAAATAAAATTTTCACATATACTTATTTTTGAGACTGAGCTATTTAATTTAAGCATCAATGTTTCCACAGGATGATAAAGTAAAACAGAATTCATACATCAAATTCTAATTATCATCCCCCAGACATTTAAAATTTGTTTTTAAACATTTACAATTTTAGAGCACAGTAATCAAGTTAAATGCTGCACTAGCTCTCTACCCTTTCTCTTTTAATACACTAAACAATGGCTTGCATATAAGGCAAATTTAAGTGTTATGAGCCTTTATTCTAATACACCAACTTAAAAATTAAATAAATGGTGATGAACTTAATATTTCAATTTACTTTTTATTTGATACAACAATTTTATTATTTACAGTACTCCACAATGAAATTTACATGATTATTTAAAAAAGAGCTCAGTATACATCTGAAACTGCTGCGTACTGGTAATTTAATTCACATTATGAATATTTATTACACATGAAGATAACAAGGCACATTGCACGCTCGGAATAAAACTTTCCCCCATAATGGAAGCTCTAATAGAGGAATACAGCTGTTTATGAGACTACCTAATTTAAAAATAAAAAAATCTCTGGGAGACAGTATACAATATTTAATTTACGTAACAATGCTAACAATTTAATCTGATATTTTCTTAACTTAAAATGATTAATTTATATTTATGTAAAAATACTAGTAATCTAATCTGCTATTTTTTTTAACTTAAAATGATTTCAGAACAATACAAGACTTAATTCAGAACAGCAAACCCTAAAATTAATTACTATTCTTTAAATAATTAGCAGACTTATCTATCTTCCTATTTAAAAAAACTGTTTGACAATTGAATTTACCGAATTGTTCAAACACGATGAAAATAACAAATCAGTATTCTCAAATAAATATGCACAAGTGTATTTCAAAAGGAGAATAAAAGATATGGCATAGCCTTCAGCAGAAGAAACTTTTAGATGTAGTAAATATACAGTACTTAAAAGTGTGCATTACATTTAACATAAATTTAAAATTGCTTATTGTATGCAGACTGACTGAAAAGTTTTCAGAGTGTTTCTATTATTCAAATTCAGACAAATCTATGGGACCTATGATTTTTTTTTTCACTTCAAGACCTCCTTGTCCAGTTACACTTTTCACTGTGTTGTAGAAACAATTCAAAAACATGAAATAAATCTTCAGCACTGCAGGCATGGTGTATTTCCCCTCCTCATCTGAAGAGATCGTCTCATACATTTGTCTTTTTCAGTGCTTAGAAAGTCCAGAAATCACATATTACTAAGTTTAGGACAATGGTCTTTAAAAGTATTCCATGCAACTTATTTAGGGGTTCAGCAAGTTAAAATCAAAAGGGGAGGCAAGGAGTTTGACACAATGTGAAATGTAAAGTTAAACACCTGAAATAGTTTGAATACAATTTTTTCTACTGTCATAAATATCTAAAATAATATGAAGTAGATCTGTTTTTGAAAGCATTCTGTTTGACTTGATAAAAAACATCTTAGGGAACAACAAAAGCAAAATCACTCATCAAGCTGCTTGCATGGAAATCCACATAATCCCAAGACTTACCTTTGTTTCTGCAGCCATGGAATGTATCAGTAAATAAACCATTCAAAGACTTATCTCCAACAGTTTTATGATGTATGAAAGCCAGCACAATTTTACAAGAGCCAGAGAACTCCACAGCCCTAAAAATTGGTTTACTTGTGGATTTTGGATGCATGGGCTCTGACAGATGAAGTAACAACAGTGAATACCTTCAAGAAACTAAAGGTACCTAATGCTCTTGACAACTCTGAAAATAACTGCAGGTGGGAACACAGATTGCAAAGCAATGACTCACAGGATATAACACATGACACAAGACAAGCAGCACTGAATGATTTGATGCTTATGTAGTAGGGGAAAACAATAAAAGTGGATAAGACTTAAGATACTGCGAAAATTTATACATTTCTAGTTATAAGTTAGTTAAATTCCACTGATAGATTGAGGGCTATTTTATCCTTTGGTTATAATGTTATCAAAACAGTCATGGACCAACATGATTACATAATCCCTTTTGAGGCAATGTTCCCTTGAGATGGATGAAGTCAAAAGGAATCGACCCACAGGATGGCGTTTTATGTCACTCAGCCTTACTTTAGAAGAAGAAGAAGAAGAAAAAAAAAGTCTTAACAATATAATTTTTGGTATTATTTTAGATTATTACTTAACATATAATTTAAAATTGGCATTTAATAATTGTTTTCCTTTACTTTACACAAAAATATAAAAGAAAAATTCCTTACTTTGAGAAATAATTTTATGAAGCATTATTAAAATTACTCTGAAGTTTTAATTGATAAAATACATTAAATAACCTTAAAATTAATTAACAAAATACAAGAAAGGCTATTTACAAGAAGAAGTAAGAGAATCTTCATGGGAAGTGGAAGGCAGGCACTCAGTCAGTTCTCTTACAAAATGTCCAATCAGAATCACTGAAATATTACTCTCTGACTCTTTAGAAAATTAATCATCACTCTCATCCATGTCACTAATTGGCTCATTTACCATATTAGTATGCCCTACTTCTAATAAATAATACCTGGTCACCATAATAAACTGAAGACAAGGCTTTCCAAATGGAAAAGTGTGCATGCAAAATGTACACAATAAAAGGAGTGTAGAGCATAACAGACCATACATAGTGGGGGGGGGAGAGATTTGAATGGATATTACAAATGTCAATGTTTGTATTATGTGGCGAGTCAAAGAGACAAGCTATGTTTGTTTACATTAGATTCCTCTTCTTCCCTGCAACAGCCAAAGTTAGTCAGAACGGGATCAAACTTATGGTCAAGATCTTAAAACTATGTTCTGTTCAAAAGTAATGGACACAGGATGTCATATAGTAGGTCTTTAAAAAATGGTTCAGCTTAAAATGCATACATGCATCATCTGTCCCGTAAACGCAATCTCCAGTGGTGAATGTGTGGGATGCCCGAACGTGAGAGATGTTCGCAGGGAATGCATTATGGGACGCCCATCCGAAAAGGTTTAATCAGTGCCTGCTGTATATATGCCTCTTCTACCAAACATTTCGGATGAGCTGAAGACACTTGTTAACAAGAGCAGTAACTTCTGTGACTGCATATGGTACGAGAAGAGTTCAACAACTGACTTTATATACTATGTGCCTGGAGAGGTTTAACTGAATACTTCAGTGAAAACTTAACATAAACAGAATTTCTTTCCTTTTGTGATATAGTTTCATATTGTCTCCCTCTAAAGTCAATATAGCATTTTGAGATTGGATTAAGACTTCAGAGGATACCCTGTTACTTCTATAAAGTCATTATTTATTGTTGGTCATGGGTAATCTGCCAGAATGTCCTTCGTCAATTATCTGTGAGTTACTGTTTTGAAATACTCAAGCATTTCTGATTGTTTTAGCATCACATGCAAAGTGAAGTATTTCAAGTGTTCTATGACAAAATTTATTCACAGCTCTTCCACATTTTCACAAAATTTACAAGCTATTTTCACTTGCTGTGACTAAACATTCAAAGGCCATGAAATCTAGTTGCACACATTCTAGGTTGCCACATGTAATATTAAGAAAGAAAAAATGAGGCAGTCCTAAAACTTTTCAGTCAGCCCTTGTATAAACAAAAAGCTATTCACAAATAATGTAACTACAACAGTTGTTTTTATTATTATTATTAAAATTTTACCTATTATTGGGATCATTCTCTATTAAAGATAGTCCAAAAATTAAACTATTCAAGTAAGGTTAATTGTGACAATATTAAGAATACATATATGAAAAATCTTGCCTACATAATGGACGTTAAATACTCACATGTGATCATTCTCAAATCATCAAAATAATAAACTATCTTCATAGACAGCCTTTACATATACATTATAGATAAATATAATGAATTAGTTATTTTTTAAAATATATTGTTACATACAATGTTTCTTAGATATACACCTTAACTTTAGTCAGTGACTTCTTACACAGGCAAATATAAATGATTAGACGACATACATAAAAACCACGCATACAGAGGTTTGTTTGTTTTTTGAAAGATCATTAATTTCATTGAATTAAGATGATGAAAAAAATGAGTCATATGTACAAAGAAATGATGTAAATAAAAACAAATGTGTGTGAACAGAATATTATCTGTTTAGCAGTCTACCATTTTTTTTAATCAATCATTTACAAAAACACAATGTACAATGATTAACTTTTTATCAAAAATATATACAATACAAATGGTGTTCTTATGATTATAAATGAATGTTGCATGTAACATTCTCCTTTCCCAATAATTACAGAGGAAAAAACACAAAAACTTCTGAATTCAAAATTAGCATTAATAGAGAAGGAAAAAAATACTCAAATGAGTTTAAGAAATATATTTATATTCCTAAATTTAGGTTACAATACATAAAAAGAGAATTTCTACAGAAGTCAATGCAATCCCCGAAAAGACTGCATAATTGAAACAAAAACCGCATCAGCATAATCATTCTTGGAATATTCTTAACATTTCTTCATTTAATAAATAGCAAAATATATTTCATTTGTGTGATTAAACTTTATACATTGCTCTATATCAAGTGTAATTTTATTTTAAGAGTTCCTCCTCTTCTAGATTTTAAAAATGTAAATTTAATTCTAGACAGTAATTTTTTGAAACTGTCATAATATTCACGTTTCTTGAATAGATTTCAGAGGAAAAGTATAAAAATTATAGAAAATTGGTAATTTAAAATAGTTTTACTGATTTGTATTCACATCAAGGTACACATGCAGCGAAAGAGTGGGAAGAACGATTATCATTCAGCCAGAATTCCAGTACGCAATGCATTCTGCAGGGCATCTTGACAAGCAGCAGACAGCCACATACGAGGAAGCATCTGTACTTCAGTTTCAAGAACCTGACTTAATTCAAGGTGAAGACGCATTTTCACCAAAGCTTTCGTTGTCTCCAAGGCCTATACAATAAAAATTAAATATTTAACAACTATAAATTCCTCAATGTTAAGCAATGAATCTTTACAGCATTAGACTATGTTAGAAAATTATAATGCTATAAGAAGTTACTTTCATGTAAATACAAATTAATACTTAAAATAATTTATTACAGCTAGCAAACTACAAAATTAACACTAGATGCTACCACTGTATCGCACATTTTAAAAATGACAAAATAATTTTAGTAAATATAAAGATTATGTTTTATTTCTCAATAAGGGTGCATATCCTCTTTGCACAGCAAAAGACATCAAGAAATAGATTACATGAATCAAAACAACATTAATGTCAATCTTGTACCATTTATAAACTAATTTATTCATGTGACTCCTTGACAGCAAGAATCTACTCTTGAACTTGTTCTTAACTATGCACATAGACTCAGTAGCATCCAAATTTTTGGATAAAATACTCAGGGTAGTGCTTTACTTCATTTACATGCTTCTTGAACATGGGCTAGATGCACTGAGTCTTATTGTCATTGAAAAGCTGCATAACCATATGGACGGACAATTACTCTATTTATGGATTATAGATTATTCTTCCCTTCGTTCAAAAACTGAAGAAATACACAAATACATTTAACTTAGATTATTTTTTCATGTGCTTTTATAAACCATAAAAATATAGAAATTTTGATCAACACCAAAACTTGAATAAAAGTATTTTTTTTATATTTATAAACTAAATACTTAACAGTTACATAAAAAGTTGACTGTATTTTTTCCATGAAATCCCTCCCCCAGTTGAGAACCCAAACTGGGGGAGGGATAAATTTCTCAACAAAAATTATAAAATTTAATATCTAAGCGCAATGTGAGTCATAGAATTGAAATATGAAAAAAAAATGGTGTGTTTGATTTTGTGTCAAAATGCCTATGTTAGAACTGTGCTATGTATAAATCTAATATATATCCTAAGTTGCACTTTTGAGACATGAAAAACACAATTTGAATTTTGTCAATTGGCCTAGTAGAATGTAAGGTATAGAACTGCCCAACTGTTCCCCCCCCCTGCACGGTGTACATCTAGAGATTACCAGGTGAAGCTTATAACATTTATCTTGTTATCATGAGAGGTTCCTGTCTGATTTGGAGTACTTTTGGTTCAAATTGTGTTTTTCATGTCTCAAAAGTGCAACTTAGGATATATATTAGATTTATACACAGTCCAGTCACATTAGTGTGACCACCACGTACTTTGCATGTCAGAGTTAAATAACCAATCACAGAAGGCAGGTGGCAGCACAGTGCAGTTGAGCGTATATAAAGGCTGTGTGAGGGCTTCGGAAAACATTTCAATCGTTGGCGTAATGCAGAAACGAAGCGATTTATCCGACTTCCAAAAGGGCATGATCATTGGCTTTCGGGCCAAGGGTGGAAGCATTTCCGAAACGGCTGAGTTTGTGAACTGTTCGCGTGCCGCCGTGGTAAAAGTGTACCGTGCATGGCAAAATGGGACTGTCCAAAATCAGCGACGTGGCAAATGTGGTGCACCACGGGCCATAGATGACAGAGGCGAACGACGGTTGCGGAGATGCGTTCGGGCAGATAGACGG
>KK117037.1:110174-161551 GCA_000611955.2 Stegodyphus mimosarum
ACATGAGTGAAAAAAGGTCATCAATCTTACTTTCAAGTAATTTTAACAAAGTGTGTAAAGCACATTTAGCATTATTTACGCTTATAAAAAATATGCCAAATTTCAAAACGTGCCAATATGTAAATTCACATATACCTTAGGAAATTTTCAATAAAAAAATTTTTTTTGCAGGTATGCTTAGAAATACATCTACTTTAAGATGATGGTAACTTTATACATTATAATTCAAAAAATTTTTTTAAAAATTTATAAATAATATTTAAAAATACAAATTTCAAAAATAAATCAAAAAATATGTGTGAATTATATTTGAGTTAAGCCTAAATTTCAAATTCTTATTACGTTAGGTTATTCAATTATGGCAAAGCACACGAGGGCTATCTGCCTAAAGGGAAGGATGCCTTCGTGGAGGACTTTCCAAGGGAAACTAGCTCGTATACACGTTATACATGGGGAAAACCACGAAAACGCCTATGCAGCCAGCCCGTTCGCGGGATTCAAACCTCGGACCGAACTACCAGTGTTCACCGTCTTTACCGCTTGGCCACTGGTAGGCTTTTATCGTAATAGAATTGTTGTTTCCTCTGGGCCACTTCGGAATTTTCATTTGCTTCCCGTATCAATTTTTGTATATCACTCATTTTAAATTCTTCTGCCCTTTCTTGGACAAAGAAAAGTTTATCTAAGGGTGTCAAAATCTTTCTTCCAAGAAACAGTTCAACGGGTGTTTTTTGTGTTGTGTCGTGTTTGGCGGTTCTAAGGGCAAATATAAATTCATTTACATGGCTATCCCAGGTAGAGTGGTAATTCTTAACGTAACTACTATATTTCTATTAATCCGTTCCGCTATGTTTGACTGCGGACGATACGGGACCATCTTTAGGTGACGTATGCCCAGTTTTGCACACATTTCCTCAAAAATATTACTAACAAACTGGGGACCATTGTCGGAAATAACTTTTAGGGGCCCTCCGTATTTTAAAATATACTTATTTAGAATTGAATCTACTACAATTTTCGCAGACACACGTTTTAACGGAATCAATTCTAACCATTTCCTAAAATGGTCCACTAAGATATCGGCTTTTGTTAACTTTACTTCTAGGATAAGGTCCCAATAAATCGATGCCTATTATTTGATTTGGGAATTCTGATTTAACACTATTTCTGGAATTTCTATATAAATTCTGGAAGAAGGAATCAAGTAACTTTAAAAAAAAATAGAGGTTAATAAATACATATCAAATTCAATTAACATTCAGGAGCTAAAATTTTGAGAGCTAATTTTTTAAAAACTACTTGTGCAATATTTACAAAACTTGGCAGTACGGCATAATTAATATCTATGCATAATTTGAGTTGTAGAATCGAAATATGGAAAAAAAAAGTTGGAATGTCAGAAAAAGTCCAATTTTGTGTCAATATACCTATATTAGAACAATGCTATATATAAATCTAATATATATTCTAAGTCAAGCTTTTGAGATAAGAAAAACACAAGTAGAATTTCGTCAATCCGACCAGTAGAACAGGAGATATAGAACTGCCCCATTTTTTTTTTCACTGTACATGTAATTAAAAATGGGAAAGACAGTGAAATTTCACACATCAGAGTATATCGCATATTTACTTGACCTAGAGCCCATTTTCAGTAATCTTTACTTAAATATGCTGTTTGATGTTTCAAAAATTAAACTCATAACACTTTGAAAAATGAAAAAGATTTAAAACTATTTCAGTTTCAAAGCTTTAGGATTCAATTTCTAACAAGTCTAAATAAATAAATAATATACATCTATATTAATTAACTATTTAGCTCATGGTTTCCTTTTGATACTACATACACTGGTGTGCAAAACTTAAGCAACAATGTAAAAATTTAGCAGATAGCCATGATATTGCAGAAAAGGAGGTCTGGAGATCAGTACAATGAACACATAAGTCAGTAGAAACATCACGTGTATGCAAATATCAGGAACAAAACGTCAGAGGCGACGTGAGCGTACACAAAACGTGCCATATCGGCGCGCGCAGCTCAACAGTAGAATAAAAGGAAGGACGGAGACGCAATTCAACATATTCACTGCAAGTGCCAGTGAGTCAGTTCGTGAAATATGGCTAGAAGAAATCACCTGGATGACTTCACATGTGGAAGAATGATCGGAAAGCTGGAAGAGGGGCGTACTGTTAGCAGTGTAGCTGCAGAGTTCGGAATCAACAAAAGTGTCGTTTCGTGCGCTTGGAAAGAGTTCCAAACCACAGGTACAACTGTTAGAATGGTTGGTGGTGGCCGCCCGAGGACGACAGCAGTCAGCAAGTGCCATTGCTCAGCAACTCTGTACAGCAACGGGCCGACAAGTGTCGTGGTTTACTGTGGCCAGACGCCTTCACAAAGGGGGCCTATTTGCCCGCCATCCTGCAAGCTGCTTCCCGTTTACAGTTGGCCACCGACGCCACCGTTTACAGTTGTGCAGAAAGCACAAAAACTGGACAACTGATCAATGGAGTTGTGTCCTCTTTACAGACGAGAGTCGGTTCAGTACCAGAAGCGAATCTCAACATGTTTTGATTTGGAGAGAGGTCGGGATCCGGTTTTATCGTAGTAACATCAAGGAAAGACACTGTAATGGTGGTCCTGGAGTTCTTGTCTGGGGAGGCATTATGCTGAACGGGCGAACTGAGTTCCACGTTTTCGACAGAGGGTCTGTAACCAGGGATCGCTATTGTGAGGAGATACTCCTTCCCCAAGTGCGTCTGTTCCGAGATGCCAATGGGCCAGACTTAATTTTTATGGATGACAATGCACAGCCACATCGGACTCTTGCTGTTCAGGAGCTAATGGAAAGTGAAGATATCACTCGAATGGATTGGCCAGCATACTCCCCAGATTTAAATCCCATCGAACATGTGTGGGATGCTTTGGGGAGACGCATTGTAGCATGCTTACATCCTCCGGAGAACACCCAACAACTCAAACAGATGCTGATTGAGGAATGGGCACTCCTAGTGCAAAAAATGCACCAGCTGGTTCTAAGTATGCGGAGACGGTGCGAAGTAACCATTGCAGTGAGGGAAGGAGGGCATATCCCCTATTAAGGAACATCTGCTTGCTGTTCTTCCTCTTGGATAAACAATCATGAGTCCCGATACTGCATTCAATAAATCTTGCTTTTGTTTGATTCCATACCCTATGCATTGCATTCCTTTTTCAGCTCCGATGCTTTCGTCATCCTTTATGTACATAATACTCTCCTTCATTTCTACATTTCATGTCTCTCAGTTGATTTCTCATGAAGTTCTGGCAAAAAACCCTGCTGTTGCTTAAGTTTTGCACACCAGTTTATCTCTTGGTACATTCATAAAGCTTCTGACTGCTTCAAATGACTCTTGCTATCTTACTTTTTGAACTTCTCTTAAAATGACAAATGACAAGTCACTTCAAGTAACAGAAACAGTTTGGCGAGTGTACACATCTTTTTGCAATACATTCCATTATACAAAAATTTTTTTAAATCCTTTCTATTTAGTCATTAAATTAATAATGGCAGATACTGGTTGTATAAAACTGAATTAAAAATTGAATTCATATTATTTTCTATAAATGGATGATATTTTGATGGAAACAATTTCAAATGTTGTATTAATCATTGCTTAATTTACTGTTTTGCAAGTTTATAAAAAAATTATTACATTCCTTAGTGCATGCTCTCATGGCATAAGTGGCAGCATATTCAACAAGCATCGGAAGATTCGGAGTTCAAATACCAGCAGTGAAACAGCTTATTTTCTCAGGTTCATCACTCCCAAAAATTCTAACAACTCTACATATGGTGCAGAACTTCAATATGGAGCACTGATAGTTCGTTCCCATCTATATTTGCCAACTGGTTCTTCTCCCTTCCAGTTAATTTTTAGATTATGGAGAGTATAAGGAATTTTTGCCTTTCATACCATGTGCTCTTGTGATGGGTGCGGTAGAACATCTGTCTAGCAGTCGCAAGATACAGAGTTTGAATTTCAGTGAGCATATAGCTTATTTTCAAGTTTCCTGCTTCAAAAAGACTAATATTTATTACAGCTTCAACAGAGTTTGTTGAAAAAATTCAGTCCTAAAATCAACACCTTAATCAATATACAAGGTGTATGGGAAAGAACAAACGAAAAAGAAGAGCACATTTCTGGAATCAAGATGTTTATTGTATTATGGTTTACACAGCTGGAAAGAATTCAAAACGTTTTCATGCACCTCTAGCTGAGAACCATTTGTAGCTTGCACAATGTGAAGGTGATAACGCTGTCTATTTCACACATTTGAAAGCAACCTTAGTGTGATCTAGTACTATCATTTCCATAATTTGGGTATACAAATTTAGAGAGATCAAATCTGTGCCAATCTTTAGAGAATACTACTTTTTTAGTCCTTTTTCCCAGCTCTGTAAACAATAATACAATAACATACTAACATTGGATATACGCAGTACTCCTTTCATCACTTCTTTCCCAAACATTCAGTATATTACGTTAATCCTATATATTTATAATAATAACAGAAAAAGTTTGTCTGTGTGCATGTTGTGTTCCAGTTATGCACAGGAAGGGAGCACAGCTCAGGACATTTTACTCTACGGATGTTGATGTTTACCTTGAAATGATTTTCATAGATTCAATGTCTATTTCTTTTAAAAATAAGTTTTTTTATTACTTTGTCTAATAATTAATTAGCACAGAATTTTAATCCTTGTATCATTAGACAGACCAGAAAATAATCCTCCCCATCTTGGTAGAAGAATGCATACACTGCTAGTATAAAAATATAAACTGAACAAATTAAAGGTTACCTTTATTTAACATGGTTGCTCAGAAGCACCATGTGTTTTCACCATCTACCAATTAAAAGATTAAGTACACAACATATAATACTAAATGGCAGGATTTTTATTAATATGAGTATCTTGATTATTTTCGAAATGCAATTTAATTGGAAAACGGCTAATAAAAATTTCTAAAAAAAATTTATTCAATGTTTAACTTACAGAAAGTGAATTTTCAGCCAGCACTTTAACCTTCGAGACCAGCTCTTCAGGTACAAGTTTAGCTTCAAGAACATGATTTATTAATCCTATAGCGTGGGCTTCTCGAGCAGTTAGTATTCGACCCCTCAAAAGCAAATCCATCGCCTGTAATAAAATCATATTTGTTATCCAAATACATAATTATAAATTATGATATAAAGATTTATTTAAAAAATACATTATAATGCCCATTTTTTAAAAGAAAAATATATAACTAACTAAGCATGTGTTTTGAAACTCTTATTTTAAGCATCATCAAACTCTGATGATTTGGTGACTAAAGCAACAGAATATAAGTTTTAACCCTCCAAGTGTTATTTTTTTAATTATAATTTGAAAATGACTCTCTCACTTTGTACCTTGATTCCTTTTATTCGAATATACACGCAACCCGAAATTGGATACATTAAAAGTTAGCAGAAATTTTCAGTGTGTAATGTGTAATGAATACGAAAGCCATCATCCCATAGGAAATTTTCCATCCATAATGGTTTAAAAAATACATAGACTCCAACCTTCAGCAAACCTTGTCAGTAGTCAACGCGCGACCGACATTTTTACAACTTTGAAAATGTGCGCGTAACGCAAGTTGTAATTAACCATTCATTAATTTTTAATTAATAATTAATTGTAATCAATTTTATTACATTTAAAATCCATATACATATAAAATTGAATAATTAAAAATGAACCTTGTAAATTATATGCACATTTAATTAGAAATTTTCTTTTAACTCCTCAAGCATTCACTAATAAAAAGGATTTTAAATCACTACTAATCATAGAAAAAATCAGAAGCTATAAATCATATCTTTATTCTGGATATGATTTCCACAGGGAAATAAAATTTAAATAACCAAGAATAATAAATATAAGTATTAAACAAAATACGTATAACTTACGAATACAAAGATTTATATGTAGCAAGCTTAAGTTCTGATTTTGAGAATGTTTTTATAACACAGTTCTTCATTTGCCTGCATATTTATTTTTTCAATCAAAACTGCTTCAAGAGTTTTAAGACCTAAATTTGGTTGAAATTCCGTCTGATTTTTTTTTAACAATAGAAAAAATTCTTTCGCAAGCTGCATTTGAATGAGGTATTATTAAGACAGCAAGCATTACAGAAGGCAATACTTTGTATTTAATACACCCATTCATATTTTTTTAATTTGGCAATTTCTCCCCATGCTATATCAATACGCAAATCTACAATTTCTTTCAAATCATCTACTTGATACATGGAAAATTCAATTTCCACTTGATTAAGACATTTTTCATCAAAAATGGATGGAAAAGTATTCATCAAGAACAGATGAAAATGAGACTTCAGTTCTGAAGTTGATGTCAGCAACTTCAGCATGTTTTAGAAATGGATCACTTAGTGGAAATTTATCAATTATATATGAACATGCAGTTGCAAAAAAAGCTCGCACAGAATTGAAAAATGATTTCACTTCACTTTCATTCAACTTGGCATTTTTTAAATATAGTCTTGTTTCCGAACCAATCACTAAATTTTCATTTTCTTTTTGTTTACTATACTTCTGAAATGGAATACACGTTAGAGTAACATCTTCATTTCTTTAGAAATTACTGATGGCTTTACGAATCTAACAAATAAATTCCTTAAAAGTTCAAAACGTTCTCTTCTCAATTTATGTATATAAGGAGTTTGTTGTTGCAAATTAATATTTACTGTTATAAACAAAGGCAAAGTATTTTTCAAAAATAACAAGTACAATTAGGTGGTAGGTGACCGTAACATTTTTTTAATGTTTTGCAATCTCTTTCCTTCATTCTCACTGTTATCTGGTTGATCTCCAAAAAAATTTATCACAGCATCCCACTGTTCCAAAATCTTTATATCCTTATTATAGATTCTAAAAGAGACAACCATCTCGTACTGCAATATTTCAAAATTTTGTGAGATTTTGCATTCTGTCCCAAAATTTGTTGAGCAACTTTGAAGCTATGCTTCCGTTTCGAACTTTTCTCCAAGTAAAAATATATATCTATTATCAACATTTCAATTTCTGAGCCAATTAATTTTTCAGTAGCCTTTTTTGCAGCTATATGCAAGAGGTGGCATGGACAACCTCGGGTGATTATACTTGGTTGATGCATTTTGATAAATGATGCTACACCTTTAAACTTTCCAATCATATTACTAGCATTATCTGAAGAAAATGATAAGCAATTTTTCCATTCTAAACCTTTGTTTTTAAAGTTTTCATTTATATAATTAAAAATACCTTCTCCTGTATTATTCGTACATTCTAAAATAGAAATCAATGACATAATTATCACTCCCTTTTCTTTACTGTAATATGTTATAACCAATGGGTACAGCTTATTATCATTGTAATCATTACTTCCAACAGTACTTAGAGAAAATGATGTACTGCACACTGATTTTATAATATCAGCAACAGTACTATCTGCAACCGTTTTCACAATAGCAGCAGTTTTGGTATGACCACAGCTAAATTTTTTTGCTGTGGCAGAATCCGGAAACATTGCTTTGAAAAGCTCTTTGGAATGATCCAAAACAGAAAGCGGTAGATTATGTTCAATTAAAAAACAAACAAAATAGCATTCGGCTTTTAGAGAATCTGTTTCATCATCTTTTATTAAGAAATTTGTTATTTCTTTAGATTTTACGGTGCCAAGTTCTATATGCTTTTGAGAAAACACATGCCGTTTACAGTCATCTTTTCGGCTATGAGCAACTGAGAAGTCTTTGTTGCATACACTGCAGTGTGCGTGATTCACAGAAATTTCGGACGCTTTAATGCATGGAAATTCTGAAGAATATGAATCTTTAAACTTCTGCTTTGATAATTTTGTCTTCTTCGTTCGAGGTAACATTATTAACAAAAACCTTCCACCTGAATCACAGTTCACAAGACACACGCTAAGCTCTCGCCGTAAACTACACAATGGAGCCGAAAGCAGCCTAAACACGCATCAGCGAGGAACCTGGGACAAAGAACCTCTATGTAAAGAAGGAAAGGCTTCATAGACGTAATGTAAACCACTTTGTCTGCAACGCCGCTACAAAGAAAAGGGAACATTCGCCAAGGGATTTGGCGACGGAATCTGTTGGCGAGAATTTCCCCTCTGTGATGTGCCGGTTCTTTGGTACCTAGCAGACATTTTCCCCCTCTGCGACGTGTATAGGAAATTGAGGAACATGGGTTAAGATGAATCATTCTTTGACTTGTCGCGATAATTTAAACTCAGAAATGATGAAATATTAGGTGAAGTTTCACTTTCACTGGCTGTTGAACTTCCATTATCCATATCGCTACTTGAAACCAAAGAACCTATTCTTTGTTTAAACTCTTGCTAAATGTAACGGTCGAACCTGTTCAAACCAACTTCGACATTCAGCTTCGAGCTTTGGCGCTTTTTGGCGACAGATATTTCACGCATGCGCAGTTGTTTCCCTTTTCGTTGGAAGGGAGCCACTTCTGCTTCTGCGAAGTTTTCCTTAACTTCTGCTTTGATAATTTTGTCTTCTTAGTTCGAGGTAGCATTATTAACAAAAACCTTCCACTTGAATCACAGTTCACAAGACACACGCTAAACTCTCACCGTAAACTACACAATGGAGCTGAATGCAGCCTAAACACGTATCAGCGAGGAACCTGGGAGACAGACAAGTAGACAGATGTTTGGGGGGGAAATTGATAAGTCGTTAACGGTTGGAGTTACTTATCTACGATTGGCTAATTCTTCAAAACCAAGAACGCACTCAACACGTGATATATGATAGCACGAGTATTCAGCCAATCATTGGAAGAATTAGTTGGTTCCGTTTTGCGTACTGGTTCTCCTGCTCTTGTTTCTGTAAAATCCGTAGTTTTTTCCATACTTTTCGTAGCTCGTAGATTTTCACGAATTTCTGTAGAAACTACGGAGAATCCGTAGTAGTTGGAGTCTATGAAAATATATATATGAGTTATTTCAAACTGCAGGAGCTCATATCAATTAGCTACATGGAAGAGGAGGACCATTTTGAAGTGACAGAATAGATTATGCACAGTCTGTTACTTTTAAACAGAAAACTCAATATTATAAAATCTATTATTAGCACTCAACAATTTTTAATCAAACAGATGAATATGCAGTTTCTTAGCAAGTTTTCTGAAAATGAACTTCATAATTTTATTTAATATTCCTATAATGTAAATTATTTTGTGAGTAACAACAAAAGCATCATTTGTAGTATTTTAATGCAAAAACAATTTTTTATAAATGTAGAAATGAATCAATGTTTATTGTCGATGGGTTAATATTTATGTATATTAAAAATTATTATGAAAAAAATTAACATTTAATGTACATATGATTTAAAAAATTAGTTTAAGCTTATGTTTTACACATACTATAACTTAGTCTAATATGCCATAGTTACATTGCTAGTTTAGATATAAATACATATAACTTCATAAATTAAAATCTCGGCTCACATTGTCTAGTACAAAATTCTTCAAAGTTTGTTTTTTTTTCTCCCAAGCAAATACTTATGAATTGAAGGCTGAATAAGACACTAAGAAAGCTAAAAATCAGCAAGCATACCCAAATATGTGATCAGGCTCTTCCTATTTCAGCTGCACGAAGTTGAAGAACCAGCTGTTTAGCTTGCATGCAAATAGAGCCTCCCCCCCAAAAAAGTAACATCTGAAACTATTAATAGTACACTAGTAAATTCACTGTTGAATTTTATGAATATGAACAATACAATACATGTGTTGCTCAATTTGTCAACCACAAATCATTCCTCGTCACTTTTTATATTACCAGACGTTTGTGTGGCTAGACCCAATTATACATATATATATATATATATGTAAGAAAAAAAATACGATGGCTTTGCTCTTTGCGAACTAGCAACCTTTAATTAATTTCTGCAATTCAGGATCTTCCCTTAGACCAGTACCTTTTGGAACATTCGCGCCTATTACATAACCTCCTCATATAAATGCTGCGTCATAAGTTTCCTTAGACCAGATGCCTTCTCGCCTTCATCCTTTTAACATTTTCGCAATGCTCCTCTTTCTTCGCTAGAACGTATTAACGTTTTAAGTCAATTGTATCTAGTAGTTCAATTACTGAATAATCTGCTCTAAGTCAAATCATCTGCTCTTAATTAAAATAAAGATGTGCTATTAAAAGTGAAAGTCCTGAGTTGTATTTTTCTCCATGGTTCAATCATCCCAGCTTCGTCAAACATCTGCCAAAACGTGTAATGGAATAGCCTCACCATTCAACCACGACATACTGGAATAACTGAAATATTACAGTTATTAATTAGCCGGTAGGATTTATCCTTTACGTGGGAAAAAAGCTCCTGGATTTATTTCTAACGCACTTCTAAATTCAACAGTGGGTCAAGGACAGTGTGTGATCGTCTTATGCTTTTGCTTCTTTCCCGGCGATGCTTAAGCGTTTTACCTCGTCTCCAAAGTTATGCGTTTTATCAAGTGCTTCTGAAGTGATTGATTTTAATTGATTTTATTGTTCAAATTGATGTGTATGCGAACTCTTAAATTAAAAATTTTTTGATTGGAATGCTAACACGCTCAAAAACGGCAAAAATGGCAAATGATAAGCAAGAATTAGTAGCTATTGTGGATACAGAAAAATTTCAATTCCCTATTTTTGACGGCGCAAGTACAAATTTTCCAATAGACAAATATCTTCTATTGTTTGAAGAGAAATGTGCTGCAAAGAACATTCCAGAAAAGGAAAAGAAATTTGTTTTCTCAGAGTGTATTAGAGGAGAGGCTTTAGCCCTCTATTTACGAGAAAAAGGACATTTTCGAGACATACTTCACAACATCGGAATCTGTTACTTTTAGTGATTTTGTGTCTTTAAAATACGAGAAATTTAATAATATTGATGCTTATTTTCGTAATAAGTTGAAATTAGGAGCCAGCTTGAAACTAACAGAATCCACAATGGTGGAAGCACTTACGGAAGGACTTCCTCAGTCTCAAAGAATGCAGCTAACAGTGCAAAAAATAGATACACTGAAAGAATGGATTATACTTGCTAGGAAACTGCTTCCAGTTCAGATGCCGTTGGATGGTTTAGGAAATAGTAATTACCAATTTGGTTCTCCAAGGCAAACTGTTTCGAGGTGCTATTATCCCAGGACAGTGCAATCCCCCCCGTCAAAAACTCCTTATCAAACCACTCCTTATCAAATATATAAAATGATTTTAATGAATCTAACTAATATAATTTCAAGAGACCAGCAATTAATAATAATAACAATGAATGTGTTTATTGCTTTTAAATCACTTATTTTGTTAATAACAAAAATTTTCAAAGAAAAATTAAATATAATATGCTTCAGTGAATAGCAACACACTGTTGGCTGGAAGATAAAAATATTTTAATTTGTATGCAGACAACACATTTCTTTTATACAGTCGAATTTCTTGATTATTTTCAAAGAGAAATATATTGCGCTTTGCCAGGTGTCAACACAGTTCTTTTATATTGCTGAGTTTTCTAATTAAATTTGAAATATAAGTATACATTTTGCTGAGCGGGAACACAGAGCTTTTATACCATTGCATAATTGCCAACCTACAACAGTGAAAAATCAGGAAATATTTTTCTAAGAAATCAGGAGAATTTTTTCAACAGCAAAAACACTTTTTAAGTGATAAAAAAATATATAAAGAAAACATCCATTTAATAATGAATTAACTTTAAGTAGTAACTAATCAATATCTGAAAGTTCAATGATTAAGATTTAAATTCAAATACGAGGGCTGTTCAATAAGACTAAAATTATAAAAATTAAAGAATACCTTTAATCGTCATCATTTACATGGTCTTTTTCAAAATAACAACCGCTGCAAGCAATGCATCTATCCCAACGTTCTGTCCACTTCTGAAAAACACGTTAAAGTCCGTTTTTTTAGAGCTTTTTCAAAACTGCTTCCGCAGCCTTTACACATTCTTTGCTGCTTGCAAAATAGTAATGGTTGATCAAGACTGTATGGAGGGTGCAGTAAAATCTCTACACTGTTTGGCTGCAAACCATCCTGTACGCAACGAGCAATATGTGGTCGGACAATGTCATGGTGCAATAGGAAGCCATTTCAGAGCAATGGATGTTTCCTTTGAACGTGCTGTACCACTGTTCGTAGGACACTCGAGTAGTACGAGCTGTTTATGGTATTACCGGGTTCGACAGTGTGTTGATACACAATTCCATAATAATAATAATAAAATTATGGTCATAATTTTACCAGCCGATTTCACAGTTTTTGCTTTCTTGGGAGTAGGCAAAGACGGATGCTTCCATTCACTACTTTGTTGTTTCATGGTTGGGTCACAGTGATACAACCAAGCTTCGTCTGCTGTGATGATGCGTTTTAAAAAAGTGTCGCCTTCTTGTTCCAGTTTTACTTCCATTTGTGCACCCACCCACTCTATGCTGCATTTGCTCAGGTGACAACAATTTCGGAATCCATCACGCACAAAAATGTTTCAGTTGCAAATGTTCTGCTATGATTGAGTGAAACTTCCTACAGAAATATTCAAGAGAGCATGCAGCTGACACTGTAATTCTGCGGTCCTCCTTGATGATAACTGCAGCTGTGTTAATCAATGTCTCTGTGACGGACGTTGAAGGTTGTCCCTCACGTTCAATATCTTCCACATTTTGCCTGCCTTCCTTAAAAGCTTTATGCTAGTGAAAAACACTTGCCCTCGCCAATGCTTCATCACTGAAAGCTTCACGTATCATGGCAAAGGTCTCCGATGCTGATTTTTGCAGACGAACACAAAATTTAATCGCATAATATTGTTCCATGGACGCTTCCATTTTGACAACTGGCCATGTCTCGTAGGTGCCCACAAACACGCTTCAGTTCAATCATGTGATACTCAGGTACATGAGCCTGTACATGCCATCTATCTGTAGCTTTTGTTAATATAGACAGCAAACTTTTTTTATGCCACAGAAATTAACATTCCGATAAGTGGTTTTGAGGCAGTAAAATTAAGACTTATTGAACAGTCTACGTAGTATAAAAATATTTACATGTGAAAAACACTTTTATTATTTGTATATTTTAATACATAAATAATACTTTAATCAGTTTTTGTACGCATGCTAAGAACAGTGGCAGGTTTTGCCTCAATACCAAATAATCTCTTTAGTGCTGGCCTGCTTTTACTAATAAAGTTTTTCTAATGTGCAATAACTAATATTGGATCTAAATTTAGTCCTTGTTTTAGAAACAACAATGAAAATCCTCTTACACTTTGCATTACTATGGAGAATTGCCAGGATTGCCAAAATTATTCTAGACAGTTCACTATACTTTGCACTCTGCATTAATACAGGGAATTGTCAAGATGCCCAAAATTATTCTGGACAGTTCGCCGTTCTTGAAAACCCTACCAGCACTTTTCAGATTTCCAACTAAACTCCATGAGGTGTCAATCCTTGCTGTTATTATAATTTTATCCAAGTTTATATAAATAGGTATTTTATAACTTTCATTACAGCCTTTTATTTTAACTCTAGAAGCATTTACTTCTTTAAAAAATGTAAGAAGTGGGTTACATTGGTGAAGGATCCTAGATAAACATTTCTCTACAGCTAACAGTGTGTACATATACGTTTCAAAATTTTTCTTATTTCAGTCTTTTGCAGCTGTTGGAATTCTTTAAATTTTCCTTATCAACTATGTGTTCATCAACACTTACTAGCAAAGAAGTTGGCCTTTTTTCAACCACTACATTTAAGAGGTGACAGGTGCAGCTCATATTTCGCAAATCTGAATTTTTTCTTATTAAGATGGCTGTAACACCAGTCTTCAATCCTACGATTACTGGTGCATTGTCAACACTAAATGCTAAGCAATTATCTATAGGTATTGCATTTCCTTTAAAGTTTTAATAATTAGCTGTGTTATATTAAAAGCTGCACAATCTCCTTCTAAAATGGGGACAGAAAGTAAACAACACTCATTTTCTGAAGATCTGGATTAGAGAAAGAAACAATCGGATACAGTTTTACCTTCATCCGTAGAGAGGCAGAATATGTTGTAAATTAATCAGGCATTTGAGAAGAAGAAAATGTTATTTTTGAACTTACTTCTGGTAACCCTAGAAATGCCAAGGTGCACGCACATCAACCACACGAACTACGTCAATCACACCCAATTAATATATCCCATGATACTCTTGTTCTTGACTTCTTATTAAGCTTTCATACGTGCTTGTATGCAGACATTAATGTATCCGTCGCTTTATATTATTTAGTTACAGCTGAATAAATGTGATTTATGCTTAAGTATGCCTCCTATCATTAATGGATATATCCCTCACACCAATGAAGTTTTGGAGATTTAACTGCTGCTGGGAGCACAAAAGGTAAGCTAAATTTTGCTATCTTCATTCTTCATAGATTATGAGACTGAATGCTGTAAATCCCGAAACTAAAACTTAAACTGTGCATATAATATATAAACTTTCTGAAACTACTAAATAAGAATTAATACTGGCACAGTCAAGTCGTAAAGATTGTATGCAAATAACGAAACTGAATTCCGAAAATTATGCTACTTGGAAATTCAAGATTCAAATGCTAATGGGTTAGATGATCTTCTTTATTCTTCCCCACCTTCTAAACCTGATGATGAATTTTTAAAGAGGGATAAACAAGCACAAGCTATAATAAATCTATGCATTGACGACTCTCAGATTATTCATGTTAGAGATGAAACGACTACTGCTGGTACATGGCAGAAATTAAAGTCAATTCATGAGCGCTCCAATTTGAACAGCAAATAATATCTTCTGAGAAAATTATATTCTATAAAAATGGCTGAACACGGTGAAATGATCGCACACATCACTCACATGATGGACTTAGTCGAAAGACTGAAAGCTATTAGTGAGAACATTCCGGATCAGCATGTAGCCGCACTTTTATTAGTTTCAATTCCGGAATCATACAATAATCTTATAACTGCCATTGAAGCTAGAGAGGAAGCTCTTATAACTACAGATCTTGTAAAAACAAAACTCACTGACGAATATAACAGAAGACTAGAACAACAAGGAGATTGAAGTCCTAACTCTTCAACGGCATTTAAATCTGCAATAAATGCTAGAAATTATGATAATAGTAGACAAAAGAAATTTTGTACTTTTTGTAAACGCAGTGGTCATACTCGTGAGCGTTGTTTTAAATTGCAGAAGAAAAGTAACAATTCTTGTCCTGACAACTTGAAATCAGAGACTCGTGTGACCAAACATGTCGGGAAATCGAACCGATATTCTATGAGCACAGACACTTTCGATGAGAGACGCTGCGAATCCGACACTGACAGGCATGTTTCGGCTCCAGTCCAAAGTACTGTTTAAGAAAAGGGTTTAATAATTACTCTGCGGTATTGCTCAGAAAAAATATAAATAAGAAAATTTTGTACATCGATTCCGGCGCAAGTAGTCATCTAGTAGGAGATAAAAGTTTGTTTATTGAACTGATATATATGAGGATTCTCAAGTGAAAATCATTTTAGCAGATAGAAAAATTTTATATTCGCAAGGCAGAGGATTTGTTGACCTTGATTTAGAAGATGAATGTGGATTGCAGAAAATTCGATTGACTAATGTTTATTATGTTCCTGATTTAAAGAGAAACTTGATTTCTGTTAAACAAATTTCTAGTAATGGATATTCTGTTACTTTCGAAAAGGAAAATTGTTACGTCAAAAAGGATAGCCAATTAATTATGCGCACATATTCTGACGATAATAGTTTATATAAAATTGTTTTAATCAAAAAACCAGAAAGCGCTAATTTTGTAATTGAATGTAAAAATAAAAACTGTATACGAATATGGCATTCAAGGTTAGGTCATCGAAGTTATGACGCAATCAGACAATTAATAAGATAAAATCTTGCAGAAGGGATAAAATTAGATAATTGCACTCATAATGATAGCTGTTCAGAATGCATAAAGAATAAAATGCAACAAATTCCTTATCCAAAAGCTGCTAGTGTTCGAGCAAGAAAACCACTGGAACTTAGTGACATTTGCGGGCCTATGCCTACTCCAACTATTGGTGGAAAATATTATTTCATAACCTTTATTGATGACTTTACTAGATACACTGTCATCTATTTGCTAGCTAAAAAAATGAAGTTCTTAGTAAATTAAAGGACTTTGTCGGTATAACAAGAAATAAATTTGGAAGAACTATGCAGACACTTCGAACTGATAACGGCGGTGAATATACCAGTGAGAAAATGGAGGAATTTCTATCGAATAACGGTATCAAACATCAACTCACTGTTTCCTTTTCGCCTCCTCAGAACGGTGTGAGTGAAATGAAAAATAGAAGCCTTACTGAGATGACCAGGTGCCTCTTGTTCCAAAGCCGACTTCAAAACAAATTCTGGGGTGAAGCTGTAAATACAGCAAATTACATCAAGAACCGCCTTCCAACCAGAACTTGTGATAAGACTCCTTATGAATTATGGAGCGGAAGAAAACCTAATTTAGCTCATATGAAACAATTTGGTTGCACAGCCTATGCATATGTACATAAGAAAAATCGTTAAAAATTAGACCAGAAAGCGATTGAAGGAATATTTGTCGGTTACGATCAATGATCAAAGGGGTACAGAATCTACAAAGGTGAAAACCAAATAATAATCAGTAGAAGCGTCAAATTTGTCAATGAATTATCAGAGAATGAAAATATTGAAATTTCTCTCCATCCAAAGGCTGATGATGTTCAAAACGACGAAGAAACTACAGAAAAACACAAAGTTGTATCCAAAGAGGAGCCAAGACGATCAGAAAGGAAAACAAAAGGGAAACCACCAGAACATCTAGGATATTTAACAAACACAACTAAAACCATACCAGAGAATTTTAAAGACTCGGATAAATAGAATTCCGAAGAAAAGGAAAAGTGGTTACTCGCAGTTGACGAAGAAATCAATTTCTTACCCCGAAATAAAACTTGGGAACTGGTTGAGCTTCCTGTAGGAAAGAAACCTATTGGCTATCGATGGATTTTCAATCGACTAATCGCAAAAGGTTACAGTCAATTCGGAACTATGATCATACCTTTGCACCAGTAGTTCGACATACAACTATCAGAACTTTCCTTGCTGTCGTAGCATATAGTAAAATGCATGTGAGATATGTAGACGTCATTACAGCATTTCTACATGGAAATTTAAAAGCAGAAATATTCATGGAACAACCACAAGGTACAATTCAACCGGGACAAGAAGAAAACGCTTGCAAACTGAAAAAAGCTCTTTATGGATTAAAGCAAACTGCTAGAGCATGGAATAAAAGAGTCGAAGAAGTATTAAAGAACAGTAACTTTTCGCAGAGTACAGCAGACCCATGCTTATTTCTAAAGAAAGATGGAAATGATATGATAATGATTATTGTCTACGTCGACGACATCCTTATAGCATGCAAAAGCGAAGAAAAAATTAAAAGGCTGATCAAATCTCTCAACAAATTCTTCGAAGCAAAAGACTTAGAAGAAGTCAAAAACTACTTAGGAATCAACATCAAAAGAGATGAAAACAAGTTCCTACTGAGCCAAAAATCAAAAATAGAAAAAGTGAAGATGATACTTTGTCCAGATATCCACAAACCATTTTACACACCAATGGATACTTCTTATCCAAAGGAAGAGGATGTCTCTCCACCAGTGGACAATACGAACTATAGGCAAGCCATCGGAGCCTTATTATACATACCAATGTAACCAGACAGGACATTACCCTAGCAGTGAATCTGTTAAGCACGAAAAATGAGTCTCCAAAGGAGAAGGACTGGAAAGCAGTTCTAAGAGTGATTCAATACCTGAACTCTACAAAGGACGTTTACCTGAAAATTAACTCTGATAGCCCCCCAGCACTTTCCTGTTATACTGATGCTGACTATGCATCTGATTTAAACACGAGACGGTCAACGGGTGGAAATTTATTTTTTTCTGGGAAACAGCGCTATATTTTGGTCCACAAAGAGACAAAATTGTGTTTCCTTATCATCTACCGAATCCGAGCTTATTTCTGCAGCTACTGCTGCTCAAGAGCTCAAATGGATATTAGATCTCCTTAAAGATTTTGGACTACTTCAAAAACTACCCATTAAGATATTTGAGGACAATAAGTCCACAATAGCTCTCATAAAACAGGGGAAAATGAATACCAGGTTAAAGCATATTAATGTTAAATATTTCTTTTTAAGAGAAATGGAAGAAAATAAAACAATCAAGATAACATACTGCAATACAAATTCCATGACTGCAGATATTTTCACTAAGCCATTGCCCAAACCAAAATTTCTGAAATCAGAAATGAGCTAAATCTGATTTCTAACATTTCCCAAATGCATGATTAAAGGTGGGATTGTTGTAAATTAATCAGGCATTTGAGAAGAAGAAAATGTTATTTTTGAACTTATTTCTGGTAACCCTAGAAATGCCAAGGTGCGCGCACATCAACCACACGAACTACGTCAATCACACCCAATTAATATATCCCATGATACTCTTGTTCTTGACTTCTTATTAAGCTTTCATATGTGCTTGTATGCAGACATTAATGTATCCGTCACTTTATATTAGTTAGTTACAGCTGAATAAATGTGATTTATGCTTAAATATGCATCCTATCATTAATGGATATATCCCTCACACCAATGAAGTTTCGGAGATTTAACTGCTGCTGCTGGGTGCACAAAAGGTAAGCTAAATTTTGCTATTTTTATTCTTCAGAATATGGCTGAGCAAGTGAAGATTTATTTTGCATAACCACTTCTTTAACAATTTCAGCCATTTTTGTTCTTGCCTTTCTTAGCAATTTTGCTATTGGGACACATTTTGCTATATAATGTGCACCATGATCTGATGCATTCAGTGACAGGTTGTGCTCCAGTAAAAAAGTAAAGAAAAGGCAATCTGCATTCTTTTTAGTCCTCCGTTCCTGCAGCAGAAACAAAAAAAACTGTTTCTCCTTTTTTTAAATAGAACTTACTTTGCCCTCGTGTTGTGTTCTTGTGTACCCACATGTATAAGAACCCTCACCTTTCCACCATTCAAAATCTAAAAGTCGCAATGACAAACGGAGCCTTTCCATTGTGCAAAATCGAAAAGTTGCAATGACAAACAGAGCCTTTCCACTGTGCAAAATTTAGTTGCAAAGACAAACTGTACATGTCACAAATGTATTACACTTCTTTGATTAAATAACAGAAGGAAAATCATCCATGTACAACTTTTGAAAAACACACATAAATATTTTACCATTTTTTTTCCCAACTTAATAAGACAAATGATACAATTTCTTAAGCTTTTTCTCAAAAGCACACAAAACTCATAATGCTCAGTGGCAAGATGAATGAAACATCAATCTTGCTTTATGTTTATTAGCTAATGTATGCCAGATGACCCATAGCAGCAGTTGACGCTCATTGGAGAACTGCAACACGGTGTTTTCTTACACCCAAAACAGAAGCACACCGTTATGTATCACTGATGAAACAAGTTTGGTTTTCATTTATACATAATCTAAAGAAAAAACAAGCACTTCCAGATGCCGAAAATCATTTTTCTAGATGCAAATAAAGTAAGCGAAGCTACATTAAATGTTAAGAATAAGAGAAAGTCAGGAAAAATATGTTGTAAATTGGGTTGGTGTGAGAACAGAGTTGAAAATCGGGAGAGTTGGAAACATTACCATTGAGATTTTACTCAAAAGTTCCTTAAATTCACACTAAATATAAAATAAATAAAAAGAAAATTCAAAATTTTAAAACTTAATCGTGATTTGATGTGCACATGGTTGGGTGGAAGACTGAGTTCAAAATTTGCTCTATATATATAGCCTTTTTTCAACAATGCAATTAACTTGAAAATATATATATGTAAGATATAAGAAAATATGACAGCTGCTTTAAAAACTAATTAGTTATCTTAAAATTAACATTCTAAATTTCGTGATATCCCTCTTATTCATCTGTTCTCCCGAATTCAAGATCTTTCGACATTACGTAATGCTGCTTGAAAAATGCACACTAAAACTAATATTAACCAATCATAGTTGTCTCTAGAATCACACCTACTCTGGTATAAATACTCTAGTGAGCTAATTACGTCATTCCCTTCTTCTGTTAGCTTCGACCTTACTAATAACTCCTTGCTTTGCTTAGTCGTCTAAAGTGCCTGCACCTGCATCTTAATTTTTAAGAATCAATGTAAATAGCAATTTATCATCTTTCATTATGATTGAGTCATAGAAATGTATCCGATTTCATTATGATTGGATAAACATCTATGGACACGATTTTATATGTGTGAAAATAAAGACGAAATTCTTCAAGTTCATGTTTTGTAATCTTCTCCGGTAAGCCTTCACGCTCAGCTACGATGACTGCAAGGTAATTATTCCTCCTTCTATGCTCATCGAAATCATCACAATACAATATGTGTTATTGCTGAGTGGCAACACACTTCTTTTATATTGCTGAGTTTTTTTTTTAAATTAAATTTGAAAGATAAATATTTTATGCTTTGCAAAGTTTGAACCCAAATTTTTATATCAGTGAGTTTTTAATCAAATGTTCATTAAATTCACATGTTTTTTGCATGTTTGGTTGGACGATTATAGAAGTTCACAACTTGGTGGCTCTACTATACTGACGCTTTTCCACAGTATAAGGAACATAAAACACATACATTCTTCATTATTTAATAATTTTTTAGCATGAAAGTTGATTAGATATAAATACTGAAATATACACAAACATGAATAAATTCACAAAACTAAGGTGTCTGGGGCAAAATCTGTTATGGAGGCCCTCTCCTCTTTCACCACAGATATCACAGATGAGAACTGCATACTATAATTCATGAAATAATCTATCAATTCAAACTTTTTTTAGAGGGAGTGGTTTCACCCTGTTATATGTTCTCTTCATTGTTTCAATAATATTGCATAAACTATAACCTTACACATTAACCTTTACACTCAGTCTTGTAGCTGTTCTAATACAAAATGGGATAAAGAGTAAAACTTATAAACTTAAAAAATGCACTTTAAAAATGTAGCGACAATTTTTCCAAGTCCAAGAAATATTGGCCAAAAATGGCATTTGGTGAAAAGAAACAACAGTAAGAAAGAATGTACCAGAAATTATATGCAAAAAATAAGTGTGAGAAACTGCACGCAAAGCATAAATTTAAGTGTAATTTTGCTACATTTTACTTTTTTCTGTAACATTTATGTTACTGTTATGAAATTTCTGCTTGAATTTTTTCCACATTAACTGCTGTAGTAGAAAAGTGCCATATTACATATGATCCAACAAATAATTTATATAGTTAAATTTTAATTATCACAGACATATTATAACTTACTACGGTTGCACCAACTGCCTGAGGTAACGTTAAAGTTGCACCACCTTCGGGGATGTAACCAAGAAATGAATATGGCATACAAAATGTAGCAGTATGACTGGCTATAGTCACAT
The DNA here is from genome assembly GCA_000611955.2 of Stegodyphus mimosarum. Lineage (NCBI taxonomy): Eukaryota > Metazoa > Arthropoda > Arachnida > Araneae > Eresidae > Stegodyphus > Stegodyphus mimosarum. Next base: position 131,803 of record KK117037.1, read on the forward strand.
CTGCATGATTAAGTATTGTCAGTCCGAGCCCATAAGCTGGGCCATTCACAACGGCTACTAAAGGTTTCTTGAAATCTGATAAGGCTTCAATTAATTCCCTAGAAATAAACAAAATAAAAATTTTAAACCATACATTCAGATAAATGAATATTCAATTCAAAATTAAAATATCCAAAAAACACTGAAAATGTATCAATGCCACATGGACTTTTACATGAATAATGAAAAGAAAATCATTATTTCATTATAATTTTACTCATAAAAGTGAACTTCATTTTATATTTGATAATAACAACAAAATAAAATGTATTATTTAATCTATTATTTATATGGTTAGTTTTGTAGTCCACGTGATATTAAAAAATTCTTTTGAATTTTGATTTTAGCTTGCAGAAAGAACCCCTACAAGGGTTGCTTGAAAAGTTCCGCAGAATACGATGACATTAAAACAAATCTTTACAAGAATTACAAAATTTCTTTACAAGTTACTAAGGGCATTTTTTGTCTGCAGCAAGATATAAAAGAAACATAAGATTTCATTACAATATTAGAAAACTGTTAAATTCAAGAACCATTGTCAATAATTTTTAATATATTAAAAACTTAGTCAATTAGTCAATAATTTTTAATATATTAGATACTGTTAAATTCAAGAACCATTATCAATAATTTTTAATATAATTACTAATCAATCAAATTATGTATTTTCTAAAAATTAAAAGCAAATTTCCTACAATTAAAACTGGGAAATGCACAGTTTTCAATACAAACAAGTTCTTCATAGTTAAAAATCTTGGAATATGAAATGTTTTCTTTCAAATAAAATTCTAATGCTCTAATATCCACAATAAATTTTTATTTATCCGATAAAATAATGGGTTGGACAGAAAATAATGTCCAAGGATAAAAAAACTTGAATTTAAAGCCCCAGCTACAGCACAGATTGGCAATGATGCCGAGAAGGACTTTTGTATAGTACGAAAATTTAAATCTTGAATCAGCTAAACCATAAAAATGCAAACCATTTAGCAATCTTGAAAAGGAACTAAACACATCCAAACATTTCATATTCTTCTATAAGTTTTATGAATTTGAATGTAGCATCCAGCAATGTGCATAAGAAACAGAACCAGTATATACTGCATTATCCTATCACACTCTTGGAGCTGTTTTTGATCTGCATGGATTCAAGAGGGAAATTTGCATCTGCTAGACCATCCAGAAAACCTGCAATAATAGATATGAGTGCTTTGAAGCTATCAGAAAGAGAACCTAATGGGGTTAGACAAAGAGAAAATTATCCACATAAACATTGTCATGACCTATATCAACTTATGAAGAACAGTAAGAGAATCTCGATATTCCATGAACTCACAGCTGAGCAGAAAGCAAATCACATTACTGTGTATTTCCTGCAATCAAATTACAATGTTGAACAATTATTACCTTGTGTCGTGACATGCTATGAAATGTGTATTCCATATATAATACTAGCCTTGAGAACAAAGGATATATTAAGTACAACCCTATCTCTAATCCAGGCACTCATTTTGCTTATATTCAGAAGACAGCACAACAGTAAATATGGGCATTCTGAAGCCATCAACAGGAAATGACTTATGCATAACCAGTAAATAAGCTGACCAGAGATATGGAAAGCATCCATATAAGCATTACCATATATTTCCATCAATTTAATGCAATTAGTAAAAGTACTTCGAGTTCAGATAATTAAGCAGAAGCAAACTGCACAAGTATATAACTTTTTTCTGCACATACTGCAAAGTTGTAGTATTCCTTGACTGCCTTGTTTCATGTAATGAAAGAATCAGTTCCATATTATACTGCTAACCTCATGAAACAGTCATAGACCATAGGTTCTTAATATGGGGTGCATAGGACAATTTCAAAATGGCTACAATAATATAACTTATCAAAACAGTTTGACATAACTACTGAAGAACAGGGTGCACGTTCATTCATAATTTGGTATTCTCATCAGCAGATATACTAATATATTATATATCAGAAGATAAACAGCAACTGTTTTCACATAACTTTTAGAAATAAAATTTATCTTGCAATCTCTTGCGTATTACACACATTTGTAATAGTTTTTCCGTTTGTTTTAATAAAAATTTTTCTGCAATTTCAGTTTATGTACTTAGAAATATTCTTCCAAGAAGAAGATCAATGGCCTTACTTTACTGTCAAAGTGGTCAGCAAACAAAAAAGTTGAGAATCCCCACAATAGGCAAAGGCTTGTCCCAATTCATAAATCAAATCTGTAACCATCCATTTAAAAGATAATGTAACTATTATGACATGCTCCTACTGAAGGACAACACAAAATTAGAATAGTACAACTGGTGAGGCAGTACCAGATGACAGTACTTATATGCACCAAAATATTGAAGGCACCATGCAGCAGAATTTAGGAGCTTGTATTGAAAAACTCAACATTTGTTGCCTGTCCAGCTCGCCTGGGATTTGGCCATGGTATACACAGATAGTAAATCCTAATAGGGGTGCACACAGAGACAGTGAGCAAAAAAAGCCTAGTACTCGCCCAGTACATGACTAAAGTGACCTCGAACAATATCAGAGGTTTCAGCTGGGAACTCTAACCCATGTCCACCTTATTTTTCTGACACTGCATTTAATGGTTACCATCTTTTTTTTTTAGCTGAAGTAGCATTTCTTATATTGTCAGAAGTTTAAATAACTGAGATGATGTTGAGCAGTCATTCGCTTCTTTGTGTCTTGGCTGCCCCATTTTTAGAGACAAGGCATCCAACAACTACTCAAACAATGGAAAATAACTATGGCTAATGATAATTTTAAAAGACTACATTTGAAATTGATTTGCGCTCATGTATAATATAAGTACTTCCTTTCTGTTGCTATCAGCCCTACACAGAACATGACTAATGTTGCTATTTGTCAACATAAAATTACTTTTCACAGGCACCTATCTTGTTTTAAATTGGAAACGCCATGCATCTAAAGAATATTTATATGTGGTCTTCGCACATTGTTCTCAGTTATAATCATAAATGTCATCAGATACTTTATTTCTGTAGAAATGTAACTGACAGCACCGTATTTTCAAATTATGCACATTATATTCAGATTATATTTCAGAACTGACATGACTTCCGCTGTTTTGAAAATTATTTTAGTATTATATATTTATGACAAAAATAGGAAAATGACAATTTTATCCATGACTAATACAGATAAAATTTTGGGTTATGTTTAGCAACATCATGTATTTAATCAGAATCTGGAGGTACACCAACATAAATCAGTTGACTTTCATTGCTTATACACTTCATGTTGTTCCTGTGACTTTATGCATTGTTTATGAGTTTTATATAATAAGCAGAGAATATTGTGGAAAAAGGCAGTTAGTGGAAGTGACTGAGGATTATAGTTTCAGATACAGCGCTTAGTGAAGATGAAAGTGGGGACAATGATGAAAATAAAGACAGAGACAATAGATACACAAAAATAAATGGTGAAGCAGTAAATTTCATTGCTTCTTAAATGAATGTTGCTAACCAAAAAGGATCTTCAAGTTAAACTGGTTCAGCAAGATCGTGAATAAATTCAGGCAAAAGGTCAAGTGCAGGAACCTCAAATGCAGTGGCTGTAGAGATGTTTTGGATCATTCACACAGAAGCCTGAATAACATTAAGTAACCGTTTTTGATAAAGAAGGTCTCCTGATGATACAATGGCCAAGGGAACTCCTCATAATTTATAAACTATTAGATACAATAAAACGAATTTATAAATAATCTGCACTCTTGTCTGTAGCGCCTACTGAACAAGCAGCAGAAGCAAGAGAAGAATTATCACTGAATGTTGTAGTCAAATAACAAATAATACCAGCATTACCTCATTCCTATTTGGAATGAAATTATTAGTGTTCATGATTTTATTTCTTTGCCAACAGATTATTTTAATACATTTGATCAGAATATAAATATTTTCTTCATTCTGCACATATTACAGCTCTAGTCAGACCTAAGTTTATTTATTTATTTTGACATTACCTTTTGAAATTATGTTTCTTATTTATAATCAGTATGATATGAGTATCATACTAACCAAAATGTAATAAAATGTGTAACATAAATAATAAACAATTATCACATATACTCATGTTTCTTGCCTTGGTGTTTTTTGTGCATTTGGAGCTTTTACATTTCTAACTTGTTCATTCAAATTACTAGGTAAGATCAATATTTCCATTCCCAAGAGGGGGGGGGATAAACAGAACTTCAGGTGATTGTATAATACAAATGAGCACCTGAATTAAATTAATCCTACCACAGTCTAGTGGATTAGATGGTGAAAGAAAAATAGTACAGTAGTGTATTCTATAGAATGTCTGAAACAATACAAGAAAAAAAAATTTTTTTTTTTTCCAAATTCAGCCTTCAGGACATGTTTGCCTCTCTTTTTCCCAAAAGTGCATTAGCAACTGCAAATATAGAATGTCACTTTCTTTCTTTCTAGGGTCCATTCTTAAGCATTAGATTACTAGTGACACTCTACAGTTATTACGGTGTTTGCATGGTCAAAAACTTCATGAAGTTTTGAAGTGAGGTGTCCAAATTTAGTCAGTGGAGTATTTGTGAAAATGTTGAAGTTATTTTAAATCAGTGGTAGTAGTTTCAAACTTTTGGAGAGTAATGGTGCACAAAGGAGCAGTCCCAATTATATTGCTGTATTTAAACAGCAAATCTGAAAGCGAATGTCGAAATACGCTGCAATGAATGTCATTAATGCCACAACAACACAATTTACTGTTGAATCAAATTTGATCAGTGATTAAAGAAAACAGAAAATATTGGCAGAACTTATGAAGTTATAAAATATTATAAACTGAAGCATAATAATGTAAAAAATTATATTGTTAATAGTTAATAATAATACAGTTAGTACATCAACTTCATTTGCTTAATGATGCAAGTTCTGGCTCCTTCAGAAACTATAAGGAGGAGTCGAAAAATTAAGGTCTTCTAAGCTGTAATGGACAGTGTTTTCATTCAAGTATTTCAAATAATAGACTGCAAACATAAAGAAGTTGGCTCTTTCTTTATTTTACTACATAATCACCAATAATGCATTTGTTACAACTCTTAACAAGGTTTAAAAACTTTATTGAAAAAAAGTGTATGTCCTGCATAAGGGAGAACTGCTTCACAGCTGCTTTCACTTCTTCACTCCTTCCTCCATTTCCTGTTTTCCTTTAGATTGGCTCTTGACATTCATCCAGATCTTACTGTATCTAGCACAGATTCACCCTCTTCCGAAAACTACCACAACAATTTGCTTCGACATGACACCAGGACATATATTCCACAAGCTTATTATGGATATCAGCATTCGATATCTCACTAACTTATTTATACAGCAGCAAATGATCATGCTCTTCAGAAAACTACCAACACGCTTTGACAGGACACCACGACCACATATTCCACAAGCTCGTTATGTATGTCAGCATCCGATGTCTCACTAAACTATTTATAAAGCACAGCCTCCAGCTTTGTCCACAACTGCAAAATATGTCTGCTCTCCATACCTGCCAGGCACGGAATGCCCTGTTTATCCAACCTTTCAGTTACCCTGCACAAGCGCTGTTAAAACTATCCTCTTGTTTTATGCTTGCTTGAAATGGAAGGGAAAGTTATTTTTTTTACTTTCCATTTGTATATACACCACTTGATTCTTCCTTCTCAAGTTTCAGATAGTGAAAATTATTAAAAATAAAGGATAATACACCAGGAAATAGTGTTTATTACACCATAGGCTGCCAATCTTGAAATCTGAAAAACAGGATGATTTTTTTGTGTGAAAGTGGGTAGGTTTTTCCCATTGTATGACAACATCATTTCAAAGGAACTACAGACATACTAATCATGGTTCTGATTATAAAATATATTATTTCATTAGATATCCTAAATTTTATATTCTGTGGCTAATTGCAATTTTTTAATATTCTTATACTTTTTTATACTGAGAAAATCCCAAGTAGGGAAGTAATAATTAATGTACATAATACTTTGTGGATAAACTTTAGAATGTACTATACACTGAAGTAAAACAAAATTAAATACAAAAAGTTTAAACACCCTTTATTCTTCACGTAAAGTTCTACAGAGGTTTAAAACAATTCAGATCAAAAGAAATATCAAGTAAAATATATATAAAATGTAATAATAAAGTAGATAATAATAAAGATAATAAAATAATACAATTCAGATGAAATAAAATTTAATGGGAAAAACTATTCTGAAATTCATTAGAGGTAGGAGAATGCAATTGCAGAATTTAAGTTCCATTAATTCAATAAATTTTCTTCATTGCAGGGAAACATTTTCTTTACTAAAAGCTTAAAAATTAAATACCAGGAGATGCAATAATTCCCTACGAAATGTGATAAAAAAAACAGGAGAGCTGTCAGCTACACACATTTACAATAATAAAGATATCCACTCAAAATTAATGAATAATACAATACATTTAACTTACTTTACAGCAACAGCCATCTCCGTTGATGCTTTAATTTTACGAGGTCCTACAAGAGGTTTTAAATCAAGACCTAAACAGAAAGAATCACCAATACCATTTAATATAAGGACTTGACAGTTACTGTCATTTCCAGTTCGATTTACAACATCCCTTAGCTCTATCAATGCCTGAAAAGAAAGACTGATTAGAAATTCAGTAACACAGCATATAGGAAAACTTTCAAATTATGCAAGAAAGTGCATACTCATTTTTGTATAATAAGGAATTTCTGCATAATATAGGGACCACCAATCTAAAATAATTTTAACATCAAGATACGTATGCATATATATAACATTCCATTTTTAACTAGAGATTTTAAAGGTATAATGCAATATATATAAAACTTAAAACACTCTGAACAAGATTCCCAATATGCTAATGACACATAAGTACTGTATTTACTTGCATATTTTTTTTTCCTTAGCTTAAGCACAAAGTTTTGCTTTTTTTTTTTTTTTTAAATATTCACACAATTTAAATATTCACCCTTTCCCTATCATGTTCAGAAAGACAGCTTTCCTAAATTTTAAAAGGATTTGCTTATGCAGTGATTGTTTCTGTCTTAATGTTTTATTTTCTTGTACAGTTTAGTTGCACGAGGCCTAAACTGATGAAGCAATAACAGTGCTGCCATTGGGGGGGGGGGATTAAGGACCTATCAGCAAAGGGAATTAAAACTAGAATTTAGGACCCATACTGATTACACCACGTGTCAAAATGCCATGTTAAAGCTGCAGTTAGACATATAATATGGTCTTTAAAATTGCCATTTTTCAATTTTCTTTATTAATAGAAAAATTCCTTACTATAGATGCCTATACATGTGACAAGAACTATTTTTGCAATTTTTCATGCTTGTTTCTGGTTAGAAAATATAGATTAGAAAAATATAGGGAAGATAAACATGTTACGAGGAAGACTTCTCAAATCAAAAGCAGAAAACTCAAATAACTTTGTTTTCAACGTTCTTCCAAAAATTTTCCATAAAGTAAGAACTTCTTCATGAATTTCCCCGTTATTTCACATATTCATTACATGTTAATACCATTAAAACATCTTTCATTTGGTCATATTTTTCTGGAATCATATAGGTATAAATCTTACTATCCTCCTAAACCTTCCAAGATGCAATTATCCCTGCCAATTCTGTAACAGCAAAAAGCTAGAAGATTTTTGAATGAAAAAATCAGAAAAGAAAAGTGTACAGTGAATTTTTAAGAGAAGGACACATTTGATATTCTAAAACAACTTCATGGAAGAAAAAACTAATGCAAAAAATATAAAAGAAAAATGAAATCAACTTTGAAACAACTAAAATAGCACTTCTGCTTTTGCTAAGGTACTTCAGAAATTGAGTTTCATATCATTTACTATCATACTTATTTTTCAGAATCACAATACTTTTATGTTTCCAAAATGGAAAATAATGTAATTTGGAATGGGAAATAAAAAAGTTTTATTTTAACGCTATTTCTTAATTACAGTTTTAATATATTATCATCCTTTTAATGATATTTATCAATTGTATTAAGTTTGTAAAATAAATTAATTAAAATAAAAAAAATTAGCAAATATCCAGATAAAAAATTTTGTACACAAATTGATCTTGAAATCAGCAAATTTAGTGTCGCATATTAAAAGAAATCTCCATCTCATAAAGTGAAAGGATGTTTTTGATTAAATATTTCATTCTCTCTCTCAAGAGAAAAAAAGTTTCAATTGAGACAGAGCCTCATGCTGTATTAAATTAAAAAGTAGGAAAGAATTCAAGTGATAACCCATCAAATACATATTTATCAATGAATAGAAAAATAGTCTTCCAAAATGTTAATTCCCACTCAAAAACAGCAGTGGTTAAAAAAAGATAGAAATATCAGATGAGTAAAATTAAGTACCTTTTGCTGATGTGGGCGGAAAGACTTTCATGGACCCAAAATCTTTTTTTAAAAAAAGGGAGGGCCTTTTTTAGGTACTTTTAAGGACCGTACAAACCTTGAATAGCAGGGAAGAGCTACAAGAAAATGAGGATATCTAATGATGGCTCTAACAATTACTGCATGTAGGAAAACAGACCAAACAATGACAATGCCAATGACTTGCAAGCTGCAACAAACTACATATACAGAAATTCTGGCAACGTTAAAATGATTTTAGGCCTAGGGAGTAGCAATAACAGCAAGTAAAATTCAAGATACAAGAATCAGAAATGAAAGTATTTTATTAGATATTGATAGTGTTAATATTACCATGTATTATTTATGGAATGTTTCTTTTGAATAAAAAATATTGTGATAATTACTAGTAGTTTATCATGAAAACTTTTTATTTGCTATACTCTTACTGTACTTTGGAAATTAAATTATTTACATAATTTATCCCCCTTAATTTTCATCAAAAAAATAAATAAAAAAGGGGGAAGAATATGGTAATTCTAAAAAAATGAAAAGACAAAATTTTGCAAATTGATACAGCACTAGTTAAACTAGAAAAAATGTCACCATGTATGTAAAATATAAAAATTTCTTCTCCAAAATGTGAAAGAATATGATTTTACTATAAATAGCCTGTCTATTTCTATGTATCAAAAAGAGAAAGAAACAAAAATTTAGTCAAATAAAGAATTAAACAGAAAAATATACATAAATTAGAACCAAAAGAAATGGGCTCAACAGTTTTAACTAATGATATGTAATAATAAAAACAGAGTGTTTCAATGAATGTACATGTACATTCATGCAGTGACTGGCCTGCACTTGGAAAAACTAAACAATTAAGAAAATAATTTCTTATACGGAACATTGCTACTAATGAAATATCAGCAATGTCACATAAGCCTGAACATAAAAATGAATTAAAAAAAATGGCACCATAAAAAATCTCCTTAAAAAGAGAGTATTGCAGCAGAATTAAGATCTTGTTTGCAGTGACTTACAGTTCTCAAGATTTGATCTTCATTATTTTGTGCCCCAAAGGCAAACTTTCATTGCACAACTAGCACCTTTCTAATAATCACTTGCAAAGGAAAGCAAGATAAAGATGAGCACAACGATGTTAAAAATTTTATAGGTCATAATACAAAAATTTTTTTGAAAAATTTATAAAAATATTTAAAAATACAAATTTTAGAAAAATAAATCTTAAAAAATGTGCATATTATATTTGGATTAAGCCCAAATTTCAAATTCTGGAAGAAGGAATGAAGTAAGTTTAATAAAAATATATCAAATTCAATTAACACTGATGAGCTAAAATTTTGAGAGCTATTTTTTTAAAAACTACTTGTGCAATTTTTTAACAAAACTCGGTTTTTTTTTCCTTTTCCTTTTTTTTTTTTCTTGCAGGGTACTTGTCCAAAACGCATATGCAAGGTTTGAAAAATCACAAAATGGCAATTTAAATCATGAAATTATACCAGATCTATGAAAATTTGTGGGTTGTTTATAGTGATGTTATTTACCATTACTGAAAAGCAAAAATCGTTACAACAAAACCTAAAAACTCTAGACATTTTATTAACCATTCTCAAATGAGGATGCTGGGCATTAATGGGTTAATATAATTTTATTCTTAATGTATTATTTAGTCAAGTAATACCATACTTTATAGAGTACCATCAATTGCAATACTCTTAATTAAACAAATTTTTACTTTAAAATCTTCATTTCATATTAAATACATGCAAATTTAATATAAACATAAAACAAAAAATACCTCCAGCGTAAGGAAAATCGATTTTCCTCTTGTAAGCTTTAACACAACCTGTGTATATCTGTTATTTCTATTAACACGGATTGTTTTGTAATGACAAGAAAAGCCAAATGATGTTGGACGTGGAACATTCTCATCTTCATCATGTTTTGTACATTCATCTGCTGAAACGAATAAATACAAAATCACTAATGTATATAAGTTTTATCAACAGTAGACAGTACAAAACATTAAATCTGGAATGATATAATATCAGCAAATTTTAAATAAATCCCTTTCAGAGTTTAGGAATGCAAAATATAATATTCAAGAAAAGACAGGTGTGTTGTAAAAAGGATTTTCCTCCTAACTGTGATTCCAGTATGCCAGTTTCAAACACCTGCTGGCTGCAGAATCACACTGTGATCAATTAAAGCTCATTTGACTGACATTATACTGATGTTGACCACTCTTGATTTCTTACTGAATTGATGTTGGCTGTTTCAACACTTTAGTGGTCTGGGATGGTGATGTGTTTTCCATCTGACTTAAACAATAGTCAAGCTAGGAGTGAGATGTTGCTCATACAGGTTTCTGTTGGCATAGTAGCAAGGAAGAAGAAAAAAAAAATTAGGTTTCATGGTTTGATTTTGTTTGGCTATGGTAAAGCACACTAGGGCTATTTACCTAAGGGGAGAGATGCATTTATGGAGAATTTTCCACGAAAAACTCGCTTGTATCTGCATTATGGAGAAGAAAAATAAACAAAACTGTCCATGCAGCTAGCCTGTTCACCTGGAATCGAACATAATTTGAGCTAGCTGTGTTCAGCAACTTTACCACTCAGCCACTGGTGGACATTTGATTCCCAGGAAGAGTTAACACTGCACTTAATTCGAAAATGCAATTAAAAACTGAACGCACATATTCGGCAGATCGGTTAACCAAATCTGAGAACCACTGTTAAGAATTTCACGCACAAAGCTTCAGCTAATACCGAAACAGTGGAATAATTAGCAGACGAATTCATCGAATTAAAAAAAAACTTATCTTCAGAACTAATTTATAATGCCGATGAAATTGTCTTTTCTGACAATATATATCCCAAAATAACTTAGTCACTTCCGCAGAAAAGGCCCCAAGTGGTGTCAAAAATTCAATAGCATGACTTAAAATTTTGGTATGTGCAGATTTTACAGGAATGCACACAGTTTTTTATAATTAAAAAAATGACCTCCGGCATTTAAAGGAGTATACATTTTTCAAATAAAGGGCATGGATGACACAAACATTGATGAATTACTGGTTTGAAAATAATTTTATAAACGAGTTTTGTAACATTTCAAAATCAGTGAATTTATCTTGCCCTGATTATAGACAACTGTTCAGCTCTCACTTCTCTTAAAATTTTAATAAAAGACAGTGTCTTTGTGTTATTGTTCCCACCAAATTACAGATACATCATTGAAGAATGGATATCACAGAGCTGTGGGGCCTGAATTGAAGATTCACACTAGCTTTTTAAAAATCTACGCTAAATTTTCTGAACAGTGCTAGGCCATTCAAGAGTTTTTAAAATATTTTAACACAAAATCTGCTGTGTGAAGCATGCAATCCCATTAAGTGGTGTCTACTATATTTAAAGACTACTGTTGGCAGTAAATTATTTGAATGAGGTATGAGTGAATAAAAACAGGAAATGGAAATAAAAAGTGTAATACACTTTCAAATAATGTAATGTTCAACAGGGTGCTTGAAATCTTCTTTGTAAATACAATCACTATCTGGCCAAATGTATTCACGCAGCCCCCTAAAGAAGTGGATCAGGCAGGTGACATAATTTGATGCGCAACCAAAAGCTATAAAAGTAATGGTAGTGGTTGTCAGGTCATATTTATGCATTTCAGAGACAAAGAGTATGTTAAAGGAGCTTAGTGACTTTGATCGTGGCAGTAGTGGGATGTCCCCTTTGTGAGAAATCAATTCATGAAATTCCAGATATCCTACAGAACACAAAATCCACTGTGAGTAATGTAACTGTGAAGCAGAAACCTCAAAGCAATGAAACTGCAGAAGAATGAAGGCGCAGGCCAAAAAAAGTGAGTGCAGCTGTAGAACTCTGAAAAGGGTAATGAAACAAAATTGCAAGTTCTTGTTGGTTGAAATCACCCAAGAGTTCCAAAATTCAGCAGGTATTAGTGCTAGCAGTCGGACTGTTCGTTGAGAGCTAAAAAACCAGGGATTTCAAGGTTGTGCAGCTACTCACAAGGCAAAAACACTCCCCAGAATGCGAAGGGTCGATTGCAATGGTACAAAGCTCATTGTCACTGGACTGTGGAAAAATGTTCTTTGGAGTGAAGAATTTTACTTTATAATCTGGCAGTCCGATGGATGCATCTGAGTTAGGTGGATGCCCACTGAGCATGACTTAACCCCCCCAGTGGCCAAGACCCTCTACTAAAAACTCCTCTTCTCAAGTCTTGAAAAGAAACCAAATTCTACTATTTCTTCTGCCCATTCTGTAACCAGATTAATGCTAAAAGCGGCAGTCATTTCGCTCTCTTTAGTTGCCTCCCCTCCCACTCAAATGACCGTCGTTAAGCGGGGCATATTGTCGTGTCCCTGTCCTTTTGTCCAGCAGGCTCCCGTTATGACAAGAAAGACTTAATTGAATGTATACCAGATTTAACGGTTATCGCCGTGTTGGCTGCGTAACTAAGCAAGATTTTAAACAGCGTACGTATTTTATGAATATTTTATGAATATGTGTTTAAAATTGATATTGCTTTGCGTTTTTGGTTTTTCTATTTGGAAGATTATTTACTTTTAATTCTCCATGTTTTAATAAAATATTTCACAAAGTCAGCATAAAAATTGCAGTTATTCTTCAAACATAAAATTAATAGAAAATTACCTTTTGATTCGATTTTTGTACCATTACTCATTTGTATTACGTAGCAAAAAGAATAATAGGACTAATAATTAGGCGAAAAAGATTCGGTCATCAAAAATTTTCTACTCATCGTATTATACAAATAAAAATGTATGTAATTTATGTACTAAATGAAAACACATAACTTTAGCATACAGTTTAATAAACTACTAATTTTGCTTATTTTAGCTTTAATTATTTCAATTTATATTCTAATCAATAACATTTTCTTATCATTAGCATTGCTTTCAAACGATATTGATTTTAATTATTACAAAATCTATTTCTATATCAAATCTATTTCTACATGGTAAATCTACATCAAAAATGTTTCTTTGATAACTGAAAGGACGTTGATTAAAACGAATTTAGATGATAGAGGAGTAAATTAAATTTTTTCCTGTGACATTAAATATTTACAAGTTTTGCATTTTTCTTTTTTGCTACCAAAATCTTAACTTTAATGCTCTGTTTTCTATTCCTCGTTATTATAAATACTTTTTCAGATAAAAATAAAATATTCTTTTATTCTTTGCTCTATGCTACCCATTAAGACCCTCAGTGACCCCCTCCGTCTCAAGAGAGAGATTTACGAAAAGAAAACAGTGTCATGAAGTACTGTGTAATGATAAAAGATCGTCTAAAGTGAAAAGCTTGGCACAATGAACTGTTTTCGGACAAACTGTACGATTATATAGATTTTTGAATGATTTTATTCATTAAAAATTTCTTTTCCATATTAAATTTTTATAATGCTAATTTTAAATCATGTACTGAAAAATCAATAAATAACTTGAAATTTTTCTAAATTCCCTATATACACACACAGAAAATTTCCAAAATATAATTTTTTTCAGTTTCTTTAATTAATCCTTTAAGTATTTCTAACTTTAAACGTAAGACTAAAACTTATAAGGTATTTCTCCTGCCTTCTTCGCATGCCTTCGTGGTGTAGTGGTCAGCACGCTGGGTGCGTATTCCAGAGGTTCGTGGTTCGAGTCCCGGCGAAGGCTTTGCTCACTTTTCATTTCTCCTGCTTCTAAATAAACTGATGTCTTTACAAATTAACGTGAGAATAAACGTAGAACTGAGAAGAATTTCGCCTAATTCAGTGCACTGAAAAAATCCAAAATGCAGTTTTACCATCCTGTATTTTCAAAGTTTAAATTGTTTCGAAAAATTTCCCTATAAAAGCGCCTTTTTTTGTTATAAATTCTAAGAACATATTCTTGAACGGATATATAGTTTCAGAATTAAATTAAAATGCTTTTAAATAAGTGCGTCTTGAATCGTCTTAGATAAAAATATATTACATTAAATAAGAAATGATTTTTTCCCTGTATAATATTAAAGTTGATTCTCCCCCGTTCTTAGAGTTGTCTCTGCTGGCTCCAAGACATCTGTAAATAATTAGAGAAGAGGAATGTATAACTGTTTTAGAGAAATCATAGACTGAATGTCAGTTCGGGTTTACTTCGCTGTTTCTTATATTAGGCATAAATTTCAACAGTTAGAAGGGAAAGGTTCGGCGTCACCTGCACAGGTAGTTTGCGAGGATTTGTTTTTGTCAGTAAGACGAAAACAATCATGACGTGGATGAATCTATTTGAAAAGTTAAAGGAGTGCGTCATCTGAACGCATTGAGAAACGAGGAAATTGCAAATAATTTTTTAATTTACGCAGCCTGCAACTAAAAACATCGTGTAAAAAATACGTGAGGATATAATACTCTAACGATTTCTAGAGCGATCTTGAGCAGGTAAATTGTACTAAATCTGTTTCTCGCCTGAAGAAAAAAGACTTATAAATGTTAATTTAAAATCCACGCGAATTTAAAGTTGTATTTTTTACAAATTTTAATTATTATATTTATTGGCATGTTTCTCTTCTTATTAATTCGATATTATGAAAATGTATTTATTCAAAAATATGATACTCAAAATCATGCCCTGTGTGGAAATTATATACACATACATGCATATGCATATATATAAAATCTTTAATATGCGAAGTTTTATCAGAATGCATCGAAAAGCAAAAAGTAATTCTTAAATTATTCCAACATTTCTGATCATATGATACTAAAGTCGAAATTCTACAGCAGTTTTCAAATAAAGGTGTCCTCATTATTTTTAAAATACTTATAATTAAAACACATATACTTTAACGTTTATATTTTGAACTTTATGTAAATTCTTTTATTATTTAATTTCGTCTCTACCCAAGATAGCTACAGTTTAAAAATTTATTTAATTCAACAAGGAAAGCGATTTTTCTATTGTATAATATGAATGGGAGTTAATTTTCCTTAAAATGTTCTCCATGAAGGCATCCCTTCCCTTAGATGGAAACCTTTCCGTACTTTACCATAATCAAATTCAATAAAGCGAACAATTAACAATGATGAAAAAAAAATCTGTGTTACTTTAAATTACGTGATCTGTGTAGTAGGGGCCCCATTTGTGGTCGAGTAGTAGACAGCTGAATATTGGTAGTTGGATCTAGATTAGAGTCCAGAAGAACGGCTTGAGCGTATGGAGCTTTTTGTGGCTTTCCGCTTATGTAACGTGAATACGACCTAATTTCGCTTGGCAAGTCATCGACGAAAACATCCCTTCCCTTAGGACAGCCGTCGTGCGCTTTTCCATATCCAAATACCCTAATTTGATAACCCACTAGCAACATTTTAAACCGAGGCGTCCGATGAAATTTTATTATTATTTTTTTTATTTTATTTTCTAAAAAACGAGTAATTAAAAAGGTTTTTTTTAATATGCTTTATTTCGCATCTTTTAATTTCCCACACTTTAGTTCGTTTTGGAATTTTAAGTTCCTCTATGTTTTTCAGTCTCTTCGCTTCTATTTCCCATTCAATCTTATATTTTGGTTAAGAAACACAGACAAAAATTTGAACTTTGTTCATTAAGCCCTTTCCTTATGAACCCACACTGAATTGTCTGTCAGAATAAAAATACGAAATGAGAAAACTCGTATTTGATGCAATATTGTACTATCATTGCAAAAACGACTCAGCAGAAGCGATTGAAATTGACAAAACAAATCAGAAATTTATTTCAAAATTGGATCCAGTCAAAAATAAACAGAAAAGTCAATATAATATATATAATAATAATATATAAAAAATAAAATAAATATAAATCTGTTATTTAATTTTCAATTCTTAGCAACATAATAGACAGATGATTTAATGGAATTCGGTAAATATACCTCAGAAAGGGGGACTTTCTAACGATGTACCTTTTTTAGTTTTCCTTTTGAGTAGGCAAAGAGAAAAACAAAGCCTTTACTGAAGAAATGATATATATAATGAATGGATATTTAATAATTGAAAATACTGCATTGATTGAGGGAAAACTGCACACATAGTTCATGAGTAACATGAATTTACGTGCAACGCTGTTTCACATCCAAAAAAGGACCTTGCCACTGCCATATATAGATAAGACCACTGAAAACAAGTAGTTCGACTTAAGAACAAATCTCAGCGAAATAACTGATTGCTTGAGACATCGTGTTTTTCCTCATGTCAATACAAGCCAGTTTCTTTTAGAAAGCCCTCGGCAAAGTCATTACTCCATAAGGAAATAAGCTTTGAAAACTTTGATTTGTACAGTTAAGCAACCATCCATGAAATTATTGCAATTTCGTTTTCCTAATCACTGATCATCAAATTTAAATATATTGATTTTCTATCCAAAAATGTACATTATTGGCTTCAAAACTATTATTCAAGTTATAAAATTTAGACTTTCTTTGAGTGCATTTTTTTTTAGTTGTAATCATTAGTTTCATTTCATATATTGAAAAAAACGAAATTCACTTAATATATGATGAAGTTATTTACGCATCAAATGCAGTAAAATAATTCGTTAATTGCATTACATTCAATCGTTCATCAGAAGTAGTTTGGAACTGATTTTGATGTTTTTCAGTCTCTTTACTTCTATTTTCTAAACTCTAAAAAAAAACTACGTTTTGCATTTTCAACATAATGTTTTACACAATTGCATTTCATCATAATGGAATTTCAGACAATGTCATTAAATCGTGCTGAATGTTACTTATATGAATTATATGCTCTCATTAAAAATGAAATCTGGAAATGTAAATGGCTATTTAGATATATGAATGTGTTGTAAAAGCATGATCCTAGCACACTCGATACCTGCAAATTGAATTTGGGAATATAATTTTTTATATTTGGACACACTTGTATGGTAAAACCATAATTAATTACGTTTGACAAAAAATTCGGAAAGCAGCAGCCTCGTGTTTAGCGTAGATTCAGTCAAGAATTAAATCGATTTCGAAGACAAACAGATGCGGGTCTCTCTTCATCAGAAGAAAAGAAATCTGTCAGTGCAGGGAAACCTGTACCTGTTTGCCTTCAAATTCGACCGAGTTCTTGACTCAATCTAAGCCAAACACAAGATTGTTGCTTTGCTAATTTTATGCTTCGCTTCGGCGTGTTTCTCTTCTGTTTATGTTTGACATGCTGCTGTCCATTCAAACAAGGGTTCTTCAAGCTTAATAAATACTATTTATTATTGGCATGAATTTATTCTATTCTGTGATTTTGAATAGAACATAACAAATTTTTAACAGCAATCATTTGATAAGTATTAAAAACAAAGGTAACAGTATAATATATACACTCAGAATTATGATTTTTGAAGTATATTCACCAACTGACAGGGAATGCTAGAAAAGTAGTTTTAATGGCTTGAGTATAGAGATTTTTGGCACAGATTTACAAATATCACTGCCCGCAGAAGAAGGAGAAAAGTTTTGAAGTTGTTATCAATGTGCGACTAATTTATTTGACACATGAAGGAAAAGTACAGAGATACATCTTAAAGCTAAACAGGACAGCAAAGTCCTTTTATTATTATTATCAAATGTCACAGTTAATATGTATGATCAGTTCAATTTTTTATTCATTTACCTTTTTAAATTGTTGTGTTTTGAATGCACACTCGGCTTTTAATGCATGAATGCACTCACAAGCGGATATCCAAAACTCTAAAACGAATGAGATAAAAATCTAAAAACATCCCATTTTACGAATGATTGGTATTTTATTGCAAATTATTGTTCAGTGATTTAGGAAAATAACATTTTTAATATGATTTAATTTGAACATAGGATTTACATTTTCGGTATTGCGCACTTTTAGGCAATAGATCGAAAACTACAAAATATCAGAATTTTTCTTTATACAAAGCTCAGAAAATTTCTCAAAAGAAAAAAAAATGTCAAAACGTTACAATTGTTTCAAACTCATTCAGAGGAGGCGACAACTTCCCCGAAGGGAGGGGAAATTTTATTACCCTCAGTGAGAATGAAAGAATGGGAAAGAGGGAAGAAAAGAACCCACTGCAGGTTTCGAGAAGACCCCCCGCCGCATTCAAGGATTCTGACTTGGTCTTGTATTACAGAACAAACACTGATGAGAATATCCGAAAGGAAAAATGCAGAAGAAATAGTCTTTAATTTTGCAAAGATTTCCTAATACTGCATGAAAGTTAAACTGTTACGTTATTTTTTAAATTCTTTCAAAGATTAATCTAACGAATAATGCCTAACAATTTAAAGAATAATGTCTAAGTCTTTTAACTATTATTCTTTTCTTTCTTTTATTCTATAAATATAAATAACGTGGATAAATAAAATAATCATTTTGTATAGCTTCTTTTTCGATAATTTCATCAAGTTTGAAATTCTAAATCCCATCACCGACAAAATAATTCAAGCTTTGATGCCATTCTTCTATAAAATCACTTATCCTTACTTGAAGAGTATACTTACTAATGAAGAAAGTTATTGCAAAACTCTTTTAATCTTGCATCAAATACTTGAATTCCATTATATAATCAAGGCATTCGTCTTTGATGTTTCTTGGAGAATATGTGACATCTTGAAGTGCAGACATCTTCAAGTGCTTTCTAATTTGTGCATTGTTTCTGTGTATGTTAAAATGATAAATCATACTTCTTTTCCTTATCACGTTGATCTCAATAAACAATATATCTTTTATTATCATAAAAGAAACAAAATTTTTAAAATAATTGTATTTTCAAATGGGCAAAATATAAAGCTGTAACTTCAAAATCGATTACAATCAAAGGACATAGTATTTCAGTAGTTTATTTTATTTTGCTACGGGAATAAGCATAACAGCAGAACAACAACATTTACCACAATAGAGATGCTTTCAATCTCAGCATTAAAAATGTGAAAAACACTTCGCACACTGTCAAAATTTCCACAAATGTTTTGCTGCTTTTAATTATTTCTCTTCCTTTCATGTGAAAAGACCAAAATTGGACTGTATCTTCCATCATCAAATAGAAACAGTAAATTATAATAAATTTTATTAAATTCATTTAGAACAACTCAACCTTCCTATGAATAAAAATATCTACGAATAAAAACTTCTTCGCTGCCATGCTTAGAACAGTATAGCACAGTTTGGATACTATGATAGTTAGCTTATGTTAATTTAATAAGTTATTTTTTCCCTCCTTTCCGCAGGCCTTCGTGGTGTAATTGGAAGTATTCTCGTATTCGAGAGGTCCAACGTTCGAGACCCGGCAAGGGCATTGAATAATTTTCACGTCTCCAGCATGAATAACTCTAATGACTCTACAAATTAATTAAGAGACTGAAAGTAACTCAAGACTTTTTGCCTATGAATAAGCATGCTTTCGTGGAGGACGTTTAAAGAGAAAATATCTGGTATTTACGTTACACAAGAGGAAATTATTAAAATTCCTATGCAGCCCACTCATTCACCAGGATTTAAACCCAGGTCAAACTACCAGTATCAGCGACATTGCCGCTCGATCGATGCTATGAAACTGGAGGAGTTTTTACAGCATATCAAAGTCTTAATTGCCTTTTCCTATTTCTTTACAATGAAATCGGAAAATTAAAGTACTTTCTTCTTTTGATCTTGTTTTTGTTATAAATATATATTTTTAATTAAAGATTTAACTAAATGATTTTGACATGAATGATAACGTAAAATTTCCGTTTTTTTAATGCATATCCAATAGATTACAATTTTCTCAACGTTATCAAAAATTAAGTTCCTGTAACACTTACAAGCCACCAGTAATATGTTTCTTTTAGTCTGAATATCTTCTGAAATAGGCCATAAGCACTATGATTAGGTTTGATTGTTTATTTAATTGAACGTGATGAAAGAATATAACTTTTCGTGATTTTACGGTTACATGAGGACTATTTTGCTTAAGGGAAAGGACGTCTACTTGGAGGATTTTCTAAGGGCAACTAGCTCATGTTCTTGTTGCTCATGAGAAAAAATATGAAAACGACAAGGTAGCAACTCCATTCTCTGCGATTTTAACCCCGGCTTAATACCAATATTCATGATCTGATAGGAGTACTGAATACCAATATTCAGTGGTCTGGATCGGATAGGATCTGTCGTCTTACAATCAGGTCTCGATTTCCTAGAATCATTACTCTAAGTCCTTTAGTTACCTTTCGTGGTATTTAGATATTGAAAAGGCGTTAAAAAACACCAACACCCAGAGGCGAGAATCTATACATGACGAAGTCAGTCGTTCAGTGGTCTGGTATTCAATATTAATTTCCTTCGACATATTTCGTCTTCCGTCAAACTTCAGCCTGAAAACAAAATAATGATCCTGTTAACAACAGCTGTAAGGAAAATGAAAACCTCATTCCCCCCCCCTTGGCTTTGGTGCTTTATGACAGTGTTTAAGTAACACGTTTTACAATATATTGTAACAAAATATAAAATTTTTGTACACATAAGTACTAAAAAATTACTTTAGAGTTCTGGCTCTATGCTAAACAAAACGTAAATATGAACCAATCCTACAAACAAACTGCATGAGCTTCAAAATTATTTTAATTAAGCTTGTGGTTATAATTAATTATGTAATTCCTAAGTCAAGAGACAACCTAATCTAAGATTTGATTCATATCAGTTTGCTGAAGCTAAAGAAAATCAAATTATTAAAGGGGGGAAGAAACATCATTACACAGAAAGAAAATAAAAGAAAAAATAACATTTTACATTCGGATTTGAATTGCGTTTTATTTGCAAGACTGCTGTTACGAAAAATAGTCCGTTTTCCAAACATATATGAAACAATAAGCTATTTAAGTACATGTTTATTGTGCTATATTTTACTGCGGGAGATGGATTCATCTATCGCCTTCAAAAGATATAGTGAAAGATCTTTTAAGTATCAGCTGTTGATAAAATAATAATAATAGTATTAATAATAATAATAAATGAAGCTTAGTAAAAATTGTATAGAATAAAATGAACAAATTTATTTTATTCCTCGCCTATTTTCCTATTTAATAAAAACCACTTTGCTCATTATTATGCCTACTTAACAAAGTTCAGAATGACACGTTGCAACCATGGCCAGCGCTAGGCATTTTGTCGACAGGCGTACCTTCTGAGGGTTTAAAATTTTGCTGCCCGGTGCATTACTAAATTTTAAAACATTTGAAGCTTCTAAATACCTCTACCTAGTGTATTACAGAAATTCTAAAATTTTGCCATCCCTAAATTATGTTGCTCAATGTTTTTTTTAAATTCTAAAAATTTTCCCGCCTTTTAATTCTGCCTCTCTCTGCAGCCGATCCTGTTGCTACGTCAACCCTGGTTTTAACTGGTATCAATTTAAAGCTTACGATTATTAAACATTCTTGTAACATGTTTATTATTTTATTATTTCAGATAGTAAAGATGCTTCTAGCTTTATAACGTTAATATCAATCTTATGCTGTCAGACGTCTGACATTAAAACATTTATTGTATACATAACTTTCCATACAATACTGATATGCTTCTATTAAAACAAATCTTCATTAAATAAAAAGGTGCATTAAATCCTTAAAATTTTGAAATTTATTTTAATGATTCAATTCAATTTATTTTGTTGTGGATATTCGATTCCAAAAAAAAGGATCTTTGAATAAGTACTCTGGATTTATATATTGGCTTCAAACTGTCAAACCAGCTATAAATTGAAGAGAGGCTAAAGTCTTATTATTCAATTATTTTCATTTCAGATATTGGATGAAGAAATAAATTCCATTTTTATTTTCAATACATGTTGAAAGTATTTCGACTCTCTTTGTCCATTCGGTAGCAGTATTAAAAAGCGAGCAAAATATAGATAGATTTTTGGCGACATAGCAGTTACGTGCAGTAACCCCAAAATAACAAGCGAAATTTCAGAAAAGCGAAACCCTTCCCAGCAGGGAGCCTATTAGTGCAATCGCTCCCGTCGAAATTGCTGGGGGAAAGAAAACCTAACGCGAGCGTATATATGCTTGTTGGCCGCTTAGAGGAAAATTTTGGTTGGACGTATATATGCTTGCTGGGCGCTTAGAGTAAGATTTTGGTTGGACGTATATATGCTTGCTGGGCGCTTAGAGCAAAATTTTGGTTGAACGTATATATACGGTTCGGCCGCTTGGAGGGTTAAGTGTTCTTAAGTGATCACGGTGCAGGGCTGATTTTCATGGATTATCCTGGGTCCCTTAGTTCCTGTGGCTGGAAACAAAAACTTTTGAGATGTATGTGGACATTCTGGACAATAGTCTCTGGCAATACTTCAGGCAAAGCTCATTTCTCTTCCAGCAGGATAACTGCTCCATTCACACATCGAGACTTGCACAGCCATGGTTTGATGAAATGGGTGTTCAAAAGCTGGAAAGGCCTTCTCAAAGCCCTAATCTAACACACAGAACACATTTCAGATGAATTAGAATGAAGATTACATAAGCAACCAAATCAACCACCCTCACTGCCAGTGTTCACTTCAGATGTGATGGAAGGTTGGAAATATAAATTCCTATGGCTACCTATCAAAAACCGGTGAAGTCTCCCCAGAAGTGTGCAGGCTGTCATCGATGCAAAAGGGAGACCAACATCATATCCTACTGGGATATACTATAGACTCTTCGTACTGGGTGTCCGAATACTTTTGGCCAGATAGTGTAACACATACAAAAGATTTACATTTTCATGTAATCTGTTATGTATCAAATTTTCAGAATAATTTGGCAAATGCACACTCACAGGAAAAAATAAAGGAACAATTATAAAACAATGCTTCATGTTAATTCTTAATAGAATTAACATGAAGTTAACATTAATTCTTGATAGAATTAACATGAAGCATTGTTATTAAAAAAGCAATAGAAATTAAAAAGACCATTAAAAAGTAGTTAGCTGATACTCAAAGTCAACATTATCATGTAGTCCAACAGGATTCACCTTCACTATACAGAAATATGCATTTCGGGCATATGTAGAAAGGAGTGCAAGCAGATGTTTCAAATTCTAATTTCAAGCAATGTATAAGTAGTTAGGTAATATTTTTACCGGTGGAAGGTGTACCCTGTCCCTGAGAAAGATATCTGATGGATTGTAAGAATGGAAGCAGGACAGACACTTAACAGAGGTCTACAAAGAACCAGAAGTATCTAAAAGCATCATATCAAGAATTTGAAAACAGTTGATTTTTTGGTAATATAAATAGATAACCAAGTCAAAGTCAAAAATCATGTAAAACAGACTTTCAAGACCATTACTTGGCAATGACTGCTAAAAGAAATAAATACTGATGTCAGCCTGGATTTCACAGAAATTTCCTGCAGCTACAGGAACTCGACTATCCAGATATACGATTGAGTAACATGCTGCATTAAAAAAAAGACATGAAAGAAAGCCCATTATCTGTGCCCCACTATTTCAGGCTGCAAAAAAACAATAAACTGCAATAGTGCAAAGATCTTTGAGACTGGAGAACCATGGACCAGAGCTTTTGCAGATGCTATGCTCAGTCAATACATGGGATAATTTAATAAACTTAAATGATATTTGCAGAATAGATTAAGCATAAGCCTTCACAATAATAAAAGAAGACATGTTACAACAACAAAGCAAACTTGTTTTTATTTACATTTTTTCCTGTTGCCAATCTATAAAAACTGAACTTCACAACAAAGATAACATTATATGTAGATGGAGCTGCTACATCACTCCTTCTTCCAATTGACCTCTGAACTAATTTGCATGAGGAAAACAACAGACAATTAAGTCCACAAAATATAATTAAAGATACCAATGCAAACTGTTTGCGAAGATGATATTTGTGGTAGCAGGAAACTTTCATTGAAACCTGATATTATAAATGCAAGGATTCTAACACAGGACTGTGTGCGTATTTCAAGTACCCCATGACCCAAAGCGCTATATATTTACAAACAACCAAACAGTTTTTGGAATTCGAACCAAGGCCCAATGATAAGGACAACAAGCAACATTAACCACTACACTGATCAGGGCAACTTGGCACCACTCTATATCACATTACAGAAAGGAGTAAAATATTCACCTAATAATTTATACATACATGCCAATTTTAACACATGTGATATTCAAACATAAACAGGAATTTTTATACCCCATCATCGAAAAGACTTCGCCCATACTTAATCACACAAACTGGACAAAAAAGTCATTTCTGAACTTTGCAACAGTAATGCTAATATTTCTTTTTATCAACCACCCACTGTAGGCATGTCAAACTCGATTTTTGACCAAAGAAGGTGCATTCTGTCTCAGAATCATTCAATATTTAATCTAGGGTATAATGAGTGCAAATTCTATTACAGAAGAACAGGTGAAAATTGAACAACATCTTTGTCAGCCAAGAATTTCAACCACTGAAAAGAAGTTGAATACCACTGGACACTGACTCAGGTCAACTGGAGAACTGCTATCAGATAAATCATTAAGGATTTTAAATGGTACATGTAGAAACATTAATTAAAGACTGTAATAAATTAATAATTTTAAGGAACAAAGAAACTCAAGTTTTAATGAGCAGATTACTAATGCCATGCAAGAAGAGGTCAACAAGCAGTTATTCTTCAAGAAATAAAAAAACTTTCTTGGTAATAGCACAAGTGTATTGTAAAGGTAGAAAATTACATAAATTACACAGCAAAACCCCTTCTGACATGCTACATTTTAAAGTCAACATTTCACTCCCCTCCCCAAAAAAACATAGGTGGTCTATTCAGGCCTAAATTTTGTAAAAACAACACTTACTGTTTTAATTTTGTGGCTCTGCCTGAGGGGAGCTCACTGAATGAACGAAGCTTCGAAAAGAGTACTGAAGGGAAGCACGCAATAAAGTAAAAGATTCTGCCTACGATTAAAAAACACTAGATTCTGATTACCATAGCAGATTTAGCATTACCCAGGAGGCACTATGGTAAGGCCTGCTGCTTTACACTTTCATCAGAAGAAAAAAAAAAAATCACTTCTTAGTTATATGATGATTACATGTGTATAAATGAAATAAGGTAACTTTGCTATATAACATTTACAGTTCATATTTACACTTTCCTCTATTTTTTCTTCATGTTGATACTTCTCCAAACACGTGACACCCTCCTTGAAGAAGGACAACCCAACATTGCATGTTTTGCCCATGTACTGGGATCTCGGGGCTCCTATTTGGTGCTACAATAAACACAACTTCTTCTCATACCCTTCCCCGGTATGTGTTCAACATTACTGAACTTCATTTCTCCAGAAACTATTATTATATCTACAGTTAAGAAAATATAAAATTAAATAAATATCTGCAAATCAAAACTCTCAAAACGTAGAGCTAAGAAAATGTTTTTCAACAAAAGCGAGACAAAAAAGAGAATTGCTGTAGTGAAAATCAAGCAGCTAACTGATAAAATTAAAAATGACTTTCAGAAAAACATCCCATCAATTACTTATCTGCACACACAACAAAAAAAAGGGGGGGCAACAGGAAATGAAAATGAAACACAGCTGTGCACCCACTTTCTGTTATGAATGGGCTCACTAAAGAAAATTTTGCAGTGAAACGGTGATATTAGTTGATGGTCTGGTGTTTCAGAGATACCATTCTGGGCCCACCAGATGTTCATCATTCCAATTTAGGCAAGATCTCATATTAAAAATTTAAAACTAATGTAGAATAAAGAGATCAGCATACATCCAAGAAAATAACATAGAAATTTCTTTTCAAACGATTACTTTTATATCCTTAAAAAAAAAAAAAAAACAGAGATTTCTTTGAAAAATGAGGGTTTTTAAAAACTACACATGGCTGAAATCTATGGACTGGTTTATGTTGAGCTGCCATCTAGCATTAATAAAGAAGGTTAAAAATAACCTATAAAACATTTCCATTGAATTTTCCTGTGTGTACAAAGGGAATGTTTTGGGTGTGCCGACACTGGGCCCGCTGTTCCAGAAAGGGTTAACTATTACACTGTATCAATGAATTTCCAATTTAGCTAATAAATTCCTATTTATATTTGAACTTTCCTGATTACTTTCACATAATCAGATTAGTTTAGATAATAACTAAATTAATTCTACTAGTAGCTGATAAACTGACATTACTTAAAATGTACTAGTACTTTATGACTATCCACATACCCACCAAAATTAATAAAAATGTAATTGATGAAGCAATATACCATGCTGCCGAAAAGTATTTATGTGGAAATCCAGGTATGTGCATAGCGTACATGTGGATTTGTATGGATTTGTAGTTTTGAAATTCAACAGTAATTTTTCAAATGTAATATTTTTTTTTGCAATAAGTATGTATGATTTTTTGGTAACAAACTGTAACAAAGCTGTAGAGTTTGTCAACTGACTAAGTATTGCCTTTCTTCAGAAATATGGCATTTTGTCCCATTAATAGAGAATGCAAAAATTTGCATTTTATTGTTAAATAACCAATAGTCAGCAAGAACTTTGCTATATTTTACACCTAAGATCAAGGCATAAAACATTATAATAACCTCCACACCATCAAATGAAACTGAAATAAATAAGAGAAACACGTCAGCTAAAGGACGAGACCATTAG
The DNA here is from genome assembly GCA_000611955.2 of Stegodyphus mimosarum. Taxonomy (NCBI): domain Eukaryota; kingdom Metazoa; phylum Arthropoda; class Arachnida; order Araneae; family Eresidae; genus Stegodyphus; species Stegodyphus mimosarum. The sequence continues at coordinate 158,987 of KK117037.1, forward strand.
GGGTTAAAGAAAGAGTTAGATAAGAGGTACAATGTTTTTTAGGAGTGCCAATAATCAAGAAGTACCAATATATTTAAGTTCCTGATAGGATTAGCAGTGTTGAAATACTTACTTTCAACTTTTGATGAAGTCACAGCTTTACACGATGAAGGAGCCAAAGTATGCTCTCTCTGTTGAAGAAGACTACATCCTGCACTTTTCGAAGTTGAAGATGTCACGCTTTCTGTTTTAGAAGTTCCAGGCAATGGTTTACAGTGTTCTTTTTCAGAATGAAATAATACAGAACCATTCTTACAACGGTCAAATACCATACCATCTGAATAGTCCTGAAGTGTCAGTTTCCCATTGAAAGTCTTTAAAAAAGTTGTACTTTTCTTCGGTTCACCAACACTTCTTTCACCTAACTCCTGAGATTTAAAAGATGATGTTATTGAAACATGATTCTTATGCAACATTTCTTCTTTAATGATAATGAGGCTAGAAGTCCTATTGATGGAAGCTGAATTTAATGTATTTACATGCTGTGCATTTTTTTCATTGGTATTTGCAAGCTCTGTTATTTCCTTTTTCTTAACAGAAGAATTTAAACTATTTAAAGGCTCTATAATTTTTTCATCAGGCGTTCTCCTGCTTACAAAAGAAATTAATTTTTGCTCAGTGCATTTTTCATTAGAAACACTACTGATAGCAGAATTTAAACTATCATTATGTTCCAAACTTTTTTCAAAAGAAATTTTATTTACAGGTAGTGAATTTAATACATTGGATTTTTCTGCACTTTTTTCACAAGTTCTATCAGTAGATACAGAATTTAATTTGTTAATTTGTTCTGTACTTTTCTCAGAATACCTGCATGTTTTAAAAGTTGGCAAGCGGTGTAACTTTGCCCTATAACGCAAATATTTTACATACTTATTTAAAATTCGTTTTGCAGCATACATTATTAAAGGATTATTCATAAATTTACTGGCTGAATGAATGCTCCGAAATTTTTTCCACAGCTGCAGTAATTCAGCATGTCTAGTGATTTTACATATGTTTGAACTTTTACTTCCATTATGTAGTCCATTTTTATTATTTGCAGTTTTATTGTATATTTTACCAAGTTTGTGCTCTAAAAATTTATCAGGATTGTGGTTTAAAATACCTTCATTTTCTTTACTGCTTCCAGCAAGCTGTGAATTCTCATTCTGCAGGACTATACATGGTTCTAACACAGGTGGACCCTCATCTAAAAATGACCTTTTATCTGGTATTTGACTGTCTTTAACAGAAGTTAAAAGAGGCAAGCCACATTCTTCATCATAGCAAGTGGAAACTACCACTTCAGCCCCTACCTCTCGAAAGCATGCATCAATAGTCCTAATTCCTTCTTCTGCTATATCGAAAAATGTAGGAGTAACAGAATAATCCAAAACACTACCTGAATTAGAATGACATTTGAAGTCAAAATCCAAGAAATTTTTTGCGATTAATTCCATAGTGTTTCCTGAAACGACCGAGTCATCAGATGCAGAAGAAAGCTGAGCATCATCAAGACATTCAACTTTGTTCGTTGTCTTTACAAGTTTATCACAGGTTGTTTCAGATGACTTGGAACAGGAAATTTCACTAGGATTTAAACCATCTTGCGAACTGACATGAGACACAAAATTTTCTTTTACAAATGATTTCATTCCATCAGAATCAGTAAGCACGTCCTCTGACTGATGTAAATTTGAGGATAGATATTCTTTGGTTTTTTGCTGACTTTTGGAAATAGATGAATCCGAGACAGCAGCTTCACTTTTAGCACAGGTTACATGAACACCCGATGAGCTTATTTCATTTTTATGATTACTGTCAGGGTTGGGAGTTTCAGAAGGAACTTTATCATTTGCTACATTTTGTTCACTTTTTACATTACCTTTTGATTTTCTGTGAGGTTTAGAAGTGCTAGGCTTAGATGGAGATCTCCCAAAAGCAGAGCAAGACGCAGCCTGTCGTATATTAATCTGTCTAAGAATATTATCAGGAGAAAAGTTTTTGGCCCATTCAATTTCATGCAAAGAATCGTATAACTTTTCCACTTCTGATCTACGTTTCCTCCCACTTTCTGATTTTGATGACACATTTTTTCCAAAAGTCATATTATGCATTTCTTTTGAAGAATTCTTCTGCATACAAGTTTTTACTTTTGTACTAGAAATTACCGTTTCCTCTTTTACTGTCTTTTTACCAATTTCTTTATAACGTCTGACAACTAAAGTTGTACATGTAGCAGTGCAATCACAACTACATGTTTTCTTTCTGATATTTCTCCTGAGATTATGACGAAACGGTAATACAGAATCAGAATTACCAGAACAGGATACTTTTTCCTTCTGTGATATTACATTATTAGATTTAATGTCTGAACAAGCCAAAAGACAAGCATCACTGTCCCTCACTTCTAAATTTCTAATAGGATTGTTTGTTAATAATTTAGGTGATATTGTTAAAGAACATCTTTTCACATCTTTATCACTGAGACAAGACATGTTACTTGAAACAGATGATCCAGACGAATGCCTGGTCCGTTTCGAT
>KK117037.1:161611-172318 GCA_000611955.2 Stegodyphus mimosarum
GTTTTCCCATATGTATATTAGAACTTTGGATATGACGGCTGCTGCAATATACAGCGGAGTCATTTGAACAAGATGACACTGAACTGCTTCTTGACCAAGATGGCTGACCATCAGAGATTCTATGATCCAATGACAGTGAGGATGAAAAGTTCATTTTTATTTTCTGTGGATTTTTATCCATGTTTTGATTAATACAAAGAGGATATAGAAAGAAGTTACTGAAAAAAGTCATCAATGTCATCCTGAACCACTACATCCATTGCGAAATATAGTAAACTTTTAAAATGCAGGCATCTGTAAAATATATATACATAAAAATTACTTTCTGCATGCATTAGATAAAAACTATATCATAAACAAAATATTTTGGAAACACAGATAAAGATGGTAATAACATATATGAATTACTATATTTACTCAAAAATAAGACCCACCTAATATCTTAGGATAAATTCTGAGAAAATAAAATATAAATGAATATTTGACGACAGCAGCGGTGATTCAGATTAAAATGAAAGGCGAACTACCTAATTAAATTCAACATAATCAGGTAGTTAATAATATGCAATATAATTAGGTAATTCAGATTAGAATGAAAGGCTAACTACCTAATTAAATGCTATGCTATGGGAAAAAATTATGTAAATTATTACCTATTTGTTTTCAGACAGATCAGCAACTAATATAGTGGATACAGGCCTGACCTGATATCATCTGGCTATATGTGACTATTATATACAGTCTTACATATACGATAATTATCTGTGCAGTTTTTATTTATTATTTAAGCAATGAAATTACTGTTTGTAAATGCTACTAAATGTATACAGTATGACAATTAATAACTGTTCAATTAATAAATTTAAGAAAACTATCCAAAAATCGTTTTCTTTTTTTTAAAATTACAGGATGTTAAAATTTCATTTTTAGATGAATTACATGTGAAAAATACATAAAAAATAAAGTATATATAAAGAAAGAGAGAGAGAGAGATAAACATTATAATTATCACTGTAGTGTTGGATTTTTGAACACACATAACTACGACGCAGTAAGCTTATTTTACACAAAATCCTCCAGTAATGTTGGCTTTTTTTACATATCCAGATAGTAAACTTATTTCATATAGCTTTAGCTTTCATATTTATTACACATCTGGAAATTTTTATCAACAGCTTAATATTTCAACAGCTATATTGTTAAACAAGGAAAGATACAAATAATAACTTCATTTTCTAAGTTTAAAATAGAAACAAGTAAACAAAAAGGGTAATGATATTAACTTCGAAGAAATTAAAACAATTTGACACTACTTATAGAACTTTTGTTTACAATGGATATTTCTTCTGATTTAATCAAATAATAATGATAAATAGACATAAAACTAACTGGATTTTGAATCATGATGCACAGAAATTACCAAATTAAACTACAAACAACAAAGGTACAGAAAACTGAAGAAAATTACTTTATCAAATTTTCCCAACTTTTTATGACTGTGGATGTTTGGTTTAGTAAAATTATCATTTTGTTACCTGCATCAATGCTCAGGCTAGATTTCATTCAATTTGTAGAAAATTTAGAAAAGAAATTCATCTGAAACATTCTGAACCAAAATACTGCTTTTTTATGAAATAGTTTTAGCTAGTAAAAGCTTCACTAAAAACTTTTGTTTTCAAGGGAAATTTTATTATATCTTGGAGCAACAATGTTGTTGCATATATCTGTAAGTATTTAAATCTTTTTTATTGTATTGTATTGCAATATTGTGTATTTATTTAGTTTTTTATTTATTCCTTTATATTTATGGAAAAAATATATATATATATATAAGATAAAAATATGTAAAAGATAAAAAAATAATTTAAATTAGCCCCCCTTAATACTTAATTTGCTATTTCCTCGCTCTATTCTAAAAATAGTAACCTTTTTTGCACCGTATCATTTCAAGACTAATCTATGCCATATCATTTTCACATAACACTAATGATGTAAATGAAACCAAAACTTAAAACATTCAACAATAATTTTACAGCAGTATGTATTATCCAATCAAATGCACTGAGAACCAAAACCAACTCATTATTCTGAATTAAGATTTTATCCTGAAGACAACTGCACTTTCTTTTTACACTTCAGCTTAACTGCTGCATGCTGCTCTCTTCTTGCTGCAAAGCCATACGAAATGTAAACATTTTAAAATAGACACAAGTAGCACGCTAAGTTGCTGTGGCCCCAACATGTTTACAGAAATAAAAATGAAGATCTAATCTGCTGCAGCTGCAAAGTTACTCTTCATTATGAATCAACATTTCTACACAATCAAAATTCTTGCTGTTCATTACGGGTTCAACATTCTACATATTTGTGCAATCACTATTTCTACACCATCATTACATCTAAGTTTGCTTCATTAAAATGAGTTAGCAGGATTTGCACCTTTGCGAGAAACCACTAATGAATTTTGAGTAAAAGCATCTGTAAGACCACAAAGTTTTATCATCTAAGATGCGTTGATTTTGTGAGCAGTTATCATCAGTGATTGAGTGCATTTTTCAAAAGGAAATTCGATTAAGGTTATTATGTTTCTCAAGTGCTGGGTGAGAAATTTTCTGTGCTTGAATGGATGTCTCCTCGATCTACAAGTCGAAAATCATAAAGTATGTATGCTTCATTGTACAAGTTAAAACATTATACAACTTGAAAAATGACAGATTACCTTGCAAGTGTGATTATGAGGCTTGGTCTACAGAAACTTAAATTTATTTTCTTTTTTTCCTTTGAGCAGTGCTTTCAAACAATTTTCAAACAATTTCTGTTCATAAAGAATCATCAAGGGAGTAAAAATGTTGCTAATTTAAAATTTTCTATGAAAGGGTTTTTTTTGCTAATAACAGGGTTGCCACTCAAACAGGAGAATGAAATTCCCTAACTTTTCCAGTGTTTTAAGAAAATTCCAGTCTATCCGCGTAATGCACTTTGGCTGTGCTAAGTGCATTACTATTATAACTATAATAGGAGTTGCTTTCTCCACTGACAATTGAGATCAGAATTTACCTAATGTGGATTAAAAAATATCTTTTTTTGCAGACATTTTTCAACTAAACGAAAGAAAGAAATCTATTTAATGATATTTTTAAATAAATTCAGGTATTTTATATTTTTTTGGCAGCATACATAAGCAAAAAATATATGCATTGAATTTTGTGATGTTATGTCATCATACTATTAGAATTAGTTTCAGGATTATGCCAGAGAAAATTTCCTAAAATTTAAAAGTATTATTTACATATAATAAATAAATTTAGGGAGAAGAAGCAACATTAAATGATATCAATAACATTAAAATAATTAAAAACTGAATTACAATAATCAACAATATTTTGGCGAATATAGTTATATTAAATGGTTAGCTTAGATAACTGATTACTATTTTTTTATTTTACTGAAAAATGACAAAATTTATTAAAAAGAAAAAAAATATTTAAAAGATTTTGTGGTAAAATCCTAGCATACACTATGCCGTAGGCACAATTTTGAAAATTGTCGCCAAAACTAAAATGGCCGTTTACTGCTCATTATAATGTCACCTAATCCCGTGCGTTCCGTACATGGAGGATATTTTAACCTCCATGATACTATTATACTAGAATTAAACTGATTTTGTTTTATACAAGAATACGTATTTTCTTTAGTTCAACATGCACTGCACATGCGCATGCGAGTCTCTCGATTCTCGAGGTTACTGGAAACTTGCTTTGCCTTTCTAAAAGACAATCTGACTGGAGCTGCGAAAACCGGCTCTATGCCAGCTGCCTGAGTGACGCTCACGTGCGCTGAGAACGTGATCGCTTCCAACGTCGGAGCAAAACTCGCTTTTTTGGGGGATTGCTGTATGAAATTCCCTGACTTTTTCCAGATTTAGACTAAAATGTTTAAATTCTCTGACTTTCCCCTGAATTTTTTTTCAGGTAACGTGGCAATTCCAGTTTTCCAGGTAGTAAATTTTTCACCATTTTTATTGAGTGCAATGATCAAATATCATTTAACCCCTTCGCGCCGATTGTCACGTCTACGTGCCAGCAACGAACACACTCACTTCCCGGCCGACACGCAGGCGTGTCAGAGCGTTTTCCCTTTTAGTCCCGACTGTCACGTATTTGTGCCAGTGTCCTGGAACGTTTTAAAAACTATAATTCCTGCCATAAGATGGCACTGTATGTCCATATGGTTTCAGATACATGTACATTAGACCTTCTACTCGAAATGAGAGACGCATGACTCACATACACGTGTTTTTGATTATATAAACAAAAGGGGAAATAAATGTTTCCGAATCGCGTGGTTTATGACGTCTCTTTAAATTCGCACGTGGTAGTTGTTTATTGTAAGTAGAGAAGTTTTATTTTCGCTAAAGCGTTGGGTATTTCGGTTTGCAGTTCAGTTTTTAGAAAATAATTAGATCTTGTTAGACGTAAATTCCTTCTGTTTTTACCGTTGCAATGTCGAAGCGTTGAAAATATTTAACAGAGCATGAAATAGCAGAAATGATGCAAAATATTTCAGATATTGACTCTGAAACAGATTCTGATAGTAGTGATAGTGATACTATGATATATTCTGATCATAAAGAATCTGGCGAATCTAATGATGATGAGGACATTTCGGACATATGTATGCCGAGTACGTCGAAAGCAAGTACTCCTCCATGGTCATCCACAATAGAAAATTTTTCGGAATTACCGCTCCGTCATTATTCAGTACCCATCTTTCAGAAAAACTCTTAAATGGTATAAGAAGCTTTTCTTCAATATCATGGATATGGCTGTATTTAATGCCAATACTCTTTTCAACAAAAAAAGTAAAAAAAATCATCCTCTCCTGAATTATCGGCTTAATTTAGTTAATCAAATTATTTATCGGTATTCCTCTAAAAGCACCAATGTTAATATCACACCAAGATCAGCAGAATCATTAAATCCGCTCAGATTAACTGAAAGACATTTTCCAAAACTTTGTTCAGAAGAGACTGATAAGAAAACGAGACGACGATGCTTCGTTTGTTCACATTCCCGGAAAAATCCTCCAAAACGGCAAATGAGTTATTACGAGTGCAAGGAATGTAACGTAGGACTGTGTGTAGATCCCTGTTTTCAAATTTTTCATACGAAAAGAGAATTTTAAGTAATATATTTAGTTTTCGGATGTATAATGTTAAAAGTCATAAAATGGTGAGTAATGAAAAAAAAATGTGTAAAATATGCATTTAAACAAGAAATAAGGTAATTAAAGTATATATAAAAATATCTATAAAGCCGTTTAAATACTCTATAGAGAATTATTAAACAATGCGTTGATACTTCGGAAATTTCATGGATTTAGGCTTAATAGCAAAAAAGCCCCCGGCCTTGGACGGACGCTCACGTAAGACACTGCCGGCCTCCGCGGTAAGCGCGCGTTTGAGCTACCCGGCGCGAAGGGGTTAAAGAAGTACTCAGAAACAAACAAAACCTGTGTCGAGATGTTAAATAGCTCATTGTATGCAGATGATTTGTGTTATGGAGGGGGATATCCAGAGTTGGCTTTCAGTCTTTCATCAGAAGCGGTATCTATTTTGGGAGACATGGGTTTTAATTTGAGAAAACTAAACACTAATTCTGAAAAGCTGTATGTCTTGTGGCTTCAGAATGGGTTGTGTGAAGAAAGTAGGTTTAAGAAAGAAAGTTGAAAGTGTTAGGCCTTGTGTGGAACTTAAGAGGATGTTTTGAGAGTTGATGTTACATCATTGTTGAGTAGTTTAGAATCGCTGAGAAATAGTAAAAGATCGGTGTTAAGTACAGCAGGTAAGGTTTTTGATCCAGTCGGACTTATTTCTCCATTTATGGTGCGAATTAAGAGACTTATGCAGGAAATATTAGAGAGTTTTGGACTGGGATTCAGAGTTGCCAGAAGAGTTACAGTACAAATGGATAAAGTGGTGCACTGATGTTAAGGAATTAAAATGCATTGAAAATAGAGAGGTACTTCTTTGTAGAAGTTTTAAGTAAAAGTCATTCGGTTGAAGTTCATATTTTTTGTGATGCGTCAGTGGTGGCATATTTTAGATATAAGAATGAGAGAGGAGAGGTATGTACATCGTTTATAATGTCAAAGAGCAGGATAGCGCCATTAAAAAAGTTGTCCCTCGCTAGGTTGGAATTAATGGGAGCCTTAGTTGCAGCTAGGTTAGGGAAATATTTATTGAGAGTGTTTCAGGACTTGGTAGGTAAGTTAGTTCTGTGGACGGACTCAGAAATTTGTTTGTGATGGATAAAGGGGTCAGCGCGTGAGTGGAAGCAGTTTGTGTCGAATACAGTTGCAGAAATACAGGACTGCACTTCCCCTGATAAGTGGAAATATTGTCCAGGATCGGAGAATCCTGCAGATAAGTTAACATATGGTGAAATAGCATATGCATTAGTGAAGGATACTAATTGGTGGCATGGTCCATCATGGATGAAAGGTTCTGAAGATCAGTGGCCTGAGCAAAAGTTTAAAGTACAAACTGATATTCAAGATTTGGAATGTTTGAGCACTTGTGTTCATGTGGCTGTTCCAGTAGGAGGAACTGTGTTAAACATTACACAGTTCAGCTGTTTGGAAAAATTGTTGAGAGTTATAGCTTGGGTAAAGCGGTTTATTGTCAAGCTAAGAAAACGTCCCTGTGAAGAAGGCCCTCTTACTGTATTGGAGGTCCAAGAAGCTGAGGAATACTGGATAAAACAAGTACAGAGAGAGAATTATTTTTTGGATATTCAACAACTAGAGAGAAATAATCTAATAACAACCGATTCAAAGCTTTATAGTTTAGCACCATATCTGGACAGTAGAGGTATTTTGCGTGTCAGAGGTCACCTGGAACAAGCAGAATTAATAGTTGACGAAAAACATCCTATTATACTGCCAAAGTCGAAGTTTACAGAACTAGTGAATTTAGTGAACACATAAAAGTATTCCATTCAGGAGTTATGATAACATTGCCCAAAGTCAGGAATAAATTTTGCATATCTAAAGGATGATAAGTAGTAAAGAAAATTATTAATGCCTGCCTGGTGTGTTAAAAGTTTGCAGTGAAGCCCGCCAAACAGCTAATGGGTCAGTTACCAAGAGATAGTGTAGTCCAAAGTAATCCTTTCATGGTAGTACGTATTGACTTAACTGAAACTGTTATTGTTAAAGAAAAGGTGGAAATCCACAAAAAAGTTTTCAGAGCCTTATTTACATGTGCAGTCACAAGTGCTGTACACATTGAAGTGGTTTTAGATATGTCAGCAAGAAGTTTCATTCTTTCATTGCGACGGTTTATAGCTAGAAAAGGGAGTTGCAAGGTGATTTATTCTGATAATAACAAGAATTTCCGCAGCACATGTGAAATAATGAAGGGATTTAAAAGAGTCAGCATATATCCTATGATGCGAAAGTTCCTAACATCCGAGGGAATTACACGGAAGTTCATTCCTGAACGTTCCCCATGGTTGGGGAGGCTTCTGGGAGCGTTTGATGAGAAGCATCAAAGAACCTCTGAAGAAAATTTTAGGGAGAGCATTACTGACTCTCGAAGAACTCTCTACAATATTAACTGAGCTTGAGTGTGTATTAACCCCTTAACTGCCGCGGAAAACGTACAAGATTCACTCTCCAGTGCCACCGGTTTTTTACACAGGCGCGCGCAGTTATGCGACCTATTAGGGGGAAAATAAGTGCAAGTTTTGCTGTCTAAAACCTATTTACTTTCCCAAATAAAAGACTAAAAGAAAAAATTAAAATAGAAAATTTAATGTTTAGAGTAAAAGTATAATAAAAACAATATAAGTATAATAAAAATGACGTTTGTATAATAAAAAAGATCCCCAAAAATGGAGTTTCGATCAATTTGTTTTTAAACCAGTAAAGTCTAATGCCGGGTTTCAGTGTTATACCTTGTAAAATCAGTATACCTAACTGGAAAGCGTGGAGGTGGCATAGGCAGGCTTTCATATCAAGTCGTACCCAACGTCGAGCATCTTTCGAAAAATAGTCACAATCCTCTTCATCTAACGTGATATCATATTCTGAGGTGCCCGATCCTGAAGATGACGAAAAGTAATAATCTATTTCACTGTCGTACATATTCATGAAAAAGCACCTACTACAAACAGTAAACGAAAACGGAAGACACGCAATAAAAAATGCGTTTTACTCAAACAGAAACATGACCAACAACTGGGCAGTCATTACTTGCACCGTTTCAGAAACATCCCCCCTCTCCATGTCTTCCCCCTTCTCTGAAATAGTATCCTCCTTCGCATACTCGTCAAGGTCATTGTGGTGTTGCATTCCAAAGCTTTGCGAATAATTTTACTGGTAGCAGCGCAAAGCAAATGATAGCATTTCGGAAGGGCGTATATATACGCCCGGGACAGCTAACGCTTCGGCTGAGCAAGGCGTATATATACGCCCGCGGCAGTTAAGGGGTTAAATAATAGGCCTTTGACATACGACAGCAACGAGCTGGGTGAACCCCGCCTGCTCACACCTTCACAGTTTTTACTGCCAGGACGCGACACGTTTAACTTTCCTGAGAATTTTTTGAAAATTTTCAACAAGGTGTCAGACAAGAAAATTTTAACTAGATGGAAGCTTTACCAATCTAAGCTCTTAAAATTAACATGGATGAAGTGGAAAGAGCAATATTTACTACACCTTAGAAACGCACATAACTTTGCTAATCCTTCAACTGAGAGTAACCTTAAGACCGGAGACGTTGTGTTGGTAGAAGGACAAAAACAATCTAAGCTACTCTGGGTTGTGGGAGTAGTTGAAGTAATTGTGAGACAAGATGGACATATATGAGCATGCATTGTTCGCATACCAAAAGGACAATTCAGAAGAGCTATCCAGCTTTTATATCCTTTTGAAATTTAATTTAGGACAATTGATATTTTGAGCTTTACATTGTTTATGTTATTGATTATTATGCTCATTTAATTGTAGTGTATTATTTGTGTTTTTGATGTAAGTTACTGTACATTATTCATTTATATATCTCATACTATTTAGCATTAAGCCATTTTAATTAATGTTAATATTGCTGTGTAAATTTTGCGTACTCTTATTAAAGAGTGCAGATGGGGAGTGCTGTAGAAAAAGATACAGAGGGTGCTGCACCACCAATGTATATAGTTAATTAAAATGTTTCAGTGCTAAGAGAGAGAGAGAGTATGGGTGTGGTCACGTAGAGGTGTTATTAAATTAACTATTATGTAACTCCCACAAATCTGTAAATATTTGTACATATATTTTGCTTCATAAAGTAGAAGAAGAAAAGTATCTTTATTCATCTCAGCATGACATTAAAAAATACCACTGATGCGACGAGTCAAAAAGTTTTTACTTCATCCGCCTAAGGAGAGGGCTACCTTAGTGGAGAACTTTATGGAAAGTCTGCATTTTGGGGTATCCCCTGGATTATCGGCAAGTTGTTGTTTCATTTACGGTAACTTGAGTATTTTATGATATATGTTTCGGAAACCCTGTCATGACATGATTGATTGGACCCTATCATGATGTGAGTGGTTGTAATAGATTGTGGTGATTTTGATTGTAGGGAGAATATATCTCGGGCCTTATTTTTGTGTTGGATGTCAATTATGTTGTATGCTGCTTATTTTGTGCTTCACACTGTAAAATAGCTACCAGTGGTAAGATTAACCTAAAGTTTTTGTACGATCTGAAACGAACGGGGAAAAAAAGCACTAATCGACTGGTGTGTAAATGAAGGTTTAATCAGTAATGGATACAAATATCCTGTTTGTATGAAGGAAATGTGCATCGTTGAATGTTAAAATCATTCAGACGGTTTTCAATGGGTTTGTTGTGAGAAAGGTTCAAATGCTGACTACATACAGCGTTCCATTAGAAAAGGGATCATGGTTTGAGGAATCATTTGAGTACTACTGAGACATTGATTTTTACAGGGATGTGGGTATGCGGGTGTATGAAGCTAATACTCAAATGATTAAGAGTGAAATAAATATTAACAATAATAAAACCATAACTGATTGGAAGAACTTTTGGAAGGATGTGCGTGTTGATATATATATTTGTAAAGGTGAAATGATCGGGGGTCCCATCATGATTGTTGAAATAGATTGAATTTGGTAAAAGGAAATATAATAGAGGTAAATGAGTAAAAGGAAACTGGGTGTTTGGTGGTATAGAATGAGGGAGTGGAATGTGTTTTTTTGAAGTGGTTGAGGAGAGAAGAAAAGAAGCTTTGTTGGATGTAATTCAACGGAATATCTTACACAGGACAAGGTTCATATCCGACTGCTGAAGTTGTACGACTGTCTTTCTGATAATGTCTTCATTCACCTCTCAGTAGATCACACATTTAAGGATCACGAAACCGAAGCTCATATGAACATTACTGAAGGTATGTAGGGTGTTAAAAAAGGGATTTTTGAAAGAAATGCCACCAACAATCCAGCATTATGGAGAATATTTTTTATTCTTAACTTTTGTGAATTTATGTGACGATGGCAGTATACAGATCCTAGTGCAAATAATATTAAACAGTTTTTGGATGCTGTTAAGGAATTCTGTGTCCTACACACTGAAGATACAAAAATTTCTAAATAAAAAAAAGTTTTTTTTTTTTTTTTTTTTTTTTTTTTTTTTTTTTTTTTT
>KK117037.1:172350-213057 GCA_000611955.2 Stegodyphus mimosarum
TTTTTTTTTTTTTTTGTGTGTGTGTATGTATACTGTGCAGATTAGATAACATATATTTCCATTTTCATGTTATTTCTGTGTTTTATTTTGATTTGAAATGCAGTTTATTGAGATTATAATTTTTTTACTGCATTATGCTTTGAACGCCATTTTACTTGGAGAAGAGGCAGGCACCAAAACAAAATCATCATTTTTCATGAAGGGGGACCTTGAGATACATATTTCCTCACTTTACATACATATATATACATATGTAATGCTGAGCGCTTGAAGCCAACAGAAGACGCATGCAGCATCATAATCCAGCCATGATGTCATCCTTTCTATTATGAGCTCCCAAGGCAATAAATCAGAAGCACATTCTAGATGTAGAGGTGATGCTTCTGTTAGAAACTATAATGTACTACTTGATGAATAATTACTTTTTCTTGTAAATGTTAAATGTCAAAAATGTTATCAATGTTAGTATTCGTCTTCATTAATGTGTCTTTCGTTATTTGGTTTAGTTCTTAGTTTTCCAGGCCATTTGACAACCCACATATATTTAATGCAACATGACAAACTGACTAGCATCCAATTCTTTCAGTGAAATAAAATTTCATTTTATGATAATCATAAAAATTTATATTCAATGACAGAATTTCTTAAAGGGGGGAGTTAACACGTTTTTCTTCAGAAGGTAATAAACACCAAATTTTCATATTTCAGAGTCATTATATTATTTTGAAGTAGGAGTCGTGAAAAATTAGCAGTGCTGTTGCGGGGACTCAAACCCTGAACCTCTCGAATACACACCGTGTGTGCTACGATTACACCACAAAGGCATGATGGGAGGAGGGAGAAAATACCTTAAATATTTCCCCTTTTAAAGGGTGTCTGAGGATCAAGGAAGACACCCGCCAAATCTTGGTGGTGACGAATTATTGTCCACCAATTTTAGCTCGGGGAATACTTTAAAGTCATTATGCTATTTTGAAGCAGGAATCGTGAAAAATTTGCCATGACTCGAACCCTGACATCTCAAGTGCGTGCCAAGTGTGCTGCCATTATATACCATGAAGGCATGTTGGAAGGAGGGAGAAAATACCTCATAATATTAAAAAATTTTAATTAGCATAAGTTTCTCACACAAGAATATTTTGATGCAAGTTTATGTTATTATGCAAATGTAAACCACTGTTTTGCTTTGATGGGGTTGTTAAATTCGTAACTTACAATTTTTTTACAATACAGAAGTCACAAGAGCATGTGGTGCTGTTCCACAACACTGTCCATCGAAATCCACACCTTTCAAGTTAGTTAGCAAAAATCTTTAAAATATTTTAGTTAAAAGAATTCTTTAAAATATTTTAGTTGATTTAAACTTCCTTTTATGACCAATTTTACAAGTTTTATTTGTTTCTCCTTTACTTTTCTATCAAAAGATCACATTAAATGTTTCATTCATTTAGGAAAATACTTTTTAAAACTTCCAGCTACTCTTTTGTCTAATTTTCCTATTTTCAAATATCAGATGTTCTATTTGATCTTAAAAACTACAGTATTGCACATTTTACTCAATTTTTTTTCGTTAAGCTAATTATACTTTTTGTGGTTGGAATGCGCTTTAGCCCACTGCTTGGCGGCAATTGTTTTTTAATGAGCAATAAACGCGCCAATATGGGTAACTCCATATATCGCCAACATGGCTAACTGTTTATACGCTGCCTACATTGTGCAATTCGCTGAAGTTTTTTTTAAGTTTAAAAGGAACGCTGTGCACATGGCATTTTCTTGTAATTTATTTTCGTTATTTTAACTTATTTTGTTCATTTGTGTACGTTGCCTAC
Organism: Stegodyphus mimosarum; assembly: GCA_000611955.2. Classification (NCBI taxonomy): domain Eukaryota; kingdom Metazoa; phylum Arthropoda; class Arachnida; order Araneae; family Eresidae; genus Stegodyphus; species Stegodyphus mimosarum. The sequence goes on from KK117037.1 coordinate 174,180, forward strand.
ATTGTGCAATTTGCAGATTTTTTTTAAATTTAAAACGGAACGGTGTGTACATGGTATCGTTTGTAATTTTAATGCCCTTTTAAAAAAAATTCCTTCTTTCTTCAATGCCATTTTGGTTACGTTTTCGCGGAGCGTGTCGGGAAGGTTATGTAACGGCATAAAATGTGTAAGTATTACAACATAAAATGTAAATAATTAATTTAAACCTAACTGACAAATATTTTAATGATCATAATGTTCGTAAAATATTTTAATGATCAAAATGTTCGTTTTGCATATTATTTTATTATCTTTTTGTGACAACAGTTTCCATACTAATTTATGCTTTAGAATTCTATGTTTTGCTTACAATAGGTTTTCGCGGAGCGTGTCGGGAAGGTTGCAATTGCAAAGACGTTTCGCAGAACCGCGCCGAATTGGCGATTTTCAAAACATCGCCAAGCAGTGGGCTAAAGCGTATTTTCACCCTTTTTGTTTGCCCTAATTTATTTACCATATGTCCCAACCTAATAGGAAAACACTGAAAATGAAACTTTAGAGTAAAATTCAGTATGTAAAAAAATTAACCTATATGCATTTTGAAATATTTTAGGTAACTGCGCATTATCGTAACCACCTTGAAGCAATTAGGCAAATTTTTGCAGAAGAAAAAGACCAATTGCTTTTATTACAAAAAATTACATATTATTTATATGCTTATCATAGCATAAAAATTTTACATTTCATTTATTCCAAAAGACGATCAGCAAACCTAGTAATACACGGGTTTCAGTTATTGTTGTGGTGGAAATTTCGCATCAACTGCTTTGAAAAAAAAATTTGAAGCATTGGTCTTTTAATTATTTTGCAATAAAATATTGTATTCCAGTAGAAAGATATCCTCTATCATATAAAAATCGTACTAGCACAAATTTATCGAGTTTGAACAAAAAAATAACAATATTTCTATAAAAGACATTGGAATTTGGAATAAATAAAAAGAATGCATGCGAAAATGGGAACATGGGAAACAATATTTGTCATGTACGTGGTTGCTTGAATAACTATGTGGTTAACAGAGCTTGGTGTAACCTGAAACTTTGGTTATAGTACATTAATACCATATTTTACATGCAAATAGTATAACAAAAGCATTATAAAATGAGACTACCATATTCTGTAATGTTGGAAGTATGAAGCTGATATATATATAACTGCATAAATGTGCTTGACTGAACTCAGCATTCGTATTCGGGCTCAGGCGAAACTCTCATGCAGAGTAATACAGCATTTGATTTTCGATCAGTTGATAGCATGTAAGCAAAAATGGCTATTCTGTTAAAGAGACCGGATTCAGAAATGCATGCATGTATGTGTGCATATATGGATGGATGTGTTCATGTACGCATGTATATATGTACATACATATGTATAGGTATTTATACAGACATACATATGTACATATACACATGCATCTATACATACATTTCTGAATTCAATCCTAGTAACAGAAGAGTACCCAAAAATGTGGACAACAGAAGTGTTCTGATTTCAGTACAAATTGTCTAAATATGCATACATATATTTACAATAGTCATATGAAAAATTGATAATACACAGAAGTATAAGGTAGATACAAAGTAAAAATTTTGGTTAACAGTAAGGTCAAAAATAAGTATAAAACAATTTGATACTGATACACACAATATGTTAACTTACCTATCTAGATCAATGCTGCAGTACACAACTACACAGTCAAAATCATTCCTATCTCAATACTACAACTTCACAGGCACTTTCATCTTGAAGAATTTTGAAATATCTGCAAAATAAATAAAACTGAACGAAAAATGCTAACAACAGTCATTTAAATATAGTCAACAAAAGGAAAAAAAAAACTTTACAAAATGAAATAATCTGGCATTCTCATATTAATGACAGCCAACACAAATGTTCATCCAAAACACGAAAACTGCAAGTGCTTCCTGTACCATATTTATGATTAACTACAAAAGATCAATACCTTAAACAAAAATATAAATTGACGTTAATCATCTAACATAAATAATACCATAATAAATATTAATTAATTCAATGAAACACAGATATTTGACTTATAAGGAAAACCGATCTTACGAATATAATTATGGTTTTACGAATTCAGCCCTTGTGAAACGCAGCACATACAATCCAGCTACGACACAGCTTCACGATTCGATTTTGTGTAACTGCCGACACAATGAATGATAATATTATATGACACAAACGATTGTCACATAGAAAGTTGCTGATTTCATTAACGTTACACCCGAGAAATAGTTTAAATCGGGTTAAAAACATCCATTATACAATATTTAACATTCACTTTGTACATGATGGCAAGCTGTTGCCAGATGGATGGCAATAACCGCAGGCATTTCTGACATATCAGATATACCTTCAAATACAACAAGCATGATAAAAAGAAAGAATGAAAACAACTTTTTAAATTATGAGTGAATAATTGAATATATATTCTAAAAAGGTAAGATCTGTTTTGATAGTCTAGTGTACTTAGACTAGTCACAACCGTGAATTTTACTTTTAAATTACACTATACTTGTTTATTCTTCCGTTTCAGATTTTCGTCGCTTAAAAGTATTTTACTTCCACCCTTTCTTCTGTGAAAGTTATTAGTTTCATGTACATTTACTTTAAATTTTAACACTGAATCATACATGGCATTATTTCTGCCGTGTTCTTATCACAGTGTTAGCATATGCAGATATCTAAAAATTGCGTTTCAATAAATATACTGCCAGCTAAGGATTAATGCTATTAACGAGATTTCAAAAGTAGCTTCGGTGTAAATAAGACATTTATGTAGTTTCTATAGATTGTGAAATAGTACAGGAATAAATAATATTCTGGAGCAGAAAACGGCTTTTCATTTTAAAACTGATTATTTTTTGTTTTCATATCATGCATTAAAAATACAAGAAAAAATATTAACTTTAATATTAAAACCTATATGTTACAATTACAATTATTGCTAAATTACAATTATTGCTTCCCCAAATAATCCTGCAGCAAGATCAAAATGAAATATTATACTTATTTTTGCATTTTTATAAATCGCAGATATATGCGATATGGGACCTCGGCTAATCTTTGGAATATGGTAACAACTAGTTTGGCGACATTTTGGTAAGGCGATACCATTTTTAATTTTTAAGGCTAGGACCATTTTTAATGTTTGCCTTATATATTCGCAGGTGACTTTTATAATGGATAATTTAGAGGGAAAAGAAAAATAATGTAATTTCTTGCATATTTTATACGTGCAAATGTTCATCTTTGGAAATGGTATATGCCAGCTGAACATATAAAATATACATACTTTTTAACGATCAGGTAATTTCATATATGTCCTTTATATCTACTTCAAAGATTCACAAAATTTTCCTGCATTTTTGTGCACACTTTTCTAATTTATGAGAAAAATTATTTACATGTTTCATAAATATATTTGCCCTGTAAAAACAAATTTCTGTGCAGGTTTGTTCCACTACTTTCCGGAAAATTCCGATAGTGATTTTAGCTAATAAGCACTTAGAAACAATTTCGCACGTAAGCTTCGTCACGATTAAGCACTTTTATTCCATAAAAATTCTAGCATAAGCGTAATTCGGCTAGCAGATTGTTGTAAAAAATGTTGAGTAAAAAAAAAAAAAACATGGCTTTACTTCGTAAAAACAAAATGGCGTCCAAAAAAAAACTCGCAGGTTGCTTTAGCAGGGTTGGCCGCCAAATTTTCACCAAAAAATCGCCAAGTTACCATAATCCGAAGATTCACCGGAACCTCAAATGACAGATCTCAGCGAGAAACGTCGTTTGCGCTAATTTAATTTTGCCCGTTTCCGATTAGGAACTTATTTGCTAAATATATATATTCATACTTACACAACAGTATCATTTGTTTTCCGCTTATTATATCGAAGTACATGATAATTAAAAGCTGCGTCTGGACAGGCCGCAAGAAGTCCTTCCCGGTACAGTTTAGTTTTTGTATCAGGAACATCAAAGACTTCCGTAACCTCTACGTGACAAAAATCTTTCAGAGGGACAGCCTGATTTCCAGATCTGACACACTTCTATTTTTCCACTGCAGTTTACATCAGTTGATGACAACCGATTGAAGTCAGAAATATGGTTCCTTAAAAAAAATACACACATAAATTTTGTTTTATACATAGCAAAATTCTGCCGTAGTTAGTAAATGAATAGTTTAAGGTAGAATGGTTTTGATTCATTTGATTATAGTAAAGTCTGCTAAAGGTTGTCTACCTAAGGAGATAGATGATGCCTTTGTGTAGCACGTTTGATTAAAAATTGTCACATATGCACCACGAAACTGAAATTGTCAACAGTGATTTAATACACGTAACACCTCTAGTTTCAACCTTTTATAAAACTGTTAGTTCTATACATCGATTTAAATTTTATAGTTAATTGCCAATTGACTTTTTTTTTATTTATTTAATTTTTGTGATAATGAATTACAATAGAATTCCAAAGTCTACATGCTGATAAGAGAGAAAGCATTGGATTTCCTTAGAAATACAGTGCTTTTCCTAAGAACAAAGAATGTAAAAATTTGCATTCTATGAAGTTGTACTTTTTAAATGACAAAATTTTAAAATCTACAATCAGAATATTAGAATATGGTTGGAAAACAGGCCATAAAATTTCTTGTTTCTACCAAAATGCTTTTAATATTCTGTGATGGAATAGGATAGCTCTTATGAAAAACTGCATTGTTTGAAATGGTTTCTTGTTTGCTTAAGAATTTATAACCAGATAGTAAAGCTCTTGTGGCAAACTTTATCTGATTAATATAATTTATGGCTTTTTTTAATGAATTGGCTATTGTATATAATAATTGTAGTTGTTCTGAGTGGTGTGTTATATTTTCCCATGAAGCCATTATCGCATAATAAAATTCATTTGATAAGTATCAAACACACTCTTAAATTCTCCTTGGTTTTCATATAACACTGATAAATCCTTATTACAATTTATTCTTGAATTTTTGGCTCAGATATAAAGTTATTAATTAAAAACTGCATTAGAAAAGCAAAATTGGTTAAAAGACAACTTCAGTTGTTTTTAAAGTTGATATTTTATTTTTAAATGCTTATGTTTTGTTTAAAAATAGAAATAAATAGTGCTTGGTTTTAATTCTGGTATACGCTTTATGGAAGTTAATGTTTTCATAGGTTCAATATAATTTATGTCACATAAATTAATTCAATAATTTATTTTTATATATGTGCATTCAATTTATACATATATATGAAGAACACGTCTGACTGCACAGCTTTTCTGGAAATCCCAGGTTAAACACATATGAAATCATTTGTGTGCAGTCAGTAAAAGTAAATATTAAAACCAGCTATCTGTTGCAATATAATAAAACAGACTGGTTAAAAAACAACTTCAGTTATTTTTAAAGTTGATATTTTATTTTTTAATGCATATGTTTTGCATGAAAATAGAAAGTGTTTGGTTTAATCCTGGTATACGCTTTACTAGTTAATGCTTTCATAGGTTCAATAAAATTTATGTCACATAAATTAATTCAATAATTTATTTTCATATATGTGCATTCAATTTATACATATATATGAAGAACACGTCTGACTGCTCAGCTTTTCTGGAAATCCCAGGTTAAACACATATGAAATCATTTGTGTGCAATCAGTAAAAGTAAATATTAAAATCAGCTACCTGTGGCAATGCAATAAAACAGCCACACAATGCTTACAACAGCCAGCAGCTCCACCTTTTACATGAACAAGAAATTTTTTTAATTTTCAGTTCTGCATTTTCAACAACGAAATGCCCTTCTATTTCATGCGGTGCGGACGCTAGGGAACTTGTCCTCAAACAGGAAGCCAAAATTTGTACATTGGAATTTTCAAGTAAAATCCCATGCATTACCAAATGATCCGCTTTTAAAATTCTCTCCGCTTCAGTAATACAGCGAGAATTTACGCCTCCTTGAACAAAATCAAATATTTCAGAAAATCTGAGCTACTCCATTTTTGGATGTACGTTGTCAGATCGCAAATCAAAATAACGGTTTTTATCCGCCACGTTAATGTGTGAAAGCTCCACCTATAGGTGAATTGAATCGCGGATAGCAGGTACAAGGGAACGGTTTATGCCAGTGATATGTGTCCCGAAGGGGAAAGCCTGGATGTAAGCTCATCGCTCGAACTTTATTAGAAATTCATTTCCATGGTCCCATTTTCATGGGACGCATGTGCAACTAGAGCCCCAATTCGTGTAGAGACATAAATTTTATATTAAAATGATGGGGCAGGAAAATGGTATTTAACGATGCAGACTGTATCGAAATCAGACCATTACTTCCCCAGAAAATCGCATTTATGTGCGAGAAATGCAGATCTCCTTGAGAAACGCATTTTGCGCACATAAATGCGAATATCTTGAGAACTAACGCTCCGATTTCGATGCGGTTTCCATCATCATTTTCCATTTTCGTGTCCTAGACTTCTCATGTCAAAGCGAATTTGGAATTCTTCGATTGGAACCGCAAAGACCGTCAAAAATTTGTGATTTTCGAATTGCTGTTTCTACTGCAGCTACAAGAGAACGGTTTATGTCAGTGGCATGTTTTCTGAAGAAGAATACCTGTGCATAAGATCATCGCTCTAACTTGATTAGAAAATTTTTTTTTCCAAAGACACCATATTAAGGCGATTTATTGACAAATGCCTGCCTATTCTTTCAACATAAGCAAATTCAGCGATGTATCACATGAAAAATGCAGTGAAGTACCGCAAAAGTCTGCTGCTCCATAAAATACATCCTCAAAATTCTGCTGAATTAAAAAATGGCATACTTTATCATATTATTAATAAATATTTGCCGAATATCACTTTTGTTTTTTAGCTTTTTTCGATTAGTATCAGTATTGAAACATAGAGGGCGCCACAGTCTATTTGGGCAGATAGTCAATTTTCATTTTGGAGGTAACATTTCATTCTTCTGTATTAAAGTAGTTAATTTTTTTCCTCAGGAAACTAAGTAACATTTACGGATTCACCATGACACAATTCATTCATCAAAATGTTATTTCTACAGCACAAAACGTGCAGATATATCGATTATATTTAAATACTAGCGACCCGCTCCGGCTTCGCACAGGTATAAAATATATAGCCTATGTCACTCACTGAAAAAATGATTAAAATCGATCCAGTAGTTTTGAGTTATTCATTACTGCCCGTGGCCCGCACGCGTTAAATTTGGAGTAAAACAATTCCCCTTTCCCTATACCATGAAGATTATTGCTATCTTTGGAATATCTAAATTCATACACTACATTTTTACTTATTTACTTTTTACATTTTTACCTATTTATTTTATTTTTACAACAATTAATATATTACAGAATGTCTTTATGTACAACGTTCAAAGCTTTCTTGTCATTAGACAATACAAACATGTTTTCTTTAGAGGTTACTCTTGAATGAGCGACATACAGTTGGCCATGTGAAAAACAGTCAACGCTCAAATATAAGCCTGCAACGTTGAAAGTTTGACTCAACGAGATCTATACTTCTCATATGAAGTCGTTGGTTTGACCCTGCGATTTATTAAGCCGGTACCGCCGCAAACGCTACGTCCCGCAATTTTTAAATCTCTAATATCTTCGAAAATATTCATTTAAATCATATGCTGTAAAGGGCCATATAGATCTATATTAAATCAACAATGTATTTAAGGTATTTAATTGGATAAGGATTAATGCTGTATTGGTTAAAATCGCTTCGAAAATTAGCCATTATTTGTCGTAAAAAGTAAATGACAAAAAAATGTTATTGTGGGATATCCATAAGAGATAGACAAATACCATCTCGGAATTTTCTGTAGACCTTTTCAATGAGTACAATACTTAGTACATTATTTTGATAAATCTCGTAGGGTTCAGCCTGCGTTTGCAGTGTAAGATGAAAAAAATGTAATTATTTACGACATCAGATTAGAAACCTCAAAAATAACAGTATTTCTCCACTATTTAATGGATGTTATTATACATATAAACCTTCCTCTTCAATCACTCTATCTATTAAAAAAAACCGCATCAAAATCTGTTGCGTAGTTTTAAAGATTTAAGCATACATAGGGATTATAGGGACAGCCTGGATACCTAGATAACTGCTATACCGGGCTACTGCCTAGGCAGCGATACCGGTTCTTGAAATAAAGCCCTAGGGCACATGACATAATAGAATCCGGACGTGGGTGAATCTCGGAAGAGAAAATGGAGGCAGAAGAAAAAAGAAAAGGAGGCCTAGGACATCGCGAGAGAAACGACAAGACCAGATCTGCGGAGCAAGCAATTCATCTGACATTGTAAAGAAGGCAAAAATTGAAATGAAAATCTTGACAACATACGAATAATAGTTCAAAAGGTGCTACAAAATTCCAATAATTGATATGTACTAAGATATAATTACACAGGTACAATGAAGAATTAAAACAACTATATACAAATGTGAAAGAAAGTTAAGCAATCACCAACGAGGAGTTGTCTTGAGTGCTCTTGTCAGACTCCATCTATGATTGTGTGAGCAGCTAATGATCATCCATGATAGTGTGAGCAGTTAATGGACGAATAAATTTGTCTTCTGAAAGGATTTCATAGTTGAATATCTGGGAGTAATTCACAAAGTCACACTGCACAGCTTTGTTGAAAAAATTTATCATTTGATTTCTTTATATAGTCCTGTATAGATTCAAGCTTGAGATCTCTGTGAAGAAGTTCGTTTCTTATAAAAAAGTGGGCATCTGTGATTATTCGAAGGAATTTATTCTGAAAGACTTGCAGGTGATAAAGTTGTTTTACAGGTAGCAGTGTTCCAGGGAGGAGAAGCGTAACAAAGAATTGGCCTAATACAGGAAGTATAGATATGTCTTTTGGTGCGTAAGCTGAGATTAGAATATTTTCCAATAACTGGTAGAAATCTGATCATGATGCCTAATGCCTTGTTCTTGACGCTTTGAATATGATCAGACCAGGTAAGCTTTCTATTATTATAGGGACAGAGAAAGCGACTTTGTTTTATACTATGTAGTGATGTTGCAAACCTAAAGGTTTCGGTAACGTCATTACATCTTTCGCCGAGTAGGAAACTTGGCAAATTTTTTCACGCCTGTGTGTCGTCTGCAGAATTGAACAGGATTTGGATGTAGATACCCAAGGTTCTTTAACACATACCCCCCCCTGTCTCAAGCAATTTAGGAGAACAAAACATTGAAAGCTTTCAATAGTCAATCAATCCAACAAAAACTTGAACGCTTTCAATAGCCAATCAATCCAACAAAAACTTGAACGCTTTCAATAGCCCTCAATAGCCATCTGTAGAGAGTCTGGAAACCATAAGGGGTCAGTGCATTCAACGAAATTGAATATCTTATATCAATGAATCTGTATCTTGAGAAATTACCTTCTCAAGTGCAATGTTTTTCTTTCGATTAATTGTAATTCAAATGATAAATTATTTAACTAATAATACTAATAAATTTTCAGCTAAGGATTATGCGATAACGTGGAAAGCTGATTCGATATTCTTTCAGAGAGCGTTAGGGGTATGTTTAAAATTAACTCAGTTACCAGTTTTGAACCATTCTACGTAAAATCTTGAATGCTGAACTGATATTTACTTGGGGTAATTTATTGAACTTAATCATAGGAAAAGAATGCGTTCAAATTATACTTATATTTTTTTAATAATCTCATTGTATCTTAGGCCAGCACTTCATTGAATGCTTTGAAATTAAGCATAACTAAAACGGATTTAAAATCATCTTCAAATATTAGGGATAGTGTGTTATTTCATATAAGGATTTGTTAAAGTAAATTTTTCCTCTTCAATAATTCTTGCAATATGGCGCTTGAATATTTCAATATCATTTAATCCATCACGTAGTATAAGTGATTTCATCGCGGGAAGGACAGCATAATTGAAAATTAAGGAACACCTCAAGAGATAAACCGTGAAATTCGGCAAATATTTCGCAGCCGAAGATGTTACATAGGTTAGACACATACGTAAGTTTTTATTAAACAGGGCAAAGCATGCAAGGGCTGTCTGCTTAAAGGAAGAAATGCCATCGTGTAGGAATTTCGAAGGAAAATTAACTTTGAGTGGGTATTAAAATAATGCATGTAATTTTCATTCAAATAATATTTATACATATTTCTTATGCAAAATTTTTTTTATATATGCTAAATTATTGTAAATTACTTTACTCGAAAAAGATTGTGAATGCACAGAAATGAAAGATTTGCCCGCGCCGAAAATGAAAATTATTAAATATATATGGGTATTTATGCATATGCTTGCAAAAAGCATGCATCTGCCTTACGGCAAAGCACACAAGGGCTATGGAGGATGCTTTTGTTGAGGACTTTCTAAGTGAAATCGGCTTGTACCATGCTATACATGGAGAAAATCCCGAAATCATCCATACACCAGACCATTTACTGCTATTCGAAACTCGGTCGAACCAAAAAACCTCTATGTAAAGAAGGAAAGGCTCCATAGACGTAATGTAAACCACTTTGTCTGCAACGCCGCTACAAAGAAAAGGGAACATTCGCCAAGGGATTTGGCGAGAATTTCCTCTCTGTGATATGCCGGTTCTTTGGTACCTAGCCGACATTTTCCCCCTCCGCCACGTGTATAGGAAATTGAGGAACACGGGTTAAGATGAATCGTTCTTCGACTTGTCGCGATAATTTAAACTCGGAAATGATGAAATATTAGGTGAAGTTTCACTTTCATTGGCTGTTGAACTTCCATTGTCCATATCGCTACTTGAAACCAAAGAACCTATTCTTTGTTTAAACTCTTGCTAAACGTAACGGCCGAACCTGTCCAAACCAACTTCGACATTCAGCTTCCAGCTTTGGCGTTTTTTGGCGACAGATATTTCACGCATGCGCAGTTGTTTCCCTTTTCGTTGGAAGGGAGCCACTTCTGCTTCTGCGAAGTTTTCCTTCTTAACAGTACATGTTCTTTGGTCGAACTATCAGTGATCAGTGATAACAGATGGCCTACCGGTACCTCGGTCGTCTGTGAGCTAATCTGCTATCATGTAAGGTGGTTTCTATTCAAAAATGAAATGTTCAAGATGCCGGCAAATATTAAAAGCATTTAAACATTGAAACCATCTCGAAACTTCAACAGAAATCAGAAAAATTCGTGATTTTTTTTATTTATTATGTTGTAAAATTACAAAAAATTCTTAAAATTTGCAAAAGTTCTTTCAGTAATAAAGTGAGTCTTGCGAAAGAATTCAAACAATGGGTAATAACTTGTAGGTATTTTGTCTGTTTTGTCAGCTCTTTGATTGTAAATCTTCAAATGATAATTAACGGTAAAGCAGATGAAAGCTCTTTACCTAAGTAAGCATTTAATTTCAATGATAATTTCGACTTGTCGCTGTACGTATTAGACGTAAATACGTGTGAACAGTATTTTCATATATTATCATCAATTTTTTAAGATATTGTTGCATTTTACGGCTTCATAGATTTGGAATAATTGATGATGACATGATGAAGGCTGAAAAACATATATAAAATATATGGTGGCGTAATAACAAAAAGTTAACAGGAGCATCATCGATGTTATTAATCGATATATCAGTATACGTTTCATATTGTTATCTTCTAGATTACCTCGCAGTATGAAAATTTGAGGTATTTGGGAATTTAGATCAATGAGTTGTTTTAGCTGCTTTAAAAAATGAAGTAATTTTATGCAGAGTAAGGCAATCAAGATTGCGATCTGATGACAGTGAAGTTAATGTTTAAATGTGAAATTGATAGTTATTGTTTATTTTACTCGTATTATCAGAGAAATATTAAACTTGGTAAAATGGCTAAAAGAGGTACTGAATGCCAAAATATATTTACTAGAAAATTTGAATTTGATATTGAATGTAGCCTAAAACGTGTTTTAAGTCAAAAGTCTGAAACTTGGTGGCTAGATGTAAATATAAAATTATGCATGTTTAACTATCTGTAATTAGGCACATATGTAAGTTTTTATTAGATAGGGTAAGGCATGCAAGGGCTCTCTGCCTAAAGAGAGAGATACCATCGTGGAGGAATTTCGAAGGAAAATTGACTTTGAGTGGGTATTAAAAATAATGCATATAATTTTTATTCAAATTATGTTTATATCTATTTCTTACGTAAAAATTTCTGGTGTATGCAAAATTATTGCAAATTACTTTACTCGAAAAAGATTGTGAATGCACAGAAATTAAAGATTTGCTCCCACCGAAAATGAAAAATATTAAATTTAGATGGGTATTTGTGGATATGCTTGCAAAAAGCATTTATCTACCTTTAACAAAATACGTAAATATTCATTAACTTATTTATAAATGTATTTCGAAATGTAGGATTTATTCATTCATGAACTTCTGTGAAAGTTACTGTGAAGAAATCTAGTTATTAAACACATCTCAATTTATAACGATTATTAAATATTATATAAATTGTTATACCTTAGCATTTAATTGTAAGAGTAAATTGAAATTATGTTGACAGATACGTTTATAAAACTATTTAAGCAAGAATTGTTCGTACTGGAAAGCAATCTGTTAAAAGATTTTGTAAAGCAAATTCTATGAGTTGCTTGGAAGTAGTAAAAAAGAGTTTTTAGAATATCTATTGTTGAAATTAAGAGTAAAAAAATATGATAAATAATAAAAGAATTTTTTCGCTACATTTTATGATAACACAGTTACAAGTTTTAAATCATATTAAAAAAAAGAATTTCTTTTTTAATTACCTTTCAGAAATATTCATAGAAGGCTTAGTTCATGGAAATCAGCACCACTATTTAACATATTTCACTATTAAAATAAAATGTGCTCTAATTTGAAATGAACCGAACAGAACATTAATTATAAATTGACTCAGATTTTGGATTTAAAAGGTGCCTAAAAAAATCGTCTCATATTTGAGAAAGTATTTTAGGAAGAAGCTCTGTGCATAGAAAAGAAACAATGCGTAATTTTAATTTTAATAATACAATAAACTTTAATTTTTATTACCCTTAACCGAATAAAATCGAATTACCTTAAAATTTTTTTATATTGTAGTTAACGTAAACTTGTGAAAATATTTCATTCAAATTAAACTGTTCTGAGCAAACTGTTCTGGAAAAAGTATACCATTTAATTCCGTTTAAAATGAAATGTTGCTTAAAAATGCATTCTTGTCACATACTTAGGACTCTGAAATATTGTAGAAAAGAAAATATATATATTTATACGTATGTTTACTACGTAATTACGAAATGTTTACATCTGATCATGTCAAAACCCAAGTCAATGAATGTTTTGGTCTCCACCAAGGTATGACAGTACTGCTTTACAGTGAATGGAGAAAAGAGATTAGAGCCTCTCCTTTTACTTCCTAACTCCATGAGGGTGAAAGGACAGTTCAGAAAAAAATAGAACTTGTAGAGAAATGCGCGATTCTGTTTTCAATTTATAACGCACCAATCAGAAGCTAGTTATAAACTGAAATTAGTCCATAGAATATACGTGACCTCATTTCTTTACATTTTCGTCATCAGATTTTGCATTCTAATTTTTGTTTTATTCTTAGCCTTTATATTTTGGATATTGTGTTATTATTACTTCGCTGTTGATCTCTAATTCCAAAATGGGTAGACGTAACCTGTGTGCTACCCGAAATTTTAGATCCCCGGGCAACAAGAAATATGCCACTTCGAGAACCCCATTATGTAACAGAAAAAATAAGTGATTAAAAAAAAGACTGAGCTCGGAAAAGCTAAATATAGAAAAAACTGCTACTAAACGCAAGCATAGGAAGAGCAGAAGAGTTGTCTCTTCAGATGCACCTGAAAGTACTCAAAACAGTCCATTTCAACCTAACCGAATTAGAAAACAAAAAAATTATATTTGATTTATAACGAAAAAATTAAATTTTAGATATTAAAAAACAAGTTTTGATTCAATATATTTTCTGTTTTGATTTCAATATATTAAGTAAGTAACGCATATCTCCTCCGCTTCTGAAAATGAAAGAATTCTGCGTTTTAAAAGACTTGATGCCTTTTACAGTATTCTCTGTAAATGAAGAATTCTATGCACTGAAATAAATTTTCAGTTATTCGAAAGTGTTAGAAAACAGTGCTCTAAAGAAAGGACATTTAATTTATTCTTTAAGACTTTTTTTTTCTAGTTATCATTATGCACAAGGAAGACACCCATACTGTGCCAGTTCATCCAGGTTTCTGAAAATTAAGAAACTCTGCGTTTCTTAAAAGAGTTGATGCCTTTTACAGTATTCTCTGTAAATGAAAAATATTACGCTTTGAAATAAGTTTTCAGTTCCTTGAAAGTGCTGGATCTCAGTGCTCTAGGGAAATTATGAGGTTTGATTTTACACTGGTGTGCAAAACTTAAGCAACAATGTAAAAATTTAGTAGATAGCCATGAAATTGCAGAAAAGGAGGTATGGAGATCAGTACAATGAACACGTAAGTCAGTAGAAACGCCATATCAGGAACGAAATGTCAGAGGCGACGTGAGCGTGCACAAAATGCATGATGTTGGAACGCGCAGCTCAACAGGAGAATAAAAGGAAGGACGGAGACGCAATTCAACATATTCGCTGCAAGTGCCAGTGAATCAGTTCGCGAAATATGGCTAGAAGAAATCACCTGGACGACTTCACACGTGGAAGAATGATCGGAAAGCTGGAGGAGGGGCGTATTGTCACCAGTGTAGCTGCAGAGTTCGGAATCAATAAAGTGTCGTTTCGCGCGCTTGGAAAGCGTTCCAAACCACAGGTACAGCTGTTAGAAAGGTTGTGGTGGCCGCCCGAGGACGACATCTGCAGGGGAGACCGATATATCGTCCTGCAGGTGAAAAGAGACCGACAGCAGTCAGCAAGCGCCATTGCTCAGCAACTCTGTACAGCAACGGGGCGACAAGTGTCGTGGTTTACTGTGGCCAGACGCCTTCACAAAGGTGGCCTATTCGCCCGCCGTCCTAAACGCTGCCTCCCGTTGAAAGTTGGCCACCTACTCCACTGTTTACAGTGGTGCAGAGAGCACGAAAACTGGACAACTGATCAATGGAGTCGTGTCCTCTTTACAAATGAAAGTCGGTTCAGTACCAGAAGCGATTTTCAACGCGTTTTGATTTGGAGAGAGGTCGGGACCCGGTTTCATCCCAGTAACATCAAGGAAAGACACCGTAACGGTGGTCCTGGAGTTCTTGTCGGGGAGGCATTATCCTGAACGGGCGAACTGAGCTCCACGTTTTCGACAGAGGGTCTGTAACCGGGGATTGCTATTATGAGGAGGTACTCCTTCCCCATGTGCGTCTGTTCCGAGGTGCCATTGGCCCAGACTTAATTTTTATGGATGACAATGCATGGCCACATCGGACTTTTACTGTTGAGGAGCTACTGAAAAGGGAAGATATCACTCGAATGGATTGGCCAGCTTACTCCCCAGATTTAAATCTCATCGAACATGTGTGGGATGCTTTGGGGAGACGCATTGCAGCACGCTTACATCCTCTGGAGAACACCCAACAACTTAAACAGATGCTGATTGAGGAATGGGCACCCCTACCGCAAGAAATGTTGCACCAGCTGGTTCTGAGTATGCGGAGACGGTGCGAAGCAACCATTGCAGTGAAGGGAGAGCATATGCCATATTAAGGAACATTTGCTTGTTTTTCTTCCTCTTGGATAGACAGTCATGAGTCACGATACTATGCGTTCAATAAAGTTTGTTTTTGTTTGATTCCATACCCTATGCATTGTATTCCTTTTCAGCTCCGATGCTTTCGTCATCCTTTACGTACATAATACTCTCCTTCACTTCTGCATTTCATGTCTCTCAGTTGATTTCTCGTAGAGTTATGGCAAAAAACCCTGCTGTTGCTAAAGTTTTGCACACCAGTGTATTAGGTAATTGTTGCATATATCATATGCTTTTGAAAATGAAGAAGACAGCTCAGGGTTTTTTATAACAGCTGAAACTTTTTACAGTATGTGCTATAATGAAAAAAATTGTACAATGAAATATTTTGTACTAGAACTACTCATGAAATATTTTTACTAGAACTAGAATATATAAGTACTAGAGCGTATCTGTCAAGTTGAGATATGGAAGATATCTGTTTTTGAGATTGTTTCCACTGATTCTTGTCACAAGGAGGAAAATGCTTATGCTCTGACTCATTATTTATCATTATGTCTTAAAGTTCACCCGTTTTTCTACATTTTCCTTTTAGTTGACTAAGAAATTACTGAACAAAACTGACTTTTTTACATTTTATGCTATAAATGAATATTATAGTGCGTTGAAATGTTTTATACGTTCCTTGAAAGTGCTTGAAATATGGTGCTGAAGTTAAAATGTAGAAGAAATTTTCTCCTTATAATTATTGACTTTGGTGCTCATTATGTGTTCTGAAAGAAAGTATCGACACTTTGCCTGTGATTTCAATTTTTGTTTACTGCGGCTTAGAACATCACATGTTCCGATCTTATGTTTCATTTCCAATATTTGGGATAGATACTGCATATCTTCTCTTCTTTGAAGAATTGAAGAAGAAAAATACAGCTCTTTTTCAATATTACATACGTCATATCTGCTGTAACGTATAATGATAATTTATTTGCTTTGCCGTGTTTAGCATATTCCATGGTCATGCTTCAAAAGTTTTTCAACTTATTTCTGAAGGTAACAAAGAACGACCTCTCTTCTTTGAGACATTGTTTCCTAGTTCTCATTATACATATTCAGAGAAAAATATCTTCACTCTGTCAATGTATTTGTTTAGTCACCTATTTTAATTTTTTAAATATATTCTATATAACTTCTCTGCTTTCAGAAATATATCAGATTAGTGTCGAGTAATGTTTTGATAAAGATACAGAGGTTCGTTTTATAGATAAATAAAATACCTTCCAACTTATTAAGTTAATTTGAATTACACATTTATTTGGTTTAGAATTCTAGTGTATGTATGTGCAGTTTCAGAACTAGTTCCACTGACCTAAAGGCGCATTCTGGGTACTGATCATAACGTCATCAGCATGTACTGTGAATGTGAATCTGTGAGTATGCTGTATGTCCTTCGAATAATAATTGAATAGAACATGACTTAATAATTAATAGGACCTAAGAGGAATCCGCTCTGAACTTATGGGTTCGAGGGAATTCCAGCCTTCTTCCGCTACCCACAAAATCTCAAGAGTGTCCCCCATGCCGCACATATACTATAAATTTGCAAACAATCACGC
Organism: Stegodyphus mimosarum; assembly: GCA_000611955.2. Classification (NCBI taxonomy): domain Eukaryota; kingdom Metazoa; phylum Arthropoda; class Arachnida; order Araneae; family Eresidae; genus Stegodyphus; species Stegodyphus mimosarum. Next base: position 191,551 of record KK117037.1, read on the forward strand.
CTTCGGTATTATTCGAATTGCATCGTTCGTTCGTTACAGCAGTCAGCATTACTAGAGACATTAGGTACTTATGGTACTTATATAGAAATATGATTTAACTTGAATGAATAAAGATGCTATTTACTTGAAGATTATTATTCTGTTCGAATTGTACAAATTAAGCAATTTGTGCAATTTGTACAAATGAAGTAAAATATTAAAGATCCTCCAAACTTCTGACTCTCTTCTACAATTTTCTGAGCTAAGGACTATTAAGCTAAGGTAAATGTATGTTTTCTGAAATATGATTAACTATATTCATAGCTGACACCTGCGAATGCAAAATTCTTCCCATTTTTAATCCATTAAATATCTGAACATCGATTTCCTTGCCAAATTCATAGAAAGGTCTGTTTTGTTTTGCCAAATGATACGGTGTCCTAAAAGTGCGTTCGGTGATTATTTGTTCATCTTTTCTCATAGCTGAAACAACTGTGCCGATTTCATCCATTTCTTCGTTATTTTTTACTTTTTCTGCTAATTTATGAGTTTTAGATGCTTTATGTTCACAAATCGTTTTCCTTAGTGATTTCTGCTGTTTAAATTTCGAATTTCCATTTGGTCCACTGACGCAGTTGTTATCAATTGGAGAGTTCAAACATCGGGATATCATAACACCCAAGTGTGGCGCTAATTAACACCATCTACATCCTAATCTTTTATCCCTAAAAATTAACCAGTCTTTTTTTTTTTTTTTTTTTTTTTTTTTGAAGAAAATTCTAGATCCTGTTGAATGGACCAGGAGCTTGTCAAAGTTTCAGCAAAACTGCTTTTTTCTACCCTTAGTTCCGATTTCGGAGAAAAGGAAGAACTCTTCACCCTCTGTATCACAAGTTATCTTCATCATCATTTGCAATAGCTGAATTCGCATTAATAATATTTCCTACTCTGGACTTTCGACTACATTCGAAATAATCATTTATTTTACGTTTCGGCATTATTTCATTATTTTCAATAACAAATATTTCTAAAAATCCGTTTCACATACATTATATATCTCGACAGAAATGTGCTGAAGTGAATGCAAGTAAAACGACCGAAATAAGGCTGTCAATGAAAGTAAGTTTACTCTACAGCTCTTCAGCCAAGTAAAAGTGCTTCAGAAGTAAACGGTTTGCGGACTATTTCGCATTTCAATGCAGCTGTTGTACACACTGCTCAAAAAAAAAAAAAAAAAAAAAAAGGGGGGGGGACAGTTATATAACTTCCGTTCTACTGGGCCGATTGACGAAATTCAAATTGCGTTTTTCATGTGTCGAAAGCGCGACTTAGGATATGTATTCGATTTATATATAGCGATTTTCTAATATAGGTATTTTGACACAAAATCGGACTTTTTCTGAAATGACATGCCAATTTTTTTCCATATTTCGATTCTACGATTCAAATGATGCCAAACTGCCCAGTTTTATAAAAATCGCAAGAGTAGTTTTTAAAAAATTAGCTCTCAAAATTTTAGCTCCTCAATGTGAATTCAGTTTGGTATGCATTTATTAATATCTCTTTTTTTATGAAGTTTATTTGATTCCTTCTTACACGGTTCGAAATTTAGGGTCATTCCAAATAAAATTCACCCATTTTTTATGATTTATTTTAGAAATTTGTATTTTTAAATAATTTTTATAAATTTTTCGAAAAATATTTTAAATTATAACCTATAAAATTTTTAGTCATCTTAAAGTAGATGTATTTCTGAGCCCACGTACAAGAAATTAGAGCTTTTTATTTAAAATTTCCGAAGAAATACGTGAATTTATATATCGGCGCGTTTTGAAATTTGGCATATTTGTTGAAAGCGATAATAACGAAAATGTGGTTTAAGCACTTTGTTAAAATTATTTGAAAGTAGGAGCGATGTGACTTTTTTTCCGCTCATCCACAACGTAAAAAAGCAGGAACAATGTGACTTTTTTTCCTCCTCTGCGCTATGGATGGGAAGGAAAATAGATTGCTACATATTAAGAAGTTCGCCAAGTGAATTATTCTTGGCTCAAACTGAAAAAAATTCGTCAATTTTTGTATTTCTCCGTAAATTTCCAACCAAGTTTTACAAAATTTAATATTTAGGCATAATTTGAGTTGTAGAATCGAAATATGGAAAAATATTGGTATGTTATTTCAGAAAAAATCCGATTTTGTGTCAAAATACCTATATTATAACAAAGCTATATATAAATCTAATATATATTCTAAGTCGTGCTTTCGAGCCATGGGAAATGCAATTTGAATATCGTCAATCGGCCAAGTAGAACGGAAGATATAAAACTGTCCTCCCCCCCCCCTTTTTTTTTTCGCAGTGTACTAAGCAACGGAGCCTGCCTAAATCATAAATTTCTGTCCAGTGTCTTCTCCAGTGAGGATAAGACAAAAATGTTTTGCTCCTTCCCATGCCTTTATTTGAATAGATTTCCATATCTTCCGACCTTTCTTCTAAAATGACGCTGTTTTAAGCACCCAGGGATTTCTATAAAAACATATACGGTGTTAAGTATCAAGTTATTTGTTCTGTGTCCTACTGTGACTAGCAGTACAAATTTTTGCTTTGCCCCTGGGCTACTTTAAATTTGTATGCTTCAAAATAGTGGTTGCTTTAATTTTGTTAAGGGTAAAGGTCATGTCATAATAATTTTAATAGTTTTTTTCCGCAAGTTAAGGATTAATTAATAAATAAGTAGAAACAATTTTTATTATTCAACATCTCTGAAGTTTTGAATATAACTGTATAATACAAAATAAATTTATTAACATAAAATTTAAATTAGTTATGACTTAGGTAATTTAACAAATTTTCTGTATACCCGATAGATTAAAAGTAAAATTTAAAAGAGAAAAAAGTGAAAATATCTATAATAACATACAGATAATAATATCTGTGATCCGATAATAATACAACTATTGATATAATAGTTGAAAAATAGAAATAAAACAAAATTTGAGAAATAAAATTTAAAAGAAAATATTAAAAAACGCAAATTATTCCTTCCTTATTAGAATATAGCAAAGCACTATTCCCTGGTGTGCAGAAATGTCTTCGTGGAGAACTGCGTAAGGGAAACTGGCTCGTTATTCGTGTGGTAAACTGCGAAAACGCCTATTCAATTTTAATTTGTTATTATTGTTTATAACATGTCAGTATAAATGTAACGCTTTTTGGAATTGATAATCAAAGGTGTTTTACTGAATTAATGTTAACCGGAATTGAAGAAAAAGTATAAGTCTCTTTTAAATCAGACTGGAATTTAAGATAATAAAGAGAGATGTAATTCTATGCAACGCTTACTCACGAAGACTAAATGCAAACTACTACATTTACAGAAATATGATGCAAATTTTACAAATAAGCAGTACCGCCATCTATTGGTGAGCTGAGAATACATAATCAGACACTTTTTGAATTTAGCAGGACTAACATAAAACGGGCTCTTACTTTATTTCGAACAGCATTTGAAATTAATGTATTCCGCTATTTTTTTTAGTTTTTCATAAAACATTAGGATTAATTTTGTTACATTTTTGTTCAGTTTCTTCACGGGAAACTTCTTGCTTAGGGTTCAGACACACCTTTAGGTTCGATAGCAGAGGTGACAGACCGTAGCCAGGTTGATTATGCAACATTTGAGAATCATAAATACTTCAGGAAAAATTAACTTCAAGGTAAAACGTAGTTTCACAACAAAAAATCCAATCTATTTAAAAGATTAACTCGCTTAACGAACCTTTTAAAATTAGCATGTTTTTTCAAAAGGTTGTTTTTCTTTGTGACTTACTTGAAACAATTAATATTTTCTGCATCTAGTATAGAGTTAGTTGTTACACTAGTAGGTAGAAAATTTCATATAATTAGTTTTCCATTTATCGAAGTAATTGCTAGTGCACTGTCCATGGTGAACACAAAATCATGTAAATCCGGAGGCAATTGAATAGCACTTGGAAAGGAAGTAATTTCCTTATTTTTGCATCATTCATTTCTTGTGGTTAGAAAAAAAAATGATAAATAAATACAATTTAAAAAGATTAAATAAAATCTGAAAGGTTTCAGATTTTAAATTTTGTCTAAAGGGGCGTTTTTTGAACGTTTTGTGTGTTACCTTTTTTTTATTAATTATCGTATTCCACGTACTCAAACCATAAAATTCAGTTCAACAACAATATCGCAAGAATGATTTTAAACTGAGCATATCTTTAGAATTTCCGATACAGAGTCTCTTGCGCTTGACATTTTTTTTTTCCCCCGTACAGTGCTGCCATTGCTCGCTTTGAAATCGTTAATTTGTTAATCATAAATTCGTTGACGTGTTACAAAATATGAAATCGATAATAAAACAAATTTCAAATTCCAAATTAGGGCTTCCACATGCCCATATTCTATGGAAGATTACGCTATTCGAATTTTGATGGCTCTGGTTACAGTCGAATTTATCACAATGCGAGAAACATATATGTATTCATGCAGATTCTTCGTTATTTAATTTCTTTAAATATTGTTGCGTTATACGGGTTCGTGGATTTGAGAGTATCCGATGAAAACACGATGCAGAACAATAAAAAGCACAATTTATTTACAAGAATCACCATTTACAGCACAGTTCCAAAATTACCTTTAAAAGCGTCGAAAATCTACAATAAATACGCTGAAACAATCAGCAACACAGCTTCAGGCTGTAACTGTAAAGGTAGCTTCACGGCAACACTAAACTTATAATAAACACCGTGGAACAATCACCAATACACTGTCAAGCTATACTGTAAATGTAGCTTCACGACAAAGCACTATCCCGATCGCTTTCCGTTCACAAAACTCTCGGGTAGCTTAGCACTCGCAGTAAGCAGCTATTCTCACAATGTCGGCTCTTAGAAACGCAGGGGTTTATATAGCTTTACCTTAGGTTCCACACGTTTCGAGAAATATCTCGACAGGAAGTTATTCTAGAAGCTTCCCGATTGGAGCATGGGATATCGCCAATTTGGTCATCAAATGGGCGATAAAGTCGCCAATCTGTCAACCCTACCATCCACTATTTTACGGCAAACCTAGTGCTATGCCGGAAAGCTTACATACAGGCGCAACCGCCGAATTTTTCGCAACAATATAATACAGGGCTCTAATATTTGGCAGCAACAATTTGAAAAGTGATTCGCCTTTTATAGTTTTAACGCAAAATGCCAAAACGAAATTAATAATGCTTCAAGGCAAATTGCCCCTTTGGACTAAAAAAGTTTTTTTTAATAAGCTTTTATTAGAAAAGGATATGACAATTAATGTACTAAAAGGAGAAAAGTAATTTATCATATAGTTTAAGGGGAAAAAAGAGTAAATAATTCTATTTACAGAATTAATCTACAATTTCATATCGCGAATCATATAAGCGTGAGGCGCCCTTGGTAAATTAAAAAAGATAATGGCTTATATATTTGGCAATGCAATTATCGGGTTGGGAAGAAAGTAATTTTGGTTTGCATAATTAAAGAGCATTATACTCGTTTTGTTATTCTTCTGCCAATCTTATAATTGTTTTTCTTTTGAGATTTGGCAGCTTATACTCTTAGGTTGCTATAGAAACAAATTGCGTGCATTTTTGTTAACAGCTCTTAGCTTACGGTTAATTTTAACATGGGGTGCAAAAATAAACATATTCGACTTATTTTACTTTCTAATTTTCATAAAGACAAGAAATCGGCTGAGGCTCGCAAAGAGGTATGTGAAGTTTAATGGTGTTGATTGCATAACAGAAGGCATATCTCACAAGTGGTTTAAACATTTCACTCTCGAGATTGTTCACCTGAGGTGACCAACGTTCTGGCCGATTTTCTGAAGTTGATGATGACAAAATTAAAGCCATAATTGAATCAAATCGTCATATAACTGTGCAAGAGATTGCACAAAGGTTAAACGTATCATGCACAACAATTGAAAATCACATAAGATGTCTTGGACTCCTTAAGACGCTCGATATTTAGCTTCCACACGAAGTGAAAGAAATTCACTTAACACAACGAATCAATGTTTGCAATATGGATTTCAAACGTAATGTAATCGACTCTTTTCTAAACAAATTATCACTAGTGATGAAAAACGGATCGTCTACAGTAACATTCATGAAAAAAGATTGTGGTTCAAGTACTGATGAATCAACTCAAATCATATCGAAAGATAAATTGCATCAGGAAAAGATCATGCTGTCAGTTTGGCGGGATTACAATGGTATTGTACATTCTGAGCTACTTCCAAGCAGCCAAACCATCAACTCAGATGCTTGCTGCCAAGAACTAATGAAATTGCAGGAAGCAACCAAAATGAAATGGCCAGAATTGGCAAATAGAAAAGTACTGTATTCCACCACGACAGTACGAGGCCTCACACACATTTAGCAGCACGTACGAAATTATTGAAGTTTGGTTGGGAAGTACTGTAACATCCTCCTTATAGCCCTAACCTTTCGCCATCAGATTATCATTTATTCCGAAGTTTAGAAAACTTCTTAAATGGTAAAAATTTTAGTAACGATAACCTCAAATCGCATTTGGTTGAGTTCGACAGCTGAATTATGAATGCACCAGAAAGATGGCAAAAAGTCATCAAAGAGAATGGATGGTATTTGATTGATTAAATTTCATATTTTGTTTAGAAAAAAAAATGTGTTTTATTTCATGTTAAAAACGGAAATTGCATTCTTGTCAACCCAAAAAATTAATGGAAAACTTATCAAGCATCTGACAATGCAATTAAATTAATCGATTTCGTTATTTAGGTGCCCCACGCTTTTATTATTTGCAATATAAAACTGTAGATGAATTCTGTAAATAGAATTATTTAACCTATTATTTCCATTAAGTATATGATAAATTATTTTTCTCCTTTTAGTGCGTTGATTATCGCACCCATATTAAATTAAAAGTTACTGCATAAAAATCTTTTTGTAATTGTATTTTATTTTCTGTTTTTCAGTGTCAGTTGCACATTATTAATAATGAAATTTTTAGTCATTATTAAAAAAAAAGCAATAAATTATAAGAAATTTGTGAAATAAAGAAAAATTACTGAACAGCATTCTGCGACTGAAGAAATCGCTTTAAATATTAAGTTTCGGAAATTGTATGCTATAACTATGTTACAGTAAGTACAATGTACGTCCAGAAAGTAAGTTCCGTTTGGTAATAAAAGTAAATTGTGTACAGCTACAGAAAAGTTATTTATTGCACAAAATTCAACAACTCTTAAACTACTTTTCCACATAACTGCCGAAATATTGCAGGCATTTGTCATAGCGTGGCACAAGTTTTTGTATACCTTCTTCATAGAAATTTGCCGCCTGTGTCTTCAACCAGTTGGAAACGGTTTCTTTCAGCTCGTCGTCATTGTTAAAGTGTTGACCGCCAAAGACAGACTTAAGATGTAAGAACAGATGAAAGTCGCTAGGAGCGAGGTCAGGGCTGTATGGAGGATGGTCAAACACGTCCCAGCCAAATCCCTGTAGGAGGTTTTTCGTCACATTTGCACATTGTGGTCGTGCGTTGTCGTGAAGAAAAACAACACCTTTTGACAGCAATCCTCGGCGCTTATTCTGTATTGCGCGGCGCAATTTCCGATGTGTCTCGCAATAAGAATCTGCTCTGATTGTTTGACCACGCGGTAAGAAATCAATGAGTAAGATGCCTTTCCAGTCCCAGAACACTGTGCACATCATTTTTCGAGGTGTCAAGATTTGCTTCGGCTTAACCTTTGCTGAGGATGAAGTGTGCCTCCATTCCATTGATTGCCGCTTACTTTCAGGGGTGTCGTAAGAAACCCAAGTTTCATCTCCTAGAAATTCTTCGCTGCTTTCAGCCTAACGGGTCAAAAACTGAAGTGCACTATCCATCCGTTTTGTTTTGTGTTGCTCAGTAAGAATCTTTGGTACCCAACGTGAGCAAAGTTTACGAAATTTCAGTTTTTCGGTAACAATTTCATGCATTAGTGATCGGGAAATTTGGGGAAATTCCATAGCGAGAGCACTAATTGTAAACCTTCGGTTTTCATGGATCTTGTCATCAATCGCGTGAACCAGTTCTTCTGTAACCAAAGATGAACGCCCACTTCGTTCTTCATCGTGCACATCACTACGTCCGTCATTGAACTTTCGGACGCATCTTCTCACCATCGAATCACTCATCGCTTTTGGTCCGTAAACATCGCAAATTTGCCGATAAATTACACTAGGTTTCACTTTCCTCGCATTCAGAAAACGAATCACAGATCTGATTTCACAAGCGGCGGGATTTTCAATCAACACCGACATTGTAAACAAGCACAACAAAGCGTACGTGACTGACAGCTATTTCCAAATGGTACGCGTTTCTTCTCCTTGATACAGAGCGTTTACTGCGCATGTGCGGAACTGCGATCGCAGAGCTGCAGCGGAGATAAATTGAAACGGAACTTACTTTCTGGACGTGCCTCGTATTTTATTAAAACTAAAAAAGTTAAAAAAACGAATGTTTCCAATGTGTCATTAAGTGTGCCAAGATGGCAATTTCAAAGTGCTTTTAATTTCCGTCTGCTTCAGACTACAAGAATTTTTTTTTTTTAAATGTAGAAAATAGCGCAATTAATTTTTTTATCATTCTTGTTTTAAAAGAAAGCGAAAAGTTTATTTTATAATCTGTGAAAGTTACAAAACTTTATATCCGTTACATTTTTTGATTTTGAAACTTAAAAATCATACACTTCAAATAGTCTAAAAAATCAAGCGATTTTCAGGAATTCGTCAAAAATTCAGAAAACAAGTTACAATTTTCAAACGAGTTTCATTTCAAATAATTTTTTCTGCTAAATTCGATTGTGCAAACAGTAACACCCCATAGCTTTTCAGGAAGTTACGAATCGTAACAAAATTCCATCCACAGTAAAACACCACGAGTGAACTAAATAAAATAAATCACGATATGCAAAAATAACCAGAGTTAAATATTGTCAACTCCCCTCTTTTACTGGACAAAATGGTTATTTCAAAATCCCAGTTAACAGGATAGCAATAAAAATACCGGAAAAAGAAATAATCCATATTAAAATTAATAGAAAAATGCTCTTACCAACTCACCTATATCTTCTGCCAGTTTAATCTGGAGAATAATTTCATTTGGTTATCTAAATTAAGTCAGTATTCAAAATAAAACAGCATAAAGTTAAAAACAGATGAATAAACATCATTCCAAATAAAGAAAGTATTTACCAGAGAACTTGAACAACATTGTAGAATTAAGATTCTGTTTTCAAATATCCCGGCGATGTTTCATTTCACCTCATAGTGCATCTGCCGTTTACTTTGTTTCATTACTCACGTATTTCAATAGAAGTCAAAGGGAAATAGATTAATGGCTGTATAGTTGATTTTTTTTATGACTGAGCAATTTATATTTTTTGCGTTTATCAGATTACTAGCTTTTACACGCGGCTTCGCTCGCGTTGATGTCCTTATATAAATTTCGAAGACTATTGAAAAGAAAATAAAATAATTTGATTTTTTTTCTTATTGCCTGACCAGCATAATCAGGATAAAATTTTAGTTACTAATTTTTAAGTTAAAAATGCACTCCGCGTAAAATTTCAGTAAATACTGTTCTTCTTCATTGAGATAAAAAAAAAGTCCATATTCATGTCGTTAAGACGCTATTCTGCATAATTTTTAAAATCCGATTTGAATATATCAAACACTGCAATCTTATCTCACTTTTTTTTACTGAAAAATTCTAAAATAAAATATAATTTAAAAAACTGGAAAACATGCTTTATTAAGATATCTCACTACAAAAATAAATAATTTTCATTACCAAGATTTCAAAAAGTTTAAAGTATTAACAAAACGTTAAAAACATTAATTCTTTTTCAGGGGAAGAACACGAATAAGAGTATTAATCCATGATGCTTCTGTATACTATATTATATTTTTTTCCATTCGGCACTAATACACATAAATTCCCGGCTTTTGATACACGCGAACAGGCGACATATAGTTGACCATGGGAAAAGCATGATTTTTCCAAATGCACCCCTACTGCTTGTAATGTTTGCCCTTGAGCTTTGTTAATAGTAACAGCAAAACCAAGTTTGATTGGAAACTGCAATCTTTTAAAGTGAAATGGTAGGTCATTGGGGATTATTGGGATTCGAGCTATGATAACACTTTCCCCTTTTCCTACACCTGTTAAAATAGTGTCACCGATTATATTCTGCCCTCATTCTGGTCCGAGCAGTCGTACGTGAAGCTATTCATTCGCTCTTGAGTTGCCTTGCGTGAAGGTAGCATTCTCGCGACGCTCAGTGCTGCTGAACTTTGATTTTTCTCACTTCTGGTCAGAGCTTACTTGTACAGAAAAGGTTGCACACCGGTCTTAAGAGACCACAGTGTTGTAAAAAGGCCTCAGTGCAGATTTACTGATCTAATTCTCGTTTGCTGTTGACGACTGAACCGGACTTGGACTAATGCATTATTGCACTGATTAAGCTTTTGTTTATCCGTTTTGATGAACTAACTACGAAAATCAAGACCGCCCCTCTAACTGATGATGAGCAAACGGATTACGATCTTCTCAAGACCCTAATGCCTGGTGTTTATGATAAATTCTACCCGCACTTCAGCCATTTGGCCAGTGAAAATCAGCCGTGATTAGTCAGTACCACAGACTACGACCTCTCATCCTGATGACGCATATAATGACACAGACTGGGTTACTATCAAGAAAAGTTCGGAACGTGGACTCAGTGACACGGAATCTGATCCTACTGATCTTCAAAATAACTTCGAATTATTAGCGGAACTCCCACTAAGGACTCTAGCCCTGATGACGAACAATTTACACATAGTACCAAATATGCAGACCTCAAAGCCAAAAGGAAACCCAAAGCGAAAGCCTCGAAAAGTTCTAAAACTTCTTCCACCCAGGATCCAGGAAGAATTAACTCAGAACTTGCGGCCAGTAGCCATGCTAATGTGGCACCATCTTGTGGGACCGCTGAAAAGCCTGCTGTTGTGAGTATGTCTACGATGGAAAACACAGCGCGGCTAATCAGCAACTCTGATGAGGTCACGTGCCCGGTCGGGCCAAGTGATGCTCATAACTCTGAGACTGGCGCAGTTCAGTTTGATGGTACATTTCATTATCCCAATACCCGGCTAACATGCCGCCCATTTGTATCGAAAATTATAAATTCAACTGGAAAGACTTCAACGAAATGTTGGAAAAAGAAGGCTTCACGGACTTCACTGCTAAGAAAAAAGGTGAAGGGCAATACAAAATACACACAAAAATTCTGATAGCCATCGAAAAATGACATTCTTTTTAAAAACTCACGCTCTTTCCTACCACTCATATCTCCTCCCTGATGAGAAGAACCTTAAGATGGTCATGAGGAACTTACCGATAGATGCTGATCCCTCCTACATACAAGAGAAAATTCTGGAAAAGAATTTTAATGTGCATAAAGTTGAGCAGCTCATGCTACGCCGTGGCACAGAACGTGAAAAAATGCCGTTGTATCTGGTTACTTTACCGAAAATTACACAAAACAAAGACATACATAAACTCAAATATCTCATGAGACTGGACATTAAAACAGAATGATACCGAGGTTGACGTGGGCCGACTCAGTGTTATCGTTGTCAACGATATCACCATGCACAGGCGGCATGGAATCATCCTCCACGCTGCTGCAAATGTGCTGGGGACCACGCAAGTCTTAACTGTCCCGAACCTAAGGAAACAGAGCCGAAATGTTGTAGATGCTTAGGAAAACATACGAGCAACTGGAAGGGTTGCGACGCCTATCCTAAGTAAAAGCCTACAGCAGACCCTATCCCTAAAATAGAAGACCGATTTGTCGTACACAAATCATAGCCCAAGCGATGAAATCGGACGTTTTTGCCAATAAAATTTTCAAAGCCGTTACTGAGGCCCAGAGGGTCATGAAAAACCTACAGGACCTCATTTCACTCCTACATAATTCTCGGCACATGGTGGCAGACCCTAAATTAGTGAGGCCCCTAAACAATGAAACTTATGAACCTTAGGACGCAACAAAAAATTAATCCGGTGACAGTTTTGACATGGAATGCTCAAAACCTCACTAACAAAATTCTAGAATTACAAGACTTAGACATACCATCGACATTATATAACATACACATAACATCCACATTGTCCTTATCAAAGAAACACACGCTACACCAGCATACTCCCTTTATACACCAAATTATCGCAGCAACAGATGCGACAGAATTAGACACAGAGGAGGAGGAGCACTCATTTACGTAAAATGCAGTTTCAACTCAAGCTTCGATCACGCTCACAATAGCAAAGGTTAGGGTCATTGTGCACATTCCAAACTTTGGCAGGGTGACAGTGTGCGCCCTATATAGCCCTCCTCACTTAATCCTGAAGAGGAACAAATTATCAATCTACTAAACAATCCCTTTCCCACATTATTAGGTGGCGACCTAAACGCCAAGCACACAAGCTCGGGATGTCGTAGGACAAACAAAAACGGCAAAATTTTGTACAACTTCCTTTTCAACAATGCATTTTACCTTCATCCACCTAATGACTTCACATTCCGCCCCACATACGAGGGCTGTAAGTTAAGTAATGGCAACATAAGTATAAATCAATTTTTAATGAACTTACAAGTACAGTTGCATTACATTCCTTCTATGTAATCACCAGCAAAGCTTATAACCTTTTGCCAAATGTCGGGAAGCCATTGTTGACCAGTGGCAAGGTGTTGATTGTTGATGTGAGTAACCGAGCGCCCTACTGCCTGGAGTACAGGTGAAACGTCATGAAATCGGTGACCTCGGATAGCTTCCTTCAAATTCGGAAACAGATCGAAGTCACAAGGACTCATGTCGGGTGAGTAGGGAGGGTGTTCCAGGATTTCCCACTGCAACCGTCGCAAAAGGAGAGAATTGTTTGCGACATGGAAACGACCGTTGTCATGCAATACGATAGGGAGATTGTTGTGCACTAAACGTGGACGTTTGCGCCGCATAGTCGGACGCAGATGGTGCTGTAGAAATCGGCAATAGTAATCTGCATTCACAGTTTTTCCTTCAGGTAGAGCATGTGTAAGAATCACACCGTCCCAGTCGTATGCCACAATCAGCATAACCTTCCCCCGACTGGGTTCCTTTCGAAATTTCTGTGAACGCCATTCATTTGACGTCATTCATTTCAATGGCGACAATACGCTGCAGAAATGCGTCGCCTTCATTGCGGTATCTCTCCAAGTGGGTGCCAGCCAGTGCATACCGGTGCCATTTCCGTACTTCGGTTAGTCGATGAGGAACCCAGCGGGAAGCAATTTTCCTTATGTTGAGTGAGTTCTTCATTATGCGCCACACCGTTTGATGACTCAGACCAACCTCTAAGGATAATTCTCGGACAGTCCATCGGCGGTCTATGGTAAGGAGATCGCTCAGGATGTCAATCCGCTCTTGATGAATGAAGGGCTGACCTGTGCGTTGCAAATCCGCAGTTTCATTCCGACCCGAACGAAATGCTTGAACCCATCGTGTTACTGTCCTATACGGTAAAGCATTTGTGCCACAGGCTTCCACTAATCCTCGATAGCATTCTGTTGTATTTTTGCCGCAGGCAACCTCGATTTTAAACCACGACCGCTGATCACCTTTTGAAAACATGCTTTAGAGCGATGGAAACGAAACTCCTCACTTTAACGCCACATAACAACTATCCTTCTAAGCAGATCGACTGTTTTTTGCACTCTACACATCGAAAACAGCGCTACCTCACCGCTCCCATATCCCATTTGTGCATGCCTGCCCTTCTGCGAGTTTCAAGGTTAAGTTGCCACTAATTGTTGTGGTAATTTACAACCCCCTATGTATTAGGCAATATCCAGACATCCTAGACCTTTATTTTTCTTCTGCAAACTTGCCCATCGTCACGGAAGTGATAGATGATCTATCATCAAATCATGTATCAGTCTTGGTACACCTGGGAATGTACAAAGTTGAGAAGGAACATAGCATTAAAATTACGGACGGGCCAAAATTCCAAAACCTCGCAAAAAAGCAAATCCCATGTATAGCCCCCTCAAAACCACAGAGGATATTGATACAGTTATTCAAAATATTACGTATCATATAAATTACGCCTATGAAAATGCTACTGTAGAAATAATCACAATCAAAAATCATTTAAAACTTTCCCCCGACATTAAAATGTCATACGCGAATGCAACAGACTCCGCAAACTTTACACGTATTCACGGGACCCAACAGTGAAGTCATTAATCAATAGAATGAATAGGCAGATCAAAAAACTAATTGATTAACACCGCATCGCCATGTGGAGTAACAAGCTTGATAACCTTAATGTAGAGTACGGCGCATTTTGGAAATTAATCAGAAATCAAACAGAACTAAGAACGCGCCCCTGAGGAATAACAAAGAACACTTATACACGGACGAAGAGAAAGCAAACGCTTTTGCTAAACATTTTACCGTGCAATTCACGCCAAACACAAATCCTTCTGACCCGAACTTCATTGAACATTTAGATAACACGATTGAAAGATGGCTTCTTCAACCTACAGCCAAGAATTTACCAAATTTTACTACCCCATCTGAAGTTAGAAACATTCATCTCAAAATGACACAACCGTAAAGACCCGGGTAAAGATAAAATCTCAAACAGAATGGTCAAAAATCTACCCAGAAGATACATCCCCAAACTATGTGGGATTTTCAGTGCATACCTCTTTATGAGCTATTTCCTAAAAGCATGGAAACACGCTACTATAATTCTCATCCCCAAGGCCAGGAAAAGCTTATATGCGGGTACGAAACCACCGTCCGATAAGCCTACTACCAACGCTACGCAAAATCTTTGAAAAAATCATTTACAAACGCCTGGATTCAGCACTGAGCTCGCTCCCTGGGTAGCAGTACGGTTTTCGAAAGGGGCTTTCCACATTCATGCAAGTTGGTCAGGATTGTGGAGTTCATAAGTGCTGTAATTAATGAACATCAAACGATGGCGTTCCTTATGCTAGAAGTGGCGAAAGCTTTTGACCGCTTCCGGCATAACGGCCTTAGCCAGTAGAAAGCCAGTAGAAAGATGCTTATCCTTATTCATTCATTCATCACCAATAGGTCATTTAGTATCAGGTGCTGTAATTACTACTTCTTACACAAACAAATCCAAGCCGGTGTTGCTCAGGGCTCAAACTTAGATCCCCTCTTATATCTTATCTATGCAATAGATTTTCCATTATTTGATGATAATAGCAATTGTATCAGAGCATGTTATGCTGATGATACAGCCGTCTTTTCATGTTCCCTCAATCCGGGAAAGGCCATCAAACGCATATAGAGGTGAATGCATGAAATAGAACACTGGTGCCGAAGTGGATAAGTATAAATGCCTCTAAATCCCAACTATTATTTTCAGGACGCCACCGAAGGAAAAATGTAGATTTTGAGCTAACCTTATTCAACGAAACGGTTCCAAAAGTCAGCAAAGCAACCTATTTAGGGGTTCGTTTTAATTCCACCCTGACATGGAACCCACATATCTCCACAGCCATCGGAAAAGAAACAGGGTTTGCCCGAAAGCTTAATTCAATTATTAATCCATCATCATCATTTAGACATACCAATGAAAAAGAGAATTTATACAAGTATTTTCCGATCTATTCTAACATACGCTTCACCTGCCTCCAAAACTGACTTTCTCAAACTACAAACATTTCGAAAGATCACAGGTGCACCTTGGCTTATTTCTAACGAAGATTTGCATAAAGACCTCAAAATTGCGGACATAAAATCTCACATCAAAATGATAAATAATAACTTTTTCAATAAAGCCGTCACTAACAACACCGTACACCATGCAGACAACTTTAAATATGAATTGCTTGAAGAAGATTTTAACTTAAGAACATATGCCACACATCTTTTTACATTTGGCATTTAATCTTACCATAACGTCACATCTCAGTGCACCACCAACACAGATCATAGTACAAGCAAGGGCCTTATCTTATACACTTCCTCATGTAATTCACCCATTAGCGGCAAAATAACTAAGGCTGTACACGCGTGGTATAGCCATTATGGGGCAAATGAGGTGCTGGTAAGAACGCGAGGAAATTCGCGCTGACGCCAGCCTAAAAGACTAGTGTCATAGTATCATAGCATTCTGCCCTAATTGTGTGATTCGAAGCTTTGTTCCGTTACATAGTCGAGGGGCATTTATATTTTACATAAGCATAACCGACCGGTACACTGCAAAAAAAAAAAAAAAAAAAAAAAAAAGACAGTTCTACATCTTTCGTTCTACTGGGACGATTGACGAAATTCAAATTGCGATTATCATGTCTCGAAAGCGCGACTTAGGATATATATTAGATTTATATATAGCAATGTTCTAATATAGGTATTTTGACACAAAATCGGACTTTTTGTGAAATGACTTGCCAATTTTTTTTCATATTTCGATTCTACGATTCAAATTATGCCAAACTGCCAAGTTTTGTAAAATTCGCATGAGTAGTTTTTAAAAAATTAGCTCTGAAAATTTTGGCTCCTCAATGTCAATTCAATTTGGTATGTATTTATCAGTATCTCTTTTTTATTACACTTACTTAATTCCTTCTTTCAAAATTCGAAATTTATGTTCACTCCAAATAAAATTCCCCCATTTTTTATTTATTTTTAAAATTTGTATTTTAAAATAATTTTTATAAATTTTTGGAAAAGAATTTTGAGTTATAACCTATAAAAGTTTTACAATAATCCTAAAGTAGATGTGTTTCTAAGCACACCTGCAAACAATTAGAGCTTTTTATTTAAAACTTCCAAAGACATACGTGAATTTATATATCGGCGCGTTTTGAAATTTGGCATATTTGCTGAAAGCGATAATAACGAAAATGTGGTTTATGCACTTTATTAAAATTATTTGAAAGTAGGAAATGTGACTTTTTTTCCGCTCATCCACAGTGTAAAAAGACATAAATGATGTAACTTTTTTCCCGCTGCTGCACAATGGAATGGATAGGAAAATAGATTGCAGTGTATTAAGAAGTTTGCTAAGTGAATTATTCTTGGCGCAAACTGAAAAAAATTCGTCAAGTTAAATTATTGAATTTCTCCTCAATTTCGCACCAAGTTTTACAAAATTTAATATTTAGGCATAATTTGAGTCATTGAATCGAAATATGGAAAAAAAATGGTATGTTATTTCAGAAAAAGACCGATTATGTGTCAAAGTACCTATGTTAAGACAATGCTATATATAAATCTAATATATATACTAAGTCGCGCTTTCGACACATGAAAAATGCAATTTGAATTTCGTCTATCGACCCAGGAGAACGGGAGATATAGAACTGTCCTTCTCTCTTCTCCCCCCCCCCGCAGTGTGCATTTAGTTTCATTTCGAATTTATGTGCCGCGGATATTTACGCGGATGGTACTGCCACGAAATCTAGTAAAACTGCTACGTATATTTCCTAATGATTGAAAAATGTTTGTGAAGGAAGAGCCAAAAGCCGAAAATCCTGAAGGATTTTAAATAATAAATTAAATTAAACAAATAAAAATTAATAAACGCTTAATTAATAAATGTTGTGTTTTCACGTCTTAATTACTTAACCGATCATCATGAAATTTTCAAGAAATAATTTTGGTATATTAGAAACGGTTAAAAATGTTTGCGTGGTTTAAGCCACGCACCTGCGCGCGCAGACAAACTTTTACATCGTTTAACTTATCATCATGAAATTTTCAACATTTAATGTTTATACAACGACAATCATTTTAAGCTATAAAAACCTATAATATAGTTTAAGTTTCAAAGATAAGTTACATTTTGTAGCCTATAAGCTTTTCTATTATATCAAAAATATTTCTTGAAAATTTCATGATGATCTAGTGTCATTAAGGCGTAAAAGCGTAACAAACAAACACACAAACAAACTCACATTCGCGTTTATAATATTAGTCAGGATTAACAATATTTATACATTCTGGATTACGTACAGTTAAAGCACATACTGTTGTAAATAAAAACAGTTTCCAAACACCATATCGTCTGCTACTAATGATGTTGGTCCACCATTTTTATCTTTCTTTTTGTAGTTTATGTAGACAGTTTTTGTTTTACGTTGTTGGTTAATTGCAGTAATTTTTTCCATTGTTCCATAATAAGCAAAGATAATTTTTCTTTCTTTTCTTTTTTCCCCCCTTAGTCTCTTGACAGGTTCCGGTTAATCCGTATCCAGTTAACCGAAAGTTGATTGAACACTAATGCAAAATTCTTTAAACCAACTGGGAAGCATCGATTTAATTTGCATTTTTTAATGAGGAAGTAATTTCGGAATGTTAAAAATGTCACCTATATAAGGTTATTCCAATTAAAAAAATTTTTTTTACATGCATCTCTGAATTTCTTGCTCTTACATCAGTTTTTTGAAAAAAGAGTATTTTAACATTTTTCATGGTTTGAAATTAATTGTGTGCCCAAAACAGACCTTTTACTAACATTTTGTATATTTATTAGTGTAGCCAAATTACGTGACATAATTTTCGAAATAAAGAGCACAAATTATCAGAGTTACAGAGCAAAATAATTTCAGAAATTCTTTAGGAACAAAGAGTTTTTGCAAAAGTATTTTGCTCCTGAAGAAGACAGAACTGTAACTAATTCGTTTCGAATTTTTTTTTTTTTTTAATCTATGTAAGCCTAAGGTTGTTGCCATTTTTTCTTGAATGTATCTTTTAATATTTAATTCCGGGATATTCACGTAAGGGATATTCACACTATTCACGTACATAATCCTTCTTTGAGGGATTTTTCCTTATCTCAGCAAGGTGTCATTCTAACCAATTCAATGTTGTCAAGACTGTGGTTTACGTAATACATCCGGAGCAAGGTTATACACTTCATCGAAAACCGGTCCCTTTTAAGCGTTTCTCCATATCGCTGCTGATATTGAGAGAGGATAGATGTCAAACACCGAAAAAGCTTGCTTTGGATTAGCGTGCTTTTGGACGCCTGATGCACGGTTCGGGTGTTGTCGTGGTGTCTTTCGGACTCGGGTCGGATACTGTGGAGGTACTGGACCTGCACCGAATTATCCTAGTGTGTAAGTATACTTTTGCTATCATTACACTTGTGGTTCAATTCTGGATACGATCGGCAGTTAATTCAACATCATGGCTATTTCGAAGACAGTTTAAGATATCCCAGGAAAGAGGAATAACCCACATTATAATCAATACATAAATTCTATTAACAACTGGCTTGCATTTTCAAGCAGTTTAATCTGAAAGGTAAGTTCATTTCGTTACGTACATTAAATTAATATTAAAAAAAAAGCTCTGTGAATTACAGTAGAATAAACATCATTATAAAGGAAGTTATATGTGACATTAAAATTCGCAGTAGAATTCATCACTGTTATTCAGTTCAAACTCCTGTGAAAAAGTTAATTACAGTGTTCCTTTTTTTGGCAGAGTTAACCTGACAAATGTCGTCTGCTACCACTGCAGTTCTTCCACTCACTTTTCTGCTCCATTTTGGTATTTTCCGAGACAATGCACTTTTACTATTTCATGCTAGTAACTTCTCTGTCATTCCCTTATAAGCAAACTTAACTTTTTCCAAACAACACCCGCTTAGTCCGCAACCTGGTTAAACAGCCCTGATTAGTTGGGAATTGATGACAACTTTTTTTTTTTTCAATGTAGCATTAACTATGTTATGCTTCGAATATGCTGGTTCCACAGCTGATTCTGGCAATCATTTATACTAGCAAAGTCAAAAATTAATTCTGAATTTTTTACGCCAAATATTTAAACAGCAATCATTGCCGAGATTCTAAACGTCATTTTCCTGTTATTTAGAAAAGTTAGAAGAAAAAAATTTTAAACCACTCAAGAAGTCAGGGGAAAAAGACATAATTCCATACAGGAAAGAATGTGAACTAACCAAAACTGCAGCATATTAGCTTTTAGTAAAGTATTATCAATAGTAAAAAAATGTGCTGAAAGTTATTTTTCACATTTTCTGAAAAAAGTTAAGTTTGTAAAAGTAAGGTTACTTTTTCTTTACGGAAAAAGTAAAAAATAACTTTCAGTATAATTTTTTAATTTTCCTTAAAATGCAGATTTTTGTCATATCGATTTCTCTGTCTGAAACATCATAACTTAAAAAGTTTAATTAAATGATACTATATTTAATATATGCGTAAATGAAATAAACTACATTCGTGGAAAGGCGTTGATTAGTTTTTAATTTGCATACATTCGACTCCTGATTAAAAAGGGGCAGTTTAATCTGATTGAGAATTATTGGGCTCTTGTCTTTAAAAAAACATTAAATATGCGTATCATGTGTTTATTTCGGTGTACAGTCACTAAATTTATGTAGGAGGAGGAAACGTGAGCAGTGCCTTCACCGGGTTTCGAATTCCGGACCTCCCGACTGCTACCCACGAAGACAAGTGGAAGGAGGGAGAAAGTACCTTATATTTTTCCCCACTTAAAAGATTACTGGGTAGCAAGGTATCCAATTACCAAATCTTAGTAGCTTCGAATTATCGGGCTTCAAATTTTATTTTGGAGGTTACTTTTAGAGCCATGTAAAATTCTTTTGAATGTAGGAAACAAGAGAAATCAACAATGTTCTCGTCGGAATTCGAAATGAGGCCCTCCCAATTTCTAGCCGGACGTACTTCCAGTTACATAACGAATGTATGGGGGGAAGGAGGAAAAAAGTGCTTTACAACGGAACGCTGCAAAAATTATTGCGATAAATTAAAAAAAAAAAGTTTTCACACTCATTTGAATTCCATGACTTAAGTTCCCTTATAAATATTGTTCTTTGATATTAGTCTAACTTACTTTTTTATTCTCAATGATGTTTCTTCTTCCGTTATTGGTAATGTGTTCCTTTGGTTTGAATGCTTATTTAATTGGCATGATCACATGAACTACTTCTGATGATTAAACTGCTGCTTGAAGATGCAGGTAAATTATTAATATTTTTCTTCTATTAATTATGATTTATTAATTACGTGCTCCACCATTAGGCACTACATGGAAACGGAGGGATGCTCCATGGAGTATTTTATAAGGGAAACTGGCTCGTATCCATGTTACACATGGGGGAAACCACATAAACGCCAATGTAACCAACCTGTTCGCTGAAGTCGAACTCTGGACCTAATTTCCAGTCTTCAGCGGCTTTTACCGCTCAGCCGCTGTTAGGCTAATTATGATACTGAGTTAGAAATTTTTCTTGCGTTTTTTCTAACTAACCTCAGATTAACCATGATCTTGAGGCAATCGTGGATGTCCTTCCCGGTCTAAACCCGGTTAATTGAAAGTTGAAAATAGGTATAATTCAGGTTTCATGCCAAATTATGAAAATTTATATATATATATATAAAACTATATTTTGCCT
>KK117037.1:219518-239787 GCA_000611955.2 Stegodyphus mimosarum
ATTGGGAGACATTCAAGCCGCCCCCTCCCAGCTGCTCACTATCTCAAAAATCACAGCCTATCTCAAAAATGTAAATTGAGGCGGAAGCTTAAAAATTAGCTAGGAAGAGCAATACCTTAATTGCCTGTCTTACATCTATCCTACTCAGTCTTATAGAAATGCTGGCCTAGTTTTTATGTGCATGTGTTTCAATCGAGATCCTATCAGTTTGGAATCTGAAATATCGTAGTGTCAAACAAAAAACAAACAAACAAAAATGGTTGAGAATCTCTGTTCTGAAAGTTATGCCATACGATATTGCTTCAATAACGATCTGGAAAATACCTGTACAAGGTCAGTTTTTGAAAGAAAATTATTTCAAACCAGCAAAAAATTCCAACATTCTTTTTACAAACCGGAGTAAGTACAAGCAGAGCTGGATTAGCCACTAAGCAAAATATGCACGCGCTTAAAGTTCTTTTGTGCATGTGTCGTTGCCATGATACAGGTTTTCTAGAAGTCACATTTACATTTGGAAGTTAGAATGATTTGCTATTGGAGAATGCACTCTTTGAAGTTCTTAATGGCAATTTACCGATACAGCCCCAGTTCGATGTTCATTGCTGCACTGTCTGTGCTGAATCTTAAGATCAGGTCTTGTACGGCCCGCGTCCTGATGCTTGAACAATTAAATGCACTACCAGTTCAAGCATTGAGAAAATCATCTCTTTTGCACCGAGCGAAGTAGTTGCATACTAATGACTAACTGGATTTAGAAGAAGAAATATTTTACTTGTGCAGAATACTAGGTTTTTCCAAGACTATTTACTTTATTCGAAATTTGAAAAATTTGTGCTTGCCTTCGTTAACATTCGAACTACGGATCTTCCACCTCGTAACGTGATGACCAGTTACACCACGGAAGAGCACAGGTGATCTTTGCATTTTCTCCCAAGTGTGACCTGAGGAGAGGCACATCTCTTAGTCGACTAAATCGAAATAATCATGAGTTACTGACCACCGCATTTTAGTTCGGTCGCTAACATGAGGAACAGTAGGCTTTTATGACAACAGGAAGCATGAAAAGAATTTGCCATCTCTGGAATTCGAATCTAAGATCTTCCGGTTACCAGCTAAACGTATTACCCACTTACACCACAACAAAACGCAAGTAGGTCGCGATATTTCCTTAGTTATAGAACCATTTATTTCTTTGTTAGTACTGTCGTTTTTCTAAAGATATAGATAATAATAACGAAATACTTTGAACTTTTCCTTGTTAAATGGAACTTAGGAAAAGTTTAAAATGCATTTTTTCTTTTGCAGCTATCACCAGAAATATTTTCTTCGTACTTACCATAGGACATTTTATAACAGCCTTTCTGTTGAAAATCCAGTAACATCAACAAGAGATGCACGACTTAATGGATATCTCTGCGGATACGGAAGTCTCCAGGTATTTTAAAACTCATTTTAATTGCTTATTCTTGTTGATAATTGATAGTTAAAGACTGAGATCCTTTCAGTGAATACAATAGATTCCTGAATATCCGGGGTAATAACCAGGTTTAAATCCAAAATCAAGGTTAAACTTACAACAAATTCAAGAGCAGAGGAACACGGGAAAAAGAAAACTCATATCATAATCGACAACAAAAGGACCATTTACAATTTAGCCGCATTTTTAAAGCAATTTACTTGAAGAATAGGTTCGTTAGATTAAGTAAAATAAATTAACATTGAAAGCAAGAACAATACACTTCAAAACAAAAAGAATAATGTACTTATTTATACTACCCCTAGCTTTTCTGATAGAGGTCAATAGAAAATAGAAAATTAATGGATTTATTGTTAATTTCGAGGTTTAACATTTTGTTTAATGGGTGATTTAACAATTTTTCTATACTCCGGATCAGATGTATTTACGTCCCCTTGAGGATAAAAGCAGTTCCTATTGTGACATCATGTCTCATCACGGCTGTTATTCTAGACATTTTCTTCTTATTTAGTATTTAATGTAGAAATTTGTTTTATTCTGATAGTCTGTGGCAGTGGTTTTTCTATCGTTATGCAATGAAAAGCTTTTCTTTAGGCAAAACCGGTTAATTTACAACTCAGTGAATCCACCACTGGTTAATCGGAGTTGATTATATGACGCTTTTTCAGGGTGTTATACATCAAGTCACAATCCTTGAGGAAAGTTCTCCTTGAAGACACAGTCAGGCTTGAGGTCTGTATCAGTCCTTGACGAAATCTGTAGAAACATCTTCATCAGTCCTTGAGGAAATTTGTAGAAACATCTTCATCAGTCCTTGAGGAAATTTGTACGAATGATAAAAGTTGTATATTTGAAAACCTGGCTTCTTGACTGCACAATATATTGTGATGATTGATATTATAACATGGATAGATGAACGTCTGAAATATGCAATATAGGCGTAAATTGTAGCATGAAATTAATGATGGAATGCATTTTATGAGTACGAGAAACACGAAGAAAGGAAAGGGGAAGCATATTGAAACTTGTTGTCGGGTGGAACATTCTTCATAAGGGATGACTTAGATGACTTAACGATGACTCAGCCTGTGTTTGCCAGCATATTTATTATTTTGAAAACAGTCAAATTCGTATATTAAATAAAAGCTTTGCTTCAGGCTTAGATGTTTTCACAAAACAATCACGGCTGGCGATGCTAAATCAGATTAAACACTTCTATTGCATGAAGAACTAATACAACGGC
This sequence comes from Stegodyphus mimosarum, assembly GCA_000611955.2. Taxonomy (NCBI): domain Eukaryota; kingdom Metazoa; phylum Arthropoda; class Arachnida; order Araneae; family Eresidae; genus Stegodyphus; species Stegodyphus mimosarum. The sequence goes on from KK117037.1 coordinate 222,239, forward strand.
TGATCATTGCTGGCCACCAGACGCTTCCTCGAATTCAATAACTCTGCGCTTGACTAATTTGTATCCTGGTGAAAGTTGACGAAAAAGTGAAAGTGTAGGCAAAGTTGTAAGATCTAACTCTCTTTGCTGTCATAGAACCTGGCGACTTCTCGCACAGACGTAAAAGAATACCAGCACAGAAGAAGGGTAAAATAACCCTTGAATTATACATCAAACTCTTAATACAAATGCACGCACTTCGGTGCTTACAATAGCACTGACGACTTATGGTGGAACTCAAGAATAGTTATACAATAATTTCAAAGATAAAGAGTATTGCTGGACTAACAATTTAATTTAAAGCTAACTAGGCTGACTCAACAACCTACTCGGTGATGTACTTACTAAATGGCCAAAATAACGAATCAGAAACTCAGCGTAACAGCAAAGACGAACTAGTAACGCGCACTGGCTAGCGAAATCACGCTCTGAATAAACTACACGATTCGTCTGACTTTAAACTCACTTCACTTAACTTTAAATTTGCATCCTGGCGAGGAAATGCCAGTGGAAAATAAGAAAGAGGTACAAAACTTAAAATAATTTGTTATGCAAGATAAAAGAAACCCTGCAATTAATTAACGTAAAACCTTACAATATTTTTTCTGGACTGTTTCTTTTTTATGAAAAAGGTCATAAAATTATTTATGATGGGTGATATACATGTGGAGTTTTTTAATGCCTATCTATCATCTCGTAACTCACTGCAAATGAGAGTATACGCTGATAAAGGGCTTCTGGAAGCCTCCAGAAGTAAGCAGGAAATAGTTGCTCGTCTAAAAGAATATAGTTTGTAGTATAGCTACTGGTATCACAGGTTGGCAATATATTGAAAGTCATTCCGCCTTTGTAAAGCATTCTCATTCCTACCGTCACATTGACTACTTTAGCAAGTTATTGCGATTACGATACATAATGTGCACACTCTATCAATTTTCGCGATACAGGAAACACGAGAAGCCATTTGCGCTCTTGTCAAGATACTGGAACAGCTCTCTACACCACAACATCTAGTCAGGCTAATTGAATTTATCGTGGCAGCTGTGACCATCAGAAATGACGGAACTTCTTATGCTAGAGGCGGCGAAAGCATTCTTCAAGGAAATGTCTATTCAACCTTCAATATAAATATCACTGCAAGGATATCCCTAGGGCTCCTGCCATGCGCCCATTCTCTGCCTTTTTTACGTAATCGATTTTCCCAGAGATAAACCGGATCATAACTCTATGTTAGCTTGCTACGTCAACGACACCGGTAGCCGTGAGCTCTATTCAACGCAACAATGCCGTCTCCAAACTTTTTAATCAAAACAAAAGGATTTTGTTTTAGATATTGAGAATTGGTCCAGAAAATGGAGAATCAGTATAAGTGCCTCAAAAGTCTGCGCTGTTATTGGTAAGAAGACACAAGATTCGGCGAATAGCACTGAACAGCCTCTATTTATTTGGTGAAATTGAAAAAGTGTAAATAATGCAAATTACTTTGGGGTTATCGTTAGCCAAAGACTGACATGGACTTGCTAAAGTAAGCACATCATAGGTAAATCCTGTAGTATCGCTAACCACCTTTCTGTGCATCTTGGAAATTACTCTGGACTGTTTCTCAACAAAACGAGAAGGATTTACCTATGCATTATAATTCCAGTTCTTGGCTATGCATCTGCAGCCTAGGCCTCAGCATCAAAGGTAGTCTTCCTCAAGAAATTCATTCAATCCATCAGATAGAATAAGATTACAGAATAAATTTCTGAGAAGAACTGTAAATGCCCATTACCAGATCAGAATTAAACTGACTTGAAAAACGAATCTATAGTTAACCGCATTACTAAATAAGTGTTCCTTCGAAACAGGACTTAGATGTAATGCTGCAAATTTTTCAGTTCTTAGTTACCAAATCATTCTAGAGGATAATTTTATCAGACCGTTTCCTACTCACATGCTTAGATACCATATAACTGATGACATAAATGTAACTATATCGGATCCTAATAACTGCCGAGCAGTAAAATCGCTGAACACTGATACTTCCGATCTGCGTTCAATTCTAGGCGAACAAGCTGGCTGCATGGGAATTTCCATGGCTTTCCACTAGCCAGTTTCCCTTATAGATTCTTCTACGAAGACATCCCTCAGGCAGATAGCTCTAGCGTACTTTGCCATAATCAAGTAAACCGTAACTGTATCGGCTTTGTGTTCTCTCTCAGCAGATACTTTAAAACTTTATTATCTGAGCTATCTTGTAGCTTGGCACTTAGCTATGTAATCTTGAAATACTGAGCAACGTTTAAACTGATTTCACTGTTTCTATATAATTTGCATTGCCATAAGGAGTCGTTATCTTCAGCACAACGGCTGTCCTATTTTGTTAAAAGTACAGTTCAATAAAAGTTTATTTAAAACCCTCCTAAGGTTCATCGAGATATTTTACACATTGCAATAGCTGAATACCCGTCTAGTTAACGTCGCAGGATTAAAGTTCCATTATTAGACTACACTGGTGTGCAAAAATTAAGGACGAAGTCGAAAAATTAGCATATCAGCTGAACGAAGAGGCAGAGCGGACAGGAAAACCAATTAGGAGATTAAGTAAGGTGATTTACGGTAGCACATGCGCAGATATGCAGGTAGACGTAATGGGGGAGTGTCTGAGTAGTATAAAGCATGTTGTCGGTGTAAGATCAGTATTTCTGGCAAAGAGATTGCACGCCGTATAGCAGTTAAAATCACACCGAGTTGTTGCCTCAGCGAGAAATGGCGAATAATCAATCTGTTAGACGACATCTGGATGCTTTTACCCGAGGTCGAATCATTGGGAAGTTGGAGGAAGGCCGCAGTGTGACAAGTGTAGCTGCAGAGTTCGAAATTGCTCACAGCATCGTTTCACGACTTTGGAGACAATTTCAAACTACAGGAACAGCTATCCGGGGGTTTAGTAGTGGTCGTCCACGAGGAACCACACCCGCAGATGACCGGTATATTGCCTTACAGGCCAGAAGAAACAGGCGGCAGACAGCGGGAGAAATCGCTAGACACACGACACAGGCGACTGGACGACCGATATCGCGTTTTACCGTGGCCAGAAGACTGCACGGTGGTGGTCTGTTTGCACGACGCCCTGTACGGTGTGTACCTCTAACGCCTGCCCATCGGAGAAGGCGTTCTCTGTGGTGCCGGGAACACCGGAATTGGAGAGACAATGAATGGGGACGAGTACTCTTTACAGATGAGAGCAGATTTAGTCTGAGTTGCGATTCTAGACACATACACATCTGGACAGAGCGGGGAACACGCAATAACCCCTTCAACATCATCAAAAGGGACTGTTTTGGAGGTCGCGGAGTTCTCGTTCGAGCAGACATAATGCTTGGTAGCCGGACCGACCTTCATATCTCCCAAGGAGGTTCGTCACCTGGGACTGCTATTGTAACGAGGTTCTTCTTCCTTACATGCGTCTTTTCACAAGGGCTATGGGTCCTCAGTTCCTCTTCATGGACGACAACGCTCCACCTCATCGCACAGTTACTGTCGAAGAGCTGTTGGAGAGTGAAGATATTGAACACATGGATTGGTCGGCAAGGTCTCTGGATCTAAATCCCGTCAAGCATGTACGGAACTTACTAGGGAGACCCGTGGCAGCACGTAACTTATCGCCAGTAACGATTCCGAAACTGCGATTGGTGCTACAAGAGGAACGAGCAGCAGTGTCTCAACAGCTCATTAACAACCACATATCCAGCATGCACAAATGATGTGAAACCTGCCTAGCAGTCAGGGGAGATCATATCCCCTATTAAAGACCGGATGTTTCTTGCTGGACACCCATCACAGGGATGTTTCGGCCTTCAGTCGCATTGCGCTCCCTGCTACTTTTTCAATAAAGCTTCTTTTTATCCCTCTGATTTCTCTTTTAGTAAGTGTTGCTTACATTACTCATGTCCTTACGCATTGGGGATCTTACGGTATTAAATGTGTTGATTTGGAAAGCTTTTGTACAAAGTTATATTGAAAATACCGTCTCGTCCTTAATTTTTGCACACCAGTGTAATTCTTAAACAGGAGTTTGAACATGTTTTAGAAACATTTCTGATCGAGACTTAATCTAGCCCTTGCTGATTTTCAAATGTAATTAAATAGCATCTAGTCCACAGTCATTTATAATGTAATAAGATTAAATTTAGAATCTTGAAAAATATTTGCTACAATATTTCTGAATTTCGATATCTGTTACAGGAACTCGATGAAGAAAAAGAGCTTCTGGGTCTTGATGAAGAACAACTGAATTATGTAAAACAACATATTACTGGTGAACAAAAGCCTGCAGTAGTGGAACCATTTCTTCGTACAGTAGTGCAAGTGGCTTATAATTATGTCAAAACAGCTTTCAGCTAGCTCTGTTTGGGATCATAATTTTATGTGTTTGAAGTATTATAGCTTATGAAGTATTTAGGTGTATATATAAGTATATATAAGTCAGAAAGTTCTGCATTTTTTACAATAGAGGCAAATAAAACAATGCAGAAACATTAGAACATTTCATTAAATCACATAAACACCATTTTATTCTATGACGTTTTCCATCTCTGAGCCAGGTGAAAAATTCCTTTTTATTTTTTTTTCTTCCTAAGTCATTAGATTTATTCGTAAAGATGGTATCAAGGTGTTCTTTGACAATCTTTAAAGAAATAAACTTCTGACCTTTTAGAGAAATTAGAAGTCAACTGAAGAGTTGGAAATCCAAGAGATGAATGTTTGTTGAACATGAGGGGGCACACAACATCTGAGCTTTAATCATTAAAATATTTCTAACATTCATCGGAATGTGGAGCCGAATATTGCCATGATGGAAGATAATACCTTGACAGCTGTTCAGCTCTAGGTATTTTACTTGAATTTCTACTTTTAAAACTCTCATTTGTGAATAACACTTTTCTGAATTTATTGTCTGATTTGATGACAACAATTTAAAGTATAAAAGTCCATTATAATCTCAACATTCATAAAGGGTTATTTTGGCTTATCTCATGATCTTTTTCTTGTAACATTATTCTATAATATTTTCTAGTACCCACTTCTCATCTCCAGCAATAAGCCATTAAAAAAGAAGCTAAATTTTTTTAATCAAAAATTCACATACCGAAATTCGAGCAAGCCTATTTTGCTCTGTTAACTGTAAGATAGCCATGCTTAAAGTTTAATCATGTATCAGCTTACATGCCTAATCTTTTTTCAAACAATTCCCTGTAATCCTATCTCCTATTGTAATTTTGGAATATTTATTCTATTTGAGAGTCAGTAAATTGTATAACGTGGTCTTTCAACGATAGCATCTTTTAATAGGTCCTTGTTTACAAAGCAAGGCCGTCCAGAGCAGGCATCATCTTCGAGGCTAAAATTTGTATGCTTCCCAAAAGCCTTCGAATTGTGCCATCACAAATAGCACTTTATCCATATTTAGCAAGGATGACCAAACTTCAAGACGATGGGAGCCTCATGATAGATTTCATGAACGTAGAGCCGCAAGTCCAAATTTATATCGTTTAAAAAATAATGAGATAGGTTTTGAATACAAAGAAACTTTTGAAGAAAATCAATGTATATGTGATTAACATGATTACATATAAATATGAATAAATACATTTTATATCTACTGTTTAGCGTTCAGAAAATTTAAGCCCTAAGAAAATAAAAATTTGTAACGCTTGTACTGAGGAAATGAGCGTTTTTTCTTCAGGTAGAGAAACCAAATATTTTCGCCTGATTTCCCGTTATAGCTCTCCGTTTATAATTATTGTTGTTTTATCTTAATAGAAGTAAAAGGAATCGGGAGTATATTCATTGGTTTACAATTACATAAAAAATGTAATTTGAGTAAATTACAAATCATTATTTAAAAGAAAACTGAGGTTATATATATATATAATTCATGAGCAGTCTTTTAGAAAGTGTGTATTAAATCATACACTTCAACGCGCACTGCATAGAAACTGTTATTCGAGAAAAAATATTTATTTAAAAATAAGCTATTAACTTGCTTAGGCTTTTGCTTAAAAATTAATTTTGATTCTCCACCCAATTAACGTAAGAACCAAAATACTGAGATCATTCGAAGTTTTGGATCCTAACTTAAAAAACTGTTAAATATTATTTCCCAAAACTTTGGTATAACTACTTTTACCGATGCCTAGTATAGAAGAATTCACCAAAAGAAAATATGCTTAAAATTTCAGTAGTATTGGAAAAATCATTATCTCTCATGACGGCCCAGACTGATACAGTATTTCAGCGTGGCATCCAACGGAACCTGCAGAATGTTTTCGTAATCTGTATAGCTCGGATGACTGAAAATTATCGAAACTATCTCCCGAACCGTCCCGATAATTTTGGACATATAACAAAGCTTATGCGCATCAATGAAAATTCTTGAAACAATTTTTCGAATTGTCCTTATAATTTTGAACATACATAACAAAATTCATGTTCGTCATTGAAAATTCTCGAAACAATCTTTATGATAAATTTGAACATACATAACCTATGCTAATAAATCTAGTAGCTCATGCAAGGCTATATAAATACTTAGTTGAGCACATATTCCATATGTCTACCAGCCGAACTCGTCAACCTAGCTGTTTAATTTTGAGCTGGTTTTCAAATACACAGCACATCAAAACTAATATTACAGGAAGAAAACATACCTGCCACTACTCTAATGAATTTATTTCACAAATGTAGACATAATATGAATGCGAATATTTATATGGCCATGCACAGATGTTCGATGTGGAGGCCTTTTGTAACACTGAAGACAATAGTTCAGTTTCAAATCTCTTGCCAAATAGGGATCCATTATGTTGGACTGATAAAAGCGGTTAAATGACTTTTACGTCTCGTCTTGAATTTCTAAGTAAAATAACTCAGAAGAAAGTTTAAAATAAATTACTGTCAGCTAAACAGTTACATAAGTACAACTTTACATTGGGTTACCTAACCTGTGTACAGCAAATAAATCTCAAACTGAGTTTGAAATGCAGTCTGTAAGCAGAAGATATTTTAGAATTTCAAAGATCAGACTTTAAAAATAAATGTTTACGGCAGCAAAATTTCACAACTTTGTACAACTGCTTGATCTAACTTCTCGTTTGGCTACTAAGCTTTCATGAAGGACGTATCAGAGATGATGATCGAAAATTATAAGGCAAAAAATATCAGCACATTAAAAGAAGTATAATGCTGGCATTAGAGCCTTTGCAGCTGAAGAGCGGCAGTACTAAAGGCTGAAAACTTTTAGATATGCCGGGCAGCAAAATGCCTCTAACTTAATGCGAGGTAGGAAAAAAGAACGTAATCAAACAAGAAATAGAAAATTACAAAATATCAGGCTAATGAGATTTCACCAATATCAATATGGCGATTTTGACAGAAACTTTGGTGAAGAGAGATGTTTCTGTTCTGTTGATCCCGCATTGCTTGATGCAGCATTATCGAGAAGAAGATTTGATGATTAAGGTGAAAGGTCTCTATCTGAAATAACAATATTTGATAAAATGGGTATTAGATATTTTGACTAAAATTTAAATCCTTGTCAAACCAGTGATTCTTCCCACGACTCCATATATTTCAGCATCCACAACTAGTGCTGAAATAAATTATGATCTCTGCCCAGGATTACCAAGGAATTATTACGAAAGACTGAGTTTCGTGCAGGACAGTCTTGCATTTCAGTGCTTTGCCTCGTTTCAGGATTAATGTCTCGCATTTTGTAAATACACTTGATATATGTGGAAGAATCAGCTGACGAATTCTTTAGCTCGGTTCCGTACGGATATGAAGATGTGAGTGAGTAGCTGAAGTATTTTCGGTGATCAAATAATCATGCTTTCTACATATAAATTTAGGGAAATCGAGAGATCCAGAAAAGTTTGGTTTGTGAAACAATTTCTGAATTTCTATTCCAGCTTTTTCTCACACGAGGAGGAAAGCTTGAATCTCGAAAGAAAATATTTTCTCATACAATATACCTTACTGAAAAATTATTTGATGAAATGGTATATTTAGGAATAATTTAAAACACTTAAAAAGTAAAGCAACTGTCTGACTATAATTGTAAAATTGAGGGACAGAATGCAAGGTTTTCACTCCAATTAGAAAAACTGTATTTCTTTCGACTCAAATTCTGATTTTATTCTCCTCAAACGACTGAGCGTTTGTTCTTCAGGTACTGTCGGGAATGATGGAACCAATTAGTTATTTATCTGTCTCATTACCAGACTTACCAGCAAGCTCCACGAAGGTTGGTACACTGACATATATTACACACATAAGGCGGGAGAAGATACCCACAACCAACTATCCCTCGCATTTGAGCATATAGAAAATTAACCAGTTTCAGTCAGCAGATTGCATCACTCATGATTAGCAGCATTTCAGTAGATTATCTAATTTTCCTTTTTAGTTAGGGTTACGATGACTTATAACATTAAATAATTAATATTAATGACTGTCATTTTCCACACAGGGAATAGACAGCGTCCAACGAAGTTGGGTCATTGCACTCTGCTTATGCACCTCGCATATCGAACATACTATTACATATTTGCTGGAACAAAAGATTGAAGAAAAGGTTGTAAATCATTCTCTGTCGTATAGATATCACAGTTCTCATAAGACATGAAGCCGTATGATTTTTTACTTCAGATCCAGTATCATGTATCCTGGAATACTGTTAATCATCCATTTGGTTTGGAGTGCATCAATACACCATGGGTATGACTGACTTCGAGAGAAGAATTAAGTGCTAGTTTTAAGAAAGTTCTGCTAAAATATCAGCTATTTTTTATCAGCATTAAATTTTGTGAAGAGCTCGTTGATTAATCATAGTTATTAATATTTGTATTATTATAGTTATTTTTGGCTTAATAATATTGTCTGTGACTCCGTGACTATTAATAAAACTAACTAGGGTTAACTAGGAACAATTTATAAAAACCATTTAAAGCTCAACTTGAGAATTTTAAAATCTTTAATGGCGAATGCCGAAGTAATTTTCTTATTTCGTAAATTTTTCCGCCGTGGCTAAGTATATCAAAAATTACCATAGTTTTAATGCTAGGTGTTTATCTGATTTCTTCTTAAATTAGAGTTCTTATGTCTTAAACATAAAGTTAAGACGTAGGGATATCGGTCGCAATGCATAACTCAATGCTTGAAATGCATTTTTAGCTTGATCGTTCCAGGTGTAATAGTACGGCACTAAAGGATCCAAGAATAAACTTCAGTAACAGCAGAACAGCTATGAAGATCTATTTTCGCTATTGCAGTCTACAGACAAATAGTGTAGTAATAATAATCAACATTCGCTGATGCCATCCATTTTCAAATATTATTGTTAATACTTCGAAAGAGCGTTTCCAATAACAGTTGATTCAAATTACCCAAATAAAGGTGGATCAAACCAGGCCAAATAGACTGCATTGCAACAATCCTTGCGCCGGACCTTCAGACTTTCCAAAACGTAAAGGTAGTAAATCAGGTATATAATAACATAATAAGTAACATCTTTATAACAAGATAAGTAAGTAACATCTGTAGAGACATTTGGTTATTTCGAAGCATAAGGAGGGGAAAATGAGCAATGCCCTCGCCGCGATTCGAACCACGGACCTCTCGAATACGCGCCGAGCGTGCTCACCTCTACACCAAGAAGGTATTCGAAGAAGACGGGAGAAATACCTCATATACTCCCCCCTTTTAAAGGGCGACTGGGGATTAAGGAACCCAATCCCCACATCCTGGTGGTAGAGAGTCATCATCCACCACCTTTTTAGTTCGGGCGCCACTGTAGAGACTTTAGGTTATTCCGAAGGAGTGGAAAATGAACAATGCCCTCCCCGTGATTCGAACCACGGACCTCTCGAATGCGCGCCGAGCGTGCTGACCACTACACCACGAAGGCATGCGAAGAAGGCGGGAGAAATACCTTATACGTCTTATAAAACCACCTAAGTAAGTAACATCTTACATATTTAGTTACCATACTAAGCGTAAGTCTTTTGAATTGTCTACAAGCAATTAAACTGAAATTCCTTTAATCTGCTTTGTAATGCGCCGATCACAACAGAACAAAAAAGGAATGAGTTTCAACTTTCGAAGAATACGTTACTAAATAAGGAAATAAGCATTTATCATGGTCAGAAATGATCTAATACTACCTAAAAAATTTCCGATATTAACATTAGCAATTTGCGATATCACGAAATTCTGCGTAGAGATAAATAGGATAAAGATTTAGAACCGTATATATAGTATGAGAAAAGAGGACCGAATTAAAGTCCACTGGGCAAAAACGCAGTAGATAAACAAAAAAAAAATGTGTTTCTTTGAAAATGAATGTTGGTGTTTTTAAAGTACCTGTAATAGTCTCAGTTTTATGGACCTGGGAATTTTTCCTTAAGCAACAGATTCCTTAAGCAATATATTTTCTTTTTGAACATTTTAGAATGCTTTCATAACTTCATTTAATTCACTCCAGTATCATTATATCCCTTGAGTTTTCATTAATTGTGTTTCAGTGAAATGGTAAAAGTAAGTTTAATTATGGTTATTAAGTTTGCATACTTTTTATTAGTCCAAAGGGATGTAGTCCCAAAGGACTATTACTTTCGTTTGGGCGTTTTGCGTCGTTTCACAAAAATGTCCGATTCACTTTTCAATTTAGTGCTTATGTTTCTTTGTTGGTAATTGAAGTTGCATTGGGTTGGCTGTTAGAATTTTTGGAATTGTACTGTATTGGTTATTGGGTCTGTACTGGATGGATTAATGGAATTGTATTGGGTTGACTATTGGAATTATATTGGGTTGGTTTTTGTGTTCGTATTGGGTTTAGTTTAATGTTTGTTTCGTTCACTGTATTGGTTTGGGTCTGTACTGGATGGATTAATGGAATTGTATTGGGTTGACTATTGGAATTATATTGGGTTGGTTTTTGTGTTCGTATTTGGTTTAGTTTAATGTTTGTTTCGTTCGGCAAGTTATTATATTATTAAGCAAGATCTCTTTGGACGTAATCTAAAATCTGAATCCTTTCAGATTTTTTTTGATATTATTTTATCTGCTCATTTACTACTATAACAACAATACGTATTCTGCTGTATGTATTTAGCATTTACATGTCATGGATAATTTATACGATAATTGCTATATTTGGTAAATTATATTCTTTAGTTGCATAACAATATGAATTGAAAGAAAATAACACTGTGAGAATGAAATTACATCCAGAAATACATCGCACACTGTTTTGAATACAATTTGAAATTTTTCAAAAGAAATAAGCATGATTTGAAGAAATGTCTAATGATTCAGCACAAATTCTAAAATTCTAAGATAAAGTCCTAGTGCCGCTTGCTGGAATCTGCAGAGAAATGTACATTTAACATCCTATCTCTACAATTTCACCTTGAAGGGAAAAAATGTGAAAAATAAAAGATCGCTCTCTTTAAAACGAAAGAAATTTTTGGCAATGAAGATAACCCTCAAATATTTGAAATAGACATTTTTAAAACAGCAACAATTAAGAAAAAGAAATGGTTCTTATAAGGAGCGTAGCTAAGTCCTCGAAGATGCTGCTTTACACTTGAGTTCAAGAAACTTAAAAAACTCAACTTTTACTTTAAAAAACATTGCGTTATAACTATGTAGAAATTGAAGTTGAACAGAAGGCACTCTTGGTGGCTACAAACGAAACAACATTTTTGGCGTAAATTCTAAAGTAGAAGTTCAAATTCAAACTAAATCTTAGTTAGCTAAAGACTACGTAGATACGTATAATTAAGTGCACAAATTGGATGTAACCTACACCAACGTGACAGCATAATTAGGAAGAATAAAGCAGTGCTGTAGACAAGAATGCTATCGTATAAAATCAACTAGTAACGTGACCTCTAGCAGGAGGAACACGAGCTAAAATATACATACGAGCTAAAATTTGCATTCTGATAGAGAAACGGAAAGCGAGAAGTGACAGTACAAATTTGTAACATAAAGAAACTGGTTAATTTCCGTAAATACACTACAACTTTAAAGTAATGTATTCAGTTCTTTGATTAAATAATATCTCTCCCGTTTTTTAATATTGAAACATGCATACAATTAGTCTTAGCCATATAACATTAAAAATAGTTTTCGTGGAACTTCACAGAGTTATTTTTTATTTCACACATACTCAAAATAATTAAATTAATAAAATAAATAAGTTTCAGATTTACCACTGAAACGTTATAGCTACCCACTTAATTATTAGAAAGCAGAAAAGTGTGTTTATGGCCTAATAAAAAAACAAATACAGTAGTGTAAACAGGTGTATATTTTTGAAACATAAAAAATCTAACTCAGATACTGCATTTATTAAAATTATGATCATTCAGTTTATACTGATAAAAATCATGCATCCTTTTATTCAAGTGGGCTTTCATCAGTGTGGGTTTATATCACTGTGGGCTTTTATTAGTGTAGGCTTATATCACTGTGGGCTTTTATCAGTGAACCTTTACCCAAAGAATATGTACTGTTAAGAAGGAAAACTTCGCAGAAGCAGAAGTGGCTCCCTTCCAACGAAAAGGGAAACAACTGCTCATGCGTGAAATAGCTGTCGCCAAAAAGCGCCAAAGCTCGAAGCTGAATGTCGAAGTTGGTTTGGACAGGTTCGACCGTTACGTTTAGCAAGAGTTTAAACAAAGAATAGGTTCTTTGGTTTCAAGTAGCGATATGGACAATGGAAGTTCAACAGCCAGTGAAAGTGAAACTTCACCTAATATTTCATCATTTCCGAGTTTAAATTATCGCGACAAGTCAAAGAACGATTCATCTTAACCCGTGTCCCTCAATTTCCTATACACGTCGCGGAGGGGGGAAATGTCGGCTAGGTACCAAATAACCGGCATATTACAGAGGGAAAATTCTTGCCAACAGATTTCGTCGCCAAATCCCTTGGCTAATGTTTCCTTTTCTTTGTAGCGGCGTTGCAGACAAAGTGGTTTACATTACGTCTATGGAGCCTTTCCTTCTTTACATAGAGGTTCTTTGCCTTTACCTGCGTCGGTTTTTATCTCTGTAGGCTTTCATCTGTGCAGGTATTTATCACGTGGGCAATTAGCACACTGTTTTCTTCTTTAGGTGTGTGTTTGGGGGGGGGAGCTTTGGTCATGTACGCTTTCGCCGTGTCAACTTTTATCAGGGAAAAATGGAAAACAACAGAAATTTTGGTTTTTAAAAAATGCATTAGCTGTCCATGGATAATAACAGAATTCGGACGTAAAATCAAAGAAGGACAAAGAGAGGTAAAGAAAAATTTCTTTAATTACAGACAAACGTTGCGAATATTCGAAACGGTTAACACTTTTGTCAAGTTGACATTGCGTATAACTAATGATAGAGACAGCAGCTGCTCGGAGCATATTAACTTGGATACTTCGCTTTATAAATTTTCCTTTAAGTCGCTTGATATATAGGAAGGCACTAGGATTTAGTTCTGATATGAAGACGTTCAAATTTCAGCCGTTTGAAACAGGAAAAGTTCTTAAATGGCACACTCCATACATACAAATATTCTGACTACATTTCGGAAATGGTTTCTTCGCTGCTGTCAAACATTCAACTACTTTATCTTGCTGTAGATTGTTCGCTTACATTGCTTAATAGATAAAATTTTAAAAATTAATATACACAGATTCGCTAAATTGCTGAAAATTCCTCCGGACGTTAGTTTAATGATAACCTAGAACTCTTGAAGGTATTTCGTGAAAACCTTTACAGGAGCCTTAAGTAATCCTATCTCAGGTGCATAGATATTGTAATACTAAAATTAGTATGGAGGTGATGTATCAGCATAGAGAGAAATCACACCGACTGGTTCTAAGTATTAGGTTTATTTCATGATTAGAACAAAAGAGAAGATGAATTGAGTGAATTTATACGGATGAATCAGATATGTTTTAGAAAAGGAATCACAATGTTAGTTCCACTGTGCCCCTTCTCGTGCACAGCAGCTGATCCCTGCTGACACCTGAGGGCGATCAGTTTAGATTAGTTTAGCTATCATCGCCTGTTCGCGATCAGTAAGCGCCTTGATGTAGTTCCTTCGCGAGCGTTTAATAAGATCGCTTTTCTCGGACTCCTAAAATCATTTATCTATGTTTACCTGGAGGCTTCCTACACCAAGTGTAGGTTTGGTAGATGCCATTTGTTTGAAGGTTGCGGCTCCATTTCCACATTAGTGTAGCGATCTCAAGAGCAACTCAGCGCTCGCAAACTTAAAAAGTTTGGAATTCTTGAAGCTAGCTCACGGGAACTTTTTTGCGCTAGTGGTAGAGGATTATATTCGCATGAAACAGACCCGGAATCGAATCCAAAGCTCATTATCATCTTCAAGGGCTCACAAAACTTGTACGCTGCATCACTTCTAATTGGTGATAATAGATGGCGACACCAGCAAGCAACCATATATCAAGCGGTTACAAAAACCGATGCCACCAAGGTCTCTTGCACCAGGTGATCGCTAAATTGCTACTGTTCAAGTTGACCAAAGACCTTTATTTCATACAAAGGTTGCCTTCTGTCTATCTAACCGCTATGTTACATCCAAGGAGGTTATTTTAATAAAAGGGCGCAAAAGAATTCTTTTCCAAATTCTTCGATTCAAACCACCTTGACTATATACACATGGATGGACCCGAATTACCAAGTTATGAAATACACTTTTATTCTAAGTCTACAGTGTTTTTTTCTACGAGAAGTTCATGCTTTACAGGTCAGTTCGGCAGCTTTGCTTTTGCCTTCCGTCAACATGTTACAGCAGGATTTTTTAACGCCAGCACCCGAATGCATAATCTTGTGGTGATGGCCATAAGGAGCGCGCCTTGCGCCCCCCGATAAAATGTGGCAACCCGAGAGGAGAAGTTTTTTCTACTAGTAGCGGGAAAAAAAGGAGACCGGCTGTCGGGGAGTACGTACGAAGTTCCGAAATAAAGCTTAATTTTGATTTGTGCACTATGTCGAGTTAATATTTATATTAATGCAGTAAGAACTTAAGCTGTGATATGGAATACGAGGATTGGTGGTGGAACATACAGGTAACAATAAGATTGGGACCACCACAGTGGTGACCCGGATTGCGTTGAATCAGGCCGTATGAACAGTTCTTGTGGAAATTATTTTGATTAATTGATAGATGACGCTAGCGTTTCGTGTGAAACCTGGCATGCCTTTTTTGAATTTCGGCAGACTCTTCACCGGGAGCTGTATGGATAGGTAAATAGATAGATTCGTGCGTAGCTTCGCACATTAGTCGAATAGGAACAATGAAGTTCCTATTAAAATATTTGATATTTCGATTGGCATGAGTTTTTCAATCTTTTATGATCAGTGCAAAATCTGTAAGTGATTACTTGTAAATAATGTGCATATTAAACTTTACGTTTTTAAAATTATTCAACCTTCGATTTCTATGACTCCTTGAAGTTTTGAAACAAAAACTGGTGCATGCGGCCACCAATTTGGATTGAGCACATAGCAAGTGTGCGAAGACAACAAAAGGTAAGGCTAAATTTTCCTATTTTGTAAAGTAGAGCCATGGCAGAAGATTCTGTTCTTAAACTGAAATCGAAACGAAAAGTTCTAAGGACCACCGTGTCCAAGATTCTAAAGAAACTTGAAACGGAATTAGATAAAGAAGACGTTAGTACAAGTATAATAAAAGAAAATTTAGATCAATTAATTATGAAATCGAAATCTCTGACTGATTTAGATGCTCAAATATAGCGCGACTTGAAAGTGGAAACCGACGATTTCGAAACTGAAGTGACATCTTGTATCGAATACGAAGAGAAAATCCAATTATGGCAGTTTAGAGCGAATAAAAAATTGAAAGAATTAACTAAAGTGACAAATTCGGATAATGAAAATAGCATTTTTAACGAAACCGCCAAAGATTCTCAAAACAAAAGCAACAAATTTACCCGACTGCCAAAATTAACTATCTCTAAATTCTACGGAGATTATACCCAGTGGACAAGTTTCTGGAACTCTTTCAAAGTAGCAATCCACGATAATGAATCTTTAACAAAAATTGAAAAATTTAATTACTTAAAATCGTACTTATGCGGCAACGCTCCACACACGATAGAAGGTTTCTGTATTTCGGAACAAAATTACGATGAAGCTGTTGAAATTCTTAAAAACAGGTTTGGCAGGAAAGATATCATTATAAACTCACACATGCAAAAACTCCTGAATCTTACCCCAGTAACTAAAATCAGTGACATTTTAAAACTTCATAAACTTTGTGACACTAAAGAAACCGAAATACGCAGCTTGAAATCGTTAGAAGTCACACCAGATAAATACAGTTATATGTTGATTCCGGCGATAATGAAAACCCTGCCTTCTGAGATAACTTTAGAGTTCAATCGTAAAACGGATTCATCATCCTTTTTTAATGTTGATAAATTGATGCAATTTATTCGATCGGAATTAGAATGTCGGGAAAGAAACCATCTTTTGCTCTCTACACATAAATCAGAAAACACTTCCTGTGCTTATAAAGAGAAGAAGGGGGAAAGGAGAGTATAACGTCCTCTGCTTACCAGCTCTTGGCGCCAGTTAGTGAAAACAAAACTACTAATTGGTGTCTGTTCTGTAATACATCTAAACATGCTATTGAAAAATGTGAGTCATTGACAGTTGATCAGAAGAGAAATTTATTGCGTAAGCAAGGAAGATGTTTTTTATGCTTGAAATCGAAACATCGAATGAAGGGATGCAAAAGTGGTGTCGTTTGTTCCAGATGCAAGGGCAAGCATAACCGTTCTATATGCTTTCAGGCTGAGAAAGAACTAAAAGAAAAAAATGACGGTGTACAAGATTCGCATGTTCTTTCAACATTCTCTGGGAATAAAATTAAAACCATTTCGCTTCAAACGTGTTGCGTAACAGTCCGAACAAATATGCAGTCGGTTTTAATAAGAGCTCTTCTGAATTCAGGTAGTATGCATTCTTTCGTGGCAAAGGAAATCACGGATAAATTGAAACTTCCTATTATTCGATCAGAAACTCTTTCAGTATTTACGTTTGGAAATAAAACACCCATTAGAAAAACATTTAACGTTGTTAAGATAAAGTTAGAGAACAAGGAAATACCGAATTCGAAAATCGAAATTGAAGCCCTCGTGACTGAACAAATTTCAAGTTCTGATTTACCACCTCCTAATGTGAATAAACACATTATAGGCAAACAGTTAGAACGTTCACAACTCGCAGACTCTTGGGATTGTAATGAAAAAATAACTCTTTTGATAGGAGCTCATTATTATTATGATATAGTGACTGGAAAACTAAAGCGTTTAGACAAACATTTAGTAGCTGCAGAAACGCTATTCGATTGGTCTCTGCTAGGCTACACTAAAGGTACAAGGTGCACTTCTGCAGCCTTTAATATTGTAGTTGAGGAAGATATAATA
>KK117038.1:0-15509 GCA_000611955.2 Stegodyphus mimosarum
AACAGAGTTGTAGGAATAAAATCTACTGCGCCTTCTGTTCGGGAAACCACAGCATCAAGGACTACCATGCACGCCAGCCCACCTGTATCAATTGCGCAGATAAAATTACCGAACACATGGTGCAATGTCCTGCAACCATCCAGCATACGACATCCGATGCCCAACCTATGCACGGTATGTTGAACGAATCCGACGAAGCACAATCTACGAATGATGCACCACAAACAGGTACCTCCGCTTCAGTATGGACGCCACACAGCACGCAAAATCCATCCACTGAAGATCGACCAGAAACAAGAGTGGAAACCACCCACCACCAGACACCCATACGATGTGCTCAAATTAATTTGCAGAGAGCGGAAGCTGCCTCAACCCAAGCCATTCAACATGCAATACAACATAACTTAGACTTTCTTCTAATCCAGGAGCCATACTGCCGTGAAGGCCAGGTGGCAAGTCTTCCCCTGGCATGGAAGATCTTCCAAAGAAAATCCACAGCAGAGCAGGCACCCAGAGCAGCCATTGCCTGCTGTAACCCTTCCTGGACACCTTTCCTGGTTACAATGGAACGAGATTTCGTCTCCGTACTAGTTATCTTTAACAATCAACAGTTCTTACTAAGCTCCGTTTACTCTTCCCCCAGTGCTGACCTCACTGACGTAACTACAGCACATACTCACGTTAGACTGAAATGTCCTACGGTGCCACATATCATTGGGGGCGACTTCAACGCCCACAACGTCATCTGGGGTTACAGAGACACGACTCCTAAGGGCTACGAAATGGAAAACTTCATCGCAAGTAATAACCTGCATTTGCATAACAGTCCCGGTGCACAGCCGACATTTGACAACTCGTATCACAAAGGCTGGCCTGACTTGACCCTTTCAACATCGGACATTATCAACAATATTTACTCTTGGACTGTCATGGATGATGAAAGCAATTCCGATCATAAGTACATCCATTTCCTCATTCAACTAGACACCAGCATTAGCATATTAAAAAGGTTTAAGCTTCCGGGTGGCAAGATTAGGCATCTGCATCGCATTCTCAGCGAAACTCTCAGAAGAGAGGAGACGGAGCTTAATATGCATAATGACCAGTACGATATGAATACCTACACAGATAATCTTCTCACCACTCTCAGGCACACTTGCGAGCGAATTCTACCAATTAGGACTGCCAAGAAACTGCAAGGCATTACGTGGTGGACTGGGCAGCTGAGACAAATGCGCCAAAGATGTAGAGCCCTGCGTCGCCGTCTCCGAACGGCTGTGGATGGCACAGAAACAGAAAGGTTGCTAACTGCATTCCGACAAGCACGGGCTACGTATAAAAAAGCAATTCTAGAAGCCAAAGTCAATAGCTGGCGCAACTTTTGTACCAGCAATAGCAATCCTTACGGAATCCTGCACAAACTGGCCACGCAGAAAATCTTCCAGCCGGCACAAGTGCCAGTACAGCCAGGGACACTACCACAAACAACTGACTTAGCAGGGTCCACAGCCACAGCACTGCTTGACGCAATCTTCCCAGCGGATCCAGAACAGGATGACACGACGGCCCAACGACATTTGAGAAACGCCACAGAGACCCCAAGAACGTCAAAAGATGTCCCCATTACAATGCAGGAAATCATTCACATCTTCCGCCACCTACCACTGAAGAAGGCACCAGGACCGGACGGACTCGATTATGCAATCTTAAAAGTCGCCTTCCGTGCACGGCCCACCTTCTTTTGCCTATACTTCAATAAACTCCTGCACCACAGAATATTTCCACAAGCTTTCAAGAAGGGACATGTGGTACTTTTTCTCAAAAAAGATAAGAACCCGATGGATCCCTGCTCCTTTCGTCCCATCTGCCTCCTGTCAGCGTTGGGTAAGATCTATGAAAAGATCATAGTTAACAGGCTGAAGTATCATATTCACAAAAACAACTTCCTCAGTCCCAAGCAGTATGGCTTCCGTTCAGGTTGCTCGACCACACATGCCCTTCAACGAATATATGACGAAGTCCAGCATAATCGCTCACAAAATCTTCAGACTGCATTCATCTCAGTAGACCTCCAGAGCGCTTTCGACACCCTCTGGTGGCCCGCCATCAAGCAGGCCCTCAGAGAGGCGCAATGCCCGGAAAACATCTACCAAGTCTTTGACAGTTATCTGACAGATAGGCAATTACTTATAGCGAGCAATAATGGCATTGTTACTAAGACCCAAACCAGAGGCTGCCCACAAGGGTCCTGTGCAGGGCCCTTGCTCTGGAACCTGACATTCAACAAAATCCTCGAAGCGACGTGGGCTGACCACACCACCATCATTGCATATGCTGACGACGCGGCTATCCTTGTTAAGGGTCGCACACGAGACGAAATTGAAGCCAATGGCAGTGAAGCGTGCGCTAAGTTCGCAAGCTTATGCGAAGACCTTAAGCTCAAGATTTCTATCACCAAGTCTTCTGCACTCCTTATCCCGAGACCAGGCACGAGGCCTGTACGTCGTCCTTGTATTCGGTTACTTGGCCGCAACATTAAATTCACGGATACACTGAAGTATCTAGGACTGGTCTGGGACTCTGGCCTAACATGGGTGCCACATTTGCAGCAAATGAGAGTAAAAACTTCCGCTATTGCCAGAATGACGCGGAAATTTCAAGGAAGGAATTGGGGACTAAATCCCCACATTCAAAAAGTGCTTTATCGTACGGTGGTGGAAAAAATTGCGCTGTACGCAGCTGCAATCTGGGCTCAACCGATGACAACAAGGAAAATAAAGCAGTTAACCTCACTCCAGCGCCCTTTTATCATAAGCATCTGCAGGGCATACTGCACAACAGCCACAAGCTCTGCCCTAACTCTAGCAGGTATAGTCCCTCTACACATCCAGGCTGAGTTAGAGGCGACATATACAAGAGTTATCCACCTGAGGAAAGACGCCTCCTTCGCTGGTACTCTCTACAGTCCAGCACATTACGAGCACCCCAGGACGCCGCTGCATACACACCCAGCGCATAAAGGACTAGGGGTCCACACCCACATCACGCAGCAGAACAACAAGGAAATACAGCACATCAGCAGCCATACACTCTACACTGATGGTTCTAAACATGCTGAAGGCGTTGGCAGTGCTTTTCTCCATTACAAGCAAGGCCAAGAATTAAACCATTGGAAAGGCCACCTAGGTGACAGCAATAGCGTCTTTCAGGCCGAAGTGATAGCAATTACTGCTGCTGTTGAATATCTAATAAGCCGGAAAATCTCAAAAGCTTATCTCTATACGGATAGCATGTCTGCCTTGCTAGCCCTAAGCAAGCACAACCATGCCTCCCCTTTGATCATCCGCCTTCAACAACTCTTAAAGGATAACCCACAGGTACACGTGGACATGACGTGGGTCAAAGCTCACGAGGGCAACACAGGTAATGAGGCAGCGGACGTACTCGCCAAAGAGGCAGCCTCAAATATCAACGCAAGCCCCATGACTGTTCCAGCGCCACCTTCCCATCTTAAAAGACTGCTCAAAGGCGCAGCAGTCCAATGGTGGCAAAGAATATGGGAACATGGAGACACAGGAAGAAGAGTGCATGGCTTTCTACCGACGGTGACAACGGACAGACTCATAGCAATTGCTCCACTTACTAACTTTGTAACTGGGCATGGTCCCTTCCCGGACTACTTCAACAGACGCACTATTTCTAACACGGATCACTGTGTATGTGGTGAAGAGGGGACACCCGATCACTATATCTTCCGGTGCCCACTCACAGAACAGTACCATTTCCCGGAACCCACGAATTTACCAGCCTTCCACAAGTTTCTAATTAAAAATAAGGCGGCAATCAACACAGTGTGCAAAATCGTCAACACCATTAAGGCCTACGGTCAAGACCTTTGCCTCCCATTATAAAACAGTGCTAGTCATAATAGTCTCAGTTACTGCATTCTGCCTTAACAAACTGTGCAACATCACATGCTGCAGGCTGTACACTTGTGGGTATCGTGTACATTCTGCGCCAGGCAGATTGTAAGTACTATAATAATGTCACTTCGCACGTTTAACTGAACCAACGAATACTGTACAACTGGGCGTGTATTACTGTATTTTCTAACTGTATGAATAATGTAGTGTGTAGAGTAACTGTAGCAGTAATATAGCGCTTAGCAATGTCTATATATGTTTTATGCTGCTTAATGTCGTATTCCGTGTACTTTGTATCATGTACTCTTATGTTTCGTATAATGTGTGTTGTAATGTGTTTACTCTATGTGTATTTATTGTGTATTAGTGCAGCGTATAAATGTATTTACGCATATTATTGTATCAACTATAAATGTGCATTTCCTGTGTGTTTTATCTGTATCGTAAGTGTGTTTTATATCTGTCTTAAATGTATTTTATATGTGTTTATATATGTATCATACGTGTTTACTTTATGTGTTTACTTATGCGTTTATGTATGTGCTAATGTATGTAATTTATGTGTTGCTAGTTTTTTTTTCCGTGTATGTGTTCATATGTGATATATATGTACCTCTGTCAAGCAAACATCCTATGTAACCATCTGCCCTTGTATGGCCATGTCAATACTTTCATGATCCTTACAGGCTCCCGGTGCGGCCTCCTGCGGCTCCAGGGAGCTGTTGCTTCTAAATAGGGGAGGACGCGGGACACATGCCTGTTTGCCTATGTCACACGTCAGGCGTCCCCGTCCTCCGTCACCTGTCACCTGTGGAAGCTGCTTGGCCTGCTGTATCCCAAGAACACATCCAAAGTCTCTTTGAATCAATGCCGAGGCGTGTGGCAGCGGCGATCTCCAACAATGGTGGTTACTCTGGCTATTGATTCTGGAAGGAACCACATTTCACAGAAGTCTATAAATTTAATCTGATACTTGGTCAACATATTATCTACTAAATAAATTTTGTTGTGTTATCTCTTGCCTTTCTTGGTGTTGCAGTTTGGGTGGCCAGCAGTGTATAATCCAATATTTCACATTAGAGATCTCTCTTTTTATTGGATAAACAAATTAGATTTTGTTTGCAGGGTTTCAACCGGAAGTGATATTTGCTTAAAGCTCATTGCTGTTCAAAGCCCACAAGCGGCAGAAGCGGTAAAATCGATGATCAGTTGTAGTTCTGCCCGAGGTTCGAATCCCGCGAACGGGCTGGCTGCATAGGCGTTTTCGTGGTTTTCCCCATGTGTAACGCTTAGCCAACTTCCCTTAGAATGTCCCACACGAAGGCATTTCTCTCGTTAGGCAGTTGCCCTCGAGGCTTTGCTATAATCACATAAAACAAACCATTGCTATTTAAGATACGGAATTAATAGCTATGGAAATAATTATTGCTTGAAAAAATTAACATTTAGAGAAAAGTATATTTAACGCAATTTGAGAATAAATGCTATGTTAGTGAATAAATATTACAAAAGAAAATAAACTAGGTTTTAATTTAATTCTAGAAGTAACGTAAAAAAACATGAGTTCGCGAATATTTAAAAAAAATTGTGATCTGACGTAATTTAACTGAAACTTTAAAAAATTACACTTGTTAAAAGGTTTGATCAAAATTAAGTAATGAAGAAAAAGTAAATATTTTAAAATTTTAATTAGAAGATAAACTCTTCGTGCTAAAATTAATTAAAACTTGTATTATTTGACTAATCAAAAATCAACTTTCTCTTGTGTAGCTACAGTTGTTGGTATAATTCAAGACGAAAAAGTAATTATAATTATCCAGAAATTAAGCAAAATACTGTGCACTTTTAACTTTATGAGATTTATTTTAATCAAAACCTTTATTTCTTATATAAAGCCTTTCCTGAAATTCTCCTATTTCGTCTGTTCCAATGGAATACAGAAATAAACTTATATAGCAACGAGAATCTAAGCTTTTAAGTGAGACGATTAGAAATCTCAGCCTTTCATAAGGAAACTTTTTCATGAGTGTCTGTATTTAGCGTTGTTGCCATAAACTCATGCGTGTCTTTGATTGAAATTAATTCAATACTCACGAATTAGTGGAATGAGACTATTAGGTTTTAAATTTAAACTGTGCTGTTTAAGTAATTTGAATCATTGTTTAATATCAATGTTGGAAGAAAAGGAAGCTAATTTTGTTCATTGCTTTTGTTTTTGGTATTGAAAAAGTAAAGGTTTGTTTGCTGGTATTGAAAAAAATAAAGACAGGATGATAATTCATTGAATTTAACATTATAATTTAAAAAAATATTTTTGGAATTGATAAATGATCAAACTAAAGCTCTTATTTCTATTTCTTTTCGAGAACGAGAACGGAAAGAGATTGCCGAATATTAAGGACCATTAACAATGATACCAAAAGTGACTACAATTCTTAATGACACTGAGCACTGTCTAAAAATAAATGCTCTTTCATTTTCCCTCGAATCAGGTTTTTCTATCAGAGGAGGAGTTGTTCATTATTTGCTCTTAGTTTCCATTTTAGGTATTGCTTGAAACGAAATACCTAAAATAGTACCTTCTTGGTAACCCCACGGAGTAATAAGTATATATTTGGCGACACAGTAGAGCTAAATTTATTACTCCGTGGGCTTACTACTAAGGACGACATGTATTGAAATTTATAATAGACGCTTATTACTAATTCGACTTTATGAGGAAAACGAAATAAATGTATCCAAATTTTAAAAAAATTGCCGGTTTTTCTTTTGTTCTACCCTTTTTTTTGTAATTTTTTTTTTATTATTATAAATTCTCAAAAGTACTATATTATTGAACACAATTTGGAGACGGGATTCCCAGAGCACCGAGAGCAAACTAAAGTCATGTGCTGCCATCTAGTAAAAGTTTCTTGTATAATTCTTTCAAACTGTAATTAAAAGTTTAGACTAGTAGCTCTTTTCTAACTTTTTTATTCCATGCACCCTTTTTCATCACTGTTTGAAGATCATTTTTATATTAATAAACTAAACCTAAATAATTACCAGCTAAATAAAAGGCTGAACTCGGGTCCCACCTGAAAATTCTACTATAATCGATAATACAGTTTCCTTTATTTCCTCTCTTTTAATGAAATACATTTATATATGTTAAATGCTTTTATAATGTGTTGTTTTCTTCTCCTTTTGTTACGTAAGTCTTCCTTCTACTCAGAATATTCTCCTTTTATATAGGTTATGATTTTCTCAAGAAAGGAGAAGAAAAAACGTTTTACATCTAAATTATGAGATATACACAAGAATGTGTATATATTAGAAATATTAATAATTTATAATATTAGTGAACGTTTCTTCGTTAAACACTGAAACTCTATTGTTTCCCGTTAAACTACATATTGACCAACTTACATTAATGCCATATGTAATTTTAGGTTATGTTTTAATTATTCAAACAGATTATCTAAGGTAGTAGCAAATATTTTATCCCTTTTTTATATATATTTTTATATGTATTATTTATTTAATCCACCGAAACTGCACAAGCAATGTATAGAAAGTACCAGTACTCTATGGAAAAAAACCCTTAAAATCTTTGTTTACTTGGGCACAAATTTCGATATAATTTGCTGGACGTTTTGTTACGAATTTTGTATTTGTCTGTAAGATATTTTAATAGAATTATAATTAAAATTGTTTTATTTCCTAGTGCAATGCAACGCGCGACATATTTCAAGAGAAAGCTACACCGGAAAAGTACAAATACAAGAGCACGTGCATTTAACATTGAATAAAAGTTTATCTCCGCAATTTTTTTTTTTAAATTTGAATAAATGTAATTGACTAGCCGTAACCTTAATTCTACACTTTTTGCTTTCCAGAAATTGCCAAAATTGTCTCGCGCGGCCGATTTAAAAGGTATAAAAGCTGGAGAGAAACATCTCATCTCAGTTATTTATTAGTTACTGTTTTAATGAGCTATTGATGTTGATTTTAGCGAATTCGCTGTGAGATCAGATTAGCTTTCTCTGCCCTTTGGATTGCGTTCGATTTAACGTTTTAGTAGTTTAAAATATAGCTACTGTTTATACTGCGTGATACTGTGATAGTGTACAAATATCTTTTAGGAATAACCCAGCGGTTTGTTATATTTCTTGCGATTAGAATAAATTTTATTAATTTTTTATCGGACTTGTGATTCAATCTATTGCGAACCCGTACGCACGTAACAGTATTTAGAGGACTAATTGTTTAACTGCAGTCGCAAAACGCAAACTTGTTAATAATTTGCTACTGCTAACAAAGATCTTTAAAAGACATTCAATCTTTTCACTTTGATTTTGCTTCATATTAAATATCAGTTTAGGTATTTTCGATTACTTTGCACGTATATAATTCTTAAACTATTAAGCATATCGTAACTGATAACTTAAAGCTATTTCGTATGTCAAATTCAAGTCTGGACACCAAACTCAGCTTGCATCCTTTTTATTATTTTTTTTCTATTTTCCCACTTTTTAAACTTCATAAACACATTTTTATTTTTTGAAATTTTAACTGTAAATTTTCGAGGTGTGAGACGATAATCGAAATTTACCGACTGCAATTTTAAGTAATGAAAATATTTGTTTTGGCAAAAAATATTTGTTTGTTAAATAAAATTTAAAAGAATTAATTTTCGACGAATAACGAAATCTAATTTTATGTTCTGTTCCGGTTCCTATACATATATTTGTGAAAGTTTTATATTTGTTATGAAAAAATAAAATTATAAAAATCATGACTCTCGTATGGCAAAAACTGACCGGCGTATTTAACTTCAAAATTTGCAATTTTTGATGCCATTTTCAACTTTCCTTGAGAGGTTGGTTTATTCAGCTTGAATAACGAAAGGAAATAAGTTAAATGAAGCGCAACCGGGTAAATAAATAATGTCAATTTCCTGTTTTATTCTTCATTTTACGTTAAGCCATCAAATCACAGTCCCCACCTTTAATCCAAATGGCACAAGACTTTAAATTTATCCTTCAAATTTTAACAATTCACCGCTTACATTAAACTTAGCACCTTTTTAAAAACAATGTTCGTATCTCTTAATGATATTATCAACAATTATACCATTAATGCAAGTGAGAAATTGGTCTTCAATTTAAAATTTAATTTTATGGTCATGATAATCTATGCTTTAAAATAAAAGAACAGAATGCAATTGCTTGAAAGCAGTAGCATGAAAATTACCCCCATACCTTAGCTTTCCAAATTTTAAGCTTGTCGACAGCGACAACACATTGCTTTCAGAGAGCCGAGATTATTAATTAAAATTGAAAGATAAATAAATATATTACATTTTTTCTGAATGACAACAGTTCCATTTACTGTTAGCTTTTGCCAATTACTGAGCCTTTTCTTTGGCTTCTGTTGGTATATATGAATAGTAAGCCCCCAATTTTCTAATGAATCGAATAAACGAACGCCTGAAGCTACGATATGAGCTGGAGGAGAACGAGAATTGGAGACTTCACAAATCGTCAAGCTCGTATACATTCTGAACCTTAGTATGAATTTATTCTCATGAACTATTGATTAAACAAAAGTGGCTAAATTATTTTTACCTTTTTATTCTGTAACATAATTCAAACCTTGGGCTACAATAAGCAGTTCACAAAATAAACCAACTCATGAAATTAACCCTTTGATCGCCAGAGTTTTCGCTAAGAAAGCAGAAATTTCCCAAACCGACTATTAGAAAAAATAATTTTCTTGATTTTAATACAAAAATTCTCCTGATATTTTATACCTGGATTTGTGTTCTTTTAATATATTGCTTTAATTTCTTTAACATATTTTAACATATATATATATATATATATACGTTCTTACAGATATCACAAAAAATATTCTAGGTCGTATTCTAGGTCGCCGGGCCTTGCCGGTTAAAGGATTTTAATGGAAAACCTCACTGTACACAGTGTTTCGAGTGAAAACATTGTGTCATCCAAACACAGTTTAGTTTCAAGCGTAGTGCTGAGTTCCCTTTTATTTATTTACGTACTCTGCCACTAGGCAGTACATGGCAACAGAGGGATACCCCATAGAGGACGTTTAAAGAGAAACTGGCTCATTTCCATATTAAACATTTGAAAAATACGAAAACGCCCATGCAACCAGTAGGTTCGCCGGGACTTGAACCCCCGGAGTTCAAGACCCGGCGAACAGTCCTAGCTGCTGCCGAGGGTCACCCAGCTCTTACCTCTAGGTCACTGGCGGGTCTATTGAGTACTTTAACGTCATACGGTCGACAAACTCTGTAAAATATTACGTAAAATTCACATATTCCAAAACAGGTTCTGTTAATTAAATTCCAAATTTCCCTAGGATTTATTTACTGTCATTGCAAATGCATGCTTGAAGGAAATTGTCTTCTCTACGGTTTGAGTGGTAATTCAAATTCAGAGCTAATGAAATCAATTCTTGGAATCGGAACAATTTACCTTTCACATGAGCCTGTAATCACTTCAGTGTGCAAAATGTTTTCTTGCATGTGTCCTCGTCATTGTGTACTTGTCAATAATCAATAGCTTTTCATTTCGAATGTTTTCTGCGTCCTCCGTTTTCACTTCTGTTCGTGATACTGAAGTTTCTGTAAGGAAGCTTAAACAGCATGTAGCGATCTCTAGAGCAGCTCAAAGTTCGCAATTCTGAAAGTGTTGGAATTCCTCAACCTAGCGCAACGAGTTCTTTTGTGCTTGTAGTAAAGAATTCGACCCGTAGTAAACTGACTCAGGTTCGGGTCCTGCTCACGCGATGCAGCAGAGTAAGCAACTATCGAGGCTTCGCGAACCACGGGGTCGCTACAAGCGAATTAATTAACAGATTTGCTGCCATGCAAGTTCATTAATTAAAAGGTTTTCTGCAATACCAGTCCATTAATTAAAAGGTTTTCTTCAGTACTAGTTGATGAAGACAGTAGAACCAAAGCTTTTTTCCTCGGAGGCAGTAAATAAGCCTCGAGTACAGCTAGCTACGTTTTAACACTTCCTCTCTGGTCCAGCAAGTTAAAAAAACATAGCAAAAAGACTAACTAAAATAGGCAACTTAATGCTTTAAAGCTCATTCATCTCATAATATCCTAAAATTAATGTCACAACTGTCCGTAGAATGCAAATAAGAATATAAGATCATAATAGCAAGGCTTGTAACATCCTATTTATTGTACTATTTGAATCATAAAATTCACAATTTTAAATGTATAAAAATAGCATCTTATCTGTTTTCCAGAATAAAATTATTAAAACGTAGGATTCCATTTTAAACTGCTTTACAAATCGTTGCCATTTTCAGGTTCAAAACAAAGAATAATTAAAATAAATATTTTTAGTCCAAAGGGATTTAGTCCCGAAGGACTATTACTTTCGTTTTGCGATTTTGCGTTGATTCACTCTGAATGCCCGATTCACTTTTCAAATTGTTGCCACTAAATGTTATCGCTCTGCATTAAAGTTTAAAAAATGAAAAATCTGCATAAATGTATGCATGTTTTTTTTTTTTTTTGACGTAGCTTTCTCTTCAAAAATTGTCTGCGTGCGTTGCACGGGAAAATAAAAAGGAATTTTAATTACAGTTCTAAATAAATAGCCAAATAAATGTGAAATTCGTAACAATATTCTCTAAAACTTTAACGAATTTTTCATTAACAAACTCAAAGATTTCAAAGCCAGCAATACCAACGTTGTACAGAAAAACATTTTTATTTTATTATTTATTTATTTTGCGATATTGCTGTTGAACTGAATTTTATGGTTTAAATGCGAAGAACATGGTATTTAACAAATAAAGGTAACACACAAAATGTTAAATAAACGTCCCTTTGGACGTAATTTAAAATCTGAAACATTTCAGATTTTTTTTTATACTGTCCAATGTTTTTATATACTGAATTAGTATTTTAGTGTGTTAGCTTTGTGAATAAACATGCCAGAAGAGCAAAAACCTAACAACAGATTTAATTTTTTTTTACAATTCTGAGCAGTAACAGGCCTTACAGGTGAAGATATCCAGAGCAAATCCTAATATTTTCATCAATTTACATCTCAAATGTAAATAGTATAGCGAATAAAAAAGCATTGTAAGAATACTCTGTAAATGTAAACGTTGATCAGCTAAGTGCATTCACGCCCCACACACATTTTTCTCTCCGACTTCCATAATATAAGATTATCAATATGTATTTTCTTAAACTTTTCTCTTAGTTCTTTTCATAATACCTCTGTCCGTTGCCAGTGTATAGACATTTAATCGAAAGAAACATTTCATAAATTCACAAAACTTTATTTGAAAATGCTCACGAACGAGAATCATTTACATGCCCTCAGACGAATTTATAACATTTCTGAAAACTTTCATGAAAAACATATCATTCAATAAAAACAAATCTAATATTTTCCAGTATGCTTTCTCTACAGTGCATCTTAAAAATTACTATAAAATAAAATTCTCTTGTTCTGGACAAGTATTAGACCCACAACTTTTAACCAAAAACAAAATAACATTCAAAAGTTTTTTTGAACGAATGAAAAAAAAATTCGACCTGTTGCCACTAAAACATAAGTGAAATATTATTAAAACTCCAAGATTACGTTTATACTCTCGCTCTGGGGAAACGTAAAGATGTAATTCTCAACAACCTCACTTTTCCTTTCAGCTAATTTGAGGAGTTTTATTTCATACACTGATCTGTTACGTATTCTCCTTTTGTATAAAAGAAGTTGGGAAATGCTTTATATTTAAATATAATTTTGCTTTTGGAGTAGATTTTTTGCAATTTATTTCAGTAATCAAGTAGATGCTATTGGATGAATTTTCATTTCGCTTACTTATTGCCGCTTTTAAGAACAAAATTTAAATTTTCAGTTTCGTTTAGTTTCATAAGCGCTTATTTACTTGAACTTCAAAATTAATTTAATTATGTAGTTAACTAAAAAAATTTTTTACTACCTCCTTTCCTTTCTCATCCAAAAATATTTTTTAGTTTTTAAATTTATCCTGTTTAATTATATTCAGATCAGAAGTAAATCCCATTAAGGGAAAAATACAAAAGTACAAACTAAATGTATTACGAAATCTTCATGAAATATTAATTTTTCTCTTTGCTTTAAAATTTATCATGATGTAAAGCCATAACTAAACACATTCTAGTTTAGCTCTTCCATTTGCTTACGGTTAAGAAGACAGCTTAAAGTAAAAGATTCACTGCAATCTGTAGTGTAATTCCCCCCTCTTAAACGTTATTCACTTACGAGTGGGCTTATACTAACTGAAAATATGTTTTAAAATTTAGGTACTGGCGTAATATTAGCTTTTTATAGACGTATGATTACAATGATCCTTTACAGATATGTAATAAACGTCCTTCTTTTACCCTTTAATATTTGTTAAAATATGAAAAGAATTACTAAAAAGAACTTTCTGCACATCGCTGTATTTCTTGTTATAAAATCTTTATATTTTAAAGACAAAAAAAAAGCTAAAGTAGAAAGTATTTAATAAAAAAAAAAGTATCATTTTCATAAAGTACATTTAATCGGGAAAAAATGAAAGGGTGTAAGAAATCAGATTTAGAATCTCATATATGTTTCATAAGAAAACAAAATCAAACGAGTTTTAAAAATCTACCATAACGCTCACAGAATAAAAAATAATAAAAAGGTAGCTTAGGAGCAATAAATTGTTTTCGTTAATCTAGGTTCCGAAAACACTCAGCAGTAGTGTTTTTTTGGGGGGGGCGAAAGCTTATATTTCCATTTAGAAAGAATAAATGAAAATAATAAAAATAATGTACAACATCGGAGTAGAATAGTGCGGAACTAGAGTAGAATAGTAGTAGAATAGTGTGCCATCGGAGTAGAATAGTGTGCCCGAGGCACTATCCCTGTCGAATGAAACTTGAAGTAGAGAATAATATCTATTTAAAGAATGTTCGTTATCAAAAATCAGTAAAATGTCCTAAATAATATGCTCAAAGAGTTCCTTACGAAAGTAGGCACAAATACATAACTGAATAGTAAACATAAATAAGAATTTACGAATCATCACTTCTAACACGTATTGCAGTTACAGTTACTATGGTACAGTTTAAAATGTAAAATGATTAGCTAAAATACGCATAAACTTATAGCACAATATAAGCAACTATTATTTTATAAAAGGCACTGAGGAAAAATAGGAACGGAGGATGTTCTTCCTCCTTTCGGGGTGAGAAGGACCAGGTATTTAACAGTCAGATTTAGGAAAATGTGAAGTTCTCAAATACGGGGTAAAAAAAAGCTTAGGTATGTGGCAACAGCGATTTTAAAAGTGCATCGTAAGAACAACGGTAAATTTGATTGAGCTATTGAAAAGGAATTTTCTGACTTATGTTAAAACTTGTCATATTTCAGTCATGCTGGAATAAGGGCAATTCGGACCCATGAGAAAGTGCCTTGTAGTTTCCTTTACGAAGTTAAAATTAAAGAATTTGATATCTTCTTTCCTTACATTATGTTTACATTTGTGCGAAATTTATAATGGTGCACAATGATAATAAAAATGACGTAGTGTAAGTGAAGTAGATATTAATCCTGTATATATTACAAACTATGTATGCATCTCTGTATGTGTGTGTGTGTTTATGTGTTTATATATAAACATTATACGTAGGGTAGAAAAGTATGTAGTTTCGCCTTTTGTTTTGGATTTTACGAGTCTCTTGAAATTACATCCCACTCTCCATCATTATCAGATGTAGTATACTGTGCTTGGTTAATGATATGTTCCGTACCGTGTGTTTTAAGTAGAATAGATTACAAAATAGTTTGTTGCCTTTATGTATTATATGTGTGTATGTTTCTTTGCGTTTGTGTGTTCCAAGAAGAAACACTTTCGCACCTATTAATTATTGTTAATTTATCAGAAGTTAGATTATTCCCCTTGAAAAGGCAACTAATTTCCGATCAGTAACGATAATAACTTAATTTGTTGGTTGCACTTTTGCATTTAATTATTCTATTTTAATAATTCAGTTTTAAATATGATAATGAGTTAATTCATTTCAATAGAATTCCAACTAATTTATTTTCAAAGGAGATAATATATTCAGTAATCTGCTAGAAAATAAATTATTATTTTATTACTTTGCAGCTCTAGCGCAAGTATTAAGCAATTTATTACTAATAACTACCTTGTTTATATATATATACACTCACGTTTGTGAAAATTGCAACACCATGAAGGACTTACGCGAGTGAGCTGAAATTTTCAGGAAATGCAAAGTAGCGCATGATATGCAAATGATTAGAATTGCAAATCCGTAGCGCATGCGTATGCTGAGCAGCGCCCTCTGAACGGCTGATGGATCCGAATAAATAGACGGCTATAGCGAGGCGTGTATGGTTATCGGTGGTTATCTGCTAGTGGTAAACGTTAACTCAATCTGTACTTATGCCTCGTCGACGAAAGAGAGCGAGATTTGAACAACTTACAGAGTTTGAACGAGGGAGAATCATCGGCCTTCGTGAAGCTGGATTGTCGTATCGTGCAGTAGCCTCTCGTGTG
>KK117038.1:16836-44623 GCA_000611955.2 Stegodyphus mimosarum
GGCATCAAAAGAGTATAGAATAAGCTTCTGAATACAGTTAAAAATTTAAGCCACAAATATTTATAATTAGGATCTATTGATTTAATTTAATATATGGATAATTTTATTTTAATTTTTTTCGATGGTCAGCTGAAAAAAAAAAGGATCTAATTTTATCATCTGTTTAATTTTTTGTGGTTTTGCCAATTAATTTTATCACTTGTTTAAATGTTTGCGGCTTTCCCAAAGCCAAACACATAAGCCCTTATAGCATTTATTTGTACTTTATTTAATTAAAGGTCTGTCAAATACTTGCATTTTCGCCAAAGGAATCCTAAGCATTTAGTGCTGCCCTCTGTTGGAGAGAATTCATATTATTCTTAGGTTCTGTATATTTTGTTTAAGTTACAGAATTCGCCTCTGGAGGGCAGCACAATACTACTAAACAAAAATGTATGGGAACTATAAGTTTTTTTAATAACAACAGATGGCCGCACATATATATATATTCTTCGAAATAAAAATTTATCAGACTGATGTGAAGTGGAATTCGAAAGTGTGGATTCAGCAAAACTCTAATTTCAGAAGGTATAAATCTCATAAAACTTGACACAGAAAATTTATATTTGATACAACTTTATTAACAATAAGCCACTGACAATAAATTAATTACAAATGATTTTAGTGAAATGAAATTAAATATTCTACACACTTAATACTTCTTTCTCTAAAATGATTAGCAATGAAATGTCATGCCACGATTTAATTTAAAATATAAAACTTAGTTTTGATCTTGGAAAAAATTCGTTTTGAGCTGACGCAGAATATAGGTCTCTATCGCTAAATAACAGAAGAAATAAGTATTATGCTTTAATTTCATGTTTTCCTAACTAAATTCTTATAAGTTTTGACGCGTAATAATAGTCTGTAATAAATAAACGTCTTAAATAGCTTAAAAATAAAAATAAATTTGTAAGATTTCTTAGACAGTATTTTCTTCCATATAGCAATATGTTAATTTGGAAAATATTATATCAGATTTTTGCATGTGTGATTCATCTTTAATATACTAAACAAACGAATATCTTTTTTCTAACGACAGTACGTACGTTTAAAATCTGACATCATATATGGTGTACAAAACAATGTCTGTATTGTAATCTGGAATTGGTTTGCATTGTTTTGTTTGACGCAAATGAAGAATTTGTGTCAAATGGTTAATAAATTAAAATAAATATATGTAATTTACTTTATATATTCACACTATTTTAATGCACAATGGCTCTAAAAAATGAAAGAAATTTGGCAAGAAATCTGATTTCAGATATGCTTTCGAATACATGACCTATTTTAATTATACGCTTTTTTCCCGAATTTCAAATTCTTAGGCTCATATCACTTTTTTTATTGTCTGCATTTCTTCGTATTCACGTGATCAAATTTTGATAATCATCACTTCCAGATGAAATGTCTTGAATTATTTCAGACTCCATTTTATACTTCGCAACAAGTTAAGCTGTGTGTTTACTGTAAGCAATTTGACTTTTAATTTGAACACTAAGTTATATGAAGAAACAAACTGAAAAATTATAAATAATATATATATTTCTTGATGCTTTTTATCTTTATTTTTATTAATCTATCTATTTGAAACAATTTATTCGTGCCTAAGAGAAACTTCTTGTAAAAAATTGCATAATTACTGTAATTTTTACTAATAAGATGCTTCCACCATTTTCATAGAATCGGTTACAATCGACCATCGGCCGCCTAGCAGTGAAATTATATAATTTTTGCTTGCATTAATGTTTGATTTCTCTTGTATTTTTAAAACAATCAGGTTTTTAGTGTTTATGGTATTCTAAAAAGAGTTAACTTGATATGTAATCATTTCTAAGACTAACAGCAGTAGATATAACGTTTTGAAACGGAGTAATAATTAGCTTTTACCACATTTTCGTGTTACCCTTTCTTACGTAATACATTCTTTGTAGTTATGTACCTATTTTTAAAATCAGTTCCAACCTATATTCAGCTTAAAAGTATATAATAAATTAACTGAGGTAAATATAAAACAGCATAATTCCTTCTCTCTACGATTTAAAACTGTCAGTGCATAGCCGGCAGTTTTGAACACACAAAGAATGGGTAATTTGGTTGGTTGGTTGGTTGGTGTCGTGTCCTTTGAGAATCCAAATGGATCCATGCTTGGAAATTATTACTTTTTCCAGTTCTACTTAGTTTTCACTATAAGCTTTCCCTGGAAAGGAAATTCCCACATGCTTTACAGAGCTGCAAGTATTGCCGGACATGTGGTGAAGTTGTGTTCTAGAGAAAGCACCGTTTCGAGGCAGTTTCTACAAGTCTTATATGATCTGGTACCATCTTCATTAATTTTCATTTTTCCCAAATGGCCGGGTTCTCAGTCTAGTAATGGTCTTTGTGATTTCTCTGTTTGCCTCAATCTCACATATCTGATGGTCTTTCTTAACAGATTTCTCTTTAAGTCTATATCTGATGACAATGGCATTAGCATCTTCAAGAGTGAAGAGGACTTAATGGTAGAAAAGACATGAAATACCTTCCGTGGACCAACAGGCAGAAGTCCAACCTCTTGAGGCAATCACAATCATTTTTCCATGAGAGGTCATTTTATGGATTTAGGTCAAGCTACTGCGTTCGAAGTAGCCGATGCGTTTGGTACTTCAGTCCGGAATGGATAATTTAAAGAAAATAATACTTTCGTTAAGATGTTATTGAGATTGTAGACGGCTTTTCTTCTTCATTACCTTTCAGGTTAGGGAGGTAAGTTGGTAGCTTTTGTAATGAGTCACCCTTGTCTGTCATGAATTTTTTCATTCTCAAGAAGAGAAAATTACGTTCTGCTAAATTACTTTTGATAGTTTCATCTGGAACTGTTCTAGGTGTTCTCTTCAACATAGCCTTCGCGGTTTTGTCATTTTTCCTTTGATAAAGAATGGAAAGGGGATTATTCATTTACAGACCCATTTGAATTGCATTTCAGGGCTGGCGCTAGACGTTTAGGAGTCCGGTGTAATTTCTGCGGCTTTTGAATTATCGCCTAGCATAATTTTAAAAGATAGGAGATTGTTTTGCAGTGTTTGAAATGAAATGATAGCTGCATTATTCTGTACGCTTTCTCCTTCAGAATAATTGCTTCTAGATTCAAAATAAATTTATTCTATTTATATACTGTAAGAGAACATATTTTTAATGTCGCTAGAAAAACGTGTCAATATCTTAAGCTGTAAAATATTTATAAATTAATGTAACATGAATAATAAAATTTAAATTCGAATATTCTTTTCTAAACACACACTGCTAGTATAGGTAGAGACGAAAAGGAAATTTTATTACGGAAATAATTTATGAAGACAGACTACAGAACAGACTATTATGTCTATTACCGACTTATTACCACAGACTGTTAAGTCTCCTATCATCGAATTCTTAGCTAAAAAATTTTTCATTGAAGTTGACATGAGTATTGCCATAATATAATAAAAAGAAGAATAACTTATTAAAAATAATCTGAGTACAGTCCATATGATCTGAAAGAAATAAATCGGATCGATATTTCATTTTCCTTATTTAATTGTTAAACAATGTGTTTTTATGTTCTGAAAAGTACAATAACGCATCTAAAATTAGTTTGGTAAAAATATCTCGAGTGCACAAAACACTTTTATTTTTAAAAAAAAAAATGCTCTCATTTTACTCTTTAATAAACGAAGCAACACATGTCTCTTGAAAGCATTTTTATTGGAATCTGAAGCTTGAAGGTACAACTAGTATTTAGCTGATCAAGCGTTCACCAATACTATGGAGTATTGTTCTAAGGCCGACACAATTAATTAGTTTTAAGCGTGAAAGCACAGCCTAACTGGTATAGTGTTTAGCATCGCTGACTGCCGTGCCGAAGGACCACGGGTTCGAATCCCAGAGAAGGCAGGGATGTTTGCAAATGAATAGTGTCATTGCGGCATGGCGGCACTTTAAATATGCGACGATCCGAAAGTCCTCTTGAGAGGTTGGTGAGGGAAGAGGGGTGGGAGACTCTCGGATCTGTCCCTCAGGAGTGCTCTCCTTCAAAATTGGGGGCGGAACTGAGTTAAATCGCACTGTAACCCGTAAGTTGCTGTTGCCAACGACAGCGTAATCTTGAGCTCCTTGCCACGAGGAGTTTCGTGGTCTTGAGCTGACTATACGTCAGAGAAATGAGCATTAGCCATAGCAGCAACAAGAAGCGTACAAGCACACCACTGTTAAAACGGAAAAAAATTGGCAGAGCATGTGCCACCACATAGTGGCACAAAAAAGGCGTATGCTTTCCGATTCCATTTCTTTCTGCTGTCGGCATGGTGATGTAGTAATCAGCAATTATTCTTCTCCTGTAAAATTTACGAGCATTTATACTGCTTTTAAAAATGAGTTCAGAGTATCGTCCGGTTACAAAGAAATGAATTTCCTTATGATAATCGTGAAATTCAGGATTGGTTGCGTGTTTTCATCAGCTTCTGTTACTTCTGATGTGCCGTTCCTAAGCACACCACTATATTTCCTTCGGGTCTGTCTGATTAGGAATCTTCTTCTTGGTTAATACGGCTAAATTTCCATCTGTCACTAGAATTTGTCTTTCTGTCTGCTTCTCCAGTTTTCGGAGTTTTGTAAGCTTATAGAGTCATCAGAATTTTTTTTCAGGCTGGAGATTTGAAAAATGTGCAGTGCCCCCTGGGACTCGAATCCTGGGCCTCTTGAGTACGCCTCAAGTATGCTTCCAATCACATTCCGAAGGCATGCTTAAAGGAGAGAGCTCGAACATAACTTATAATAACAACTTATAAGTTGTTATTATAAGTTATGTTCGAGGCAGTTAAGTTTATAAGTTACATTCGAGACATCCCTTATAACAAGCATTCCTTTTTTGGCACTTCAGGCTTTTTGTTCCATGCAATTTTCAAATTTTATTCTCTCGTGGAGATCATAATAGACGCGTGCATCATTATAATGTGTGTGCGGAAATAAATATGCATCGATTTGACGGAGCTTTCTAAATATAAAATAACCAACTCCGAACATTCCACTCGGAGTTTTATTTGCCTGAATTTACTACTGACTTTGTTATCTCAGAATTGCTGCAGTTTGATTAACGTTTTCTAAATAATGACCTTCTGCATGTCTATAAGGAGAATAGGATTACTGAAATTTCCATTGATCAACTTGCTGCTGTGTGTGCTAATTCATTGTCTTTAATCCCAGCAATAGTAAAATAGTATGTCGTACTTACTTTGCTCTGAAATTCCAATTTAATTTAACCCCTTTGTCAATTTATTGCCTCAGTTTTAAATGATTTCCAATGCGATGTTCTCCAATGATATTAGAAGCTCGTAGACTATGATCAGATGAGAAACATTTTTAATGCTCTGTTAACTCATGGATAATAGCGGAAAATAAAAGACAAAAATTTCAGCAGTAAAAGCAATATAGGTGGGATGAAATTTCATTTCTTTCCCACAGAAAAAAGTGCACAGATAAGAAATTCGCGGAGTATTTTTTTTTCATAGAAGGCCACGGCCGATCCAATATAATTACTGGATTGAAGATAACTTTTGTACATCTAATTGTGTTCATTAAAAAGCTGTGTATATACCGCATCTTTGGTACAGACCTTAAGAAAGTTTCGAAAACAATTCAAGACTTAATTGTGTGGATCATGCCAGGGACAGCTTTCTAAATGTGTTATTATTTGTAACTTCAAGTCACTCAGAACATATTCTTATGCAAGTGTCAGAATACGTAAGCCAAAAAGGGCGGATACAAATCTCGCACTTGGTACAGAAAATCATACTGGCACCACCAGGCACTGATAGTAGTAGAAGATATTCAAAGTTTTTCATGGTGTTAAAAATAACGCAGAGACAGCTCATCCTAGTCTTAGCGGTACCTTGAAGAATTAGACCTACAGATTTTATTCAAGGAAAGTTCTGAAAGCTTCAGAACAAATCCCCAGAGCTTAGCGAGGTTTTACAATAAGGAAGAACTTGTTAATCCGTAGATAACTGATCCCTAATCAGTGTATATATTTCTTCGAGTATTATGTATATATATATATATATATATACATAATACACCCGAAGGAATATATATATGATGGTATTGTATATGTAAAGCATCGAGCATCTTTCAGCTTCCGTGGTTAATTTGACATGACTTTCCATACATTTAAATTTTAAAACACTTTTTCTTCAAGTATAAAATATGAAGTAAAAATGTAAGTTTCTTGACGTGACAACATTTGGAAAAATGATGCCTCTGCCTCCCGTCGGCTGTCAAAAGTCAACTAATAAAACTCACACCCGTATACTGTGCGTTAGAATTACTGGAATTAATGAACCAACTAGAAAACGTTCAAGTTCGAGATGCTCTCTCAACAGAAATTTATTCAAGTCATCTCTTATCTTGGGAAATTAAAATCATTTTTCTTGCATAATTTTGCAGTTCTCTTGAGAGCAAGTTTCAGTTGTTTTTCATTATATATCATATCTGATTCTTTGTAATATATTTGTTTCAATAAAAAGTGTTCCAAAGACAAATGGAGGAAGTTCTCTTATGATTGAATTGATTTTCAAGCTACAATGAGTCAGAATGAGTACACATCCCTAACCGATACCTTACTGAACTTTATTAACTTTACATAATATTAGCAAAAAGCGAGCCTTTTCTTCTATTCGGAACAAGCGGTTAAAGTGACGCTGATCGTAGTTATAGGTATACAGAAAACACCGTAACTTGTGTTAAAATAAGGATGTTTCCGGACAGGTTAGAGTTGTAGAGGTCTAGAAGCATTCCATGTCTCCATATTTTATCGTACGCCTTTTCCATGTCAAAGAAGAGGTCAATCAAAGGAATTTTTTTTCAGAAAAACGCTTATTATCGCAGTTTCTAGAAATATAATATTGTCTATAGAAAAGCTTGCTTTCTTAATACCATTTTGATATGGAGAAAGCATGCCCTTTTGCTCAATATAATAAACAAGGCGAGCATTTATAATTTTCTCGAAGGCTTAAAATAAACAAATGGCAAGCGCCTCTGGCCGATAACTAATAAGATTTTTTGGGTACATTCTTGTCTTTAGCATCGGAATCAGAGCAGCTTTCCTCTATTCTTCAGGGAAAAACACTTTTCTACTATATCATATTACATATAGACAAGAGAACCGATAAAGACCTACCAAAGAGATTAAGGCATTAGCCATTTGGAGATCAAGACATCGCCACCACTGCAGTAGATTGGCGCTGCGATTTGGCGTCATGTTATAGTATGGGACTGCCGACGCTTTACTTACATACAGCTTTGGTTTACACAAACTTAGTCTTTCGTTTGTTTTCGCTGCTTCATCGGAAGCAAAACTTGAAAGGTTAAATAAAATTATTAAATATGTTAAATGGTGTTTTTGTCTTTTAAATTTATATTACAGTCAACTTGAAAATAACGCAACATATTTATGGCCCTTCAAGGGCCGGAGAAGAGTCGGCTAAATAAATTGTTGTTTCGAACGTTAAAAGCAATAAAAACTTTAGTTTGATTCTGTATGAAAAAAGAAAATGGCTAATGGATGAACTGAACAGTAAAAATAATTCTACAGTATTGTCATCAGATGACAAACTAAGATTGCTTAATCGACGTTGTAGAAACTTTAAAACTGGGATCACGAAATTGGAAACTTTTTCGAAAGATGCCAAGGAAAGCACAATCATCTATTATGTCGGTCTGAAACTAAACATTGCTTGTGTGAAAAAACTTCGCCAGACCAAGATAATTTTCCAAGTTCGCAGTCGGAAAATCTTCCCATTTCAGATACTAATACGCGTAATACGCAAAGCATAAGGAACCCTAGTTCGGCAGATGCAATGAAAAATCCAAGCCTAACTGAAATGGTGCAGACTTTTGCCTCTTTAAATAAAATATCAAACAAAACAGTTTTGCTTTCTACAGCCATGGTTAAGGTTTGGCCACCGATTCAGAAGGATTATTTAGCGGCAGAGCGATATTTGACAGTGCATCTCAATCGAATTTTATGACCTTGCAAGTCGCTTCTTTGCTCTTTGCTGGGTCTTAACAAACATAAGGTTCCTGTTAACGGTTTAAGCAGAAATGCGAGGAATATCAAATGGAAATTAAATGACGTTCTTATTAGTAATAATGACTCTCCTTTTACTTCAGTAATAGACTTTCTCGTCCTACCTAAAATTACAGACTTACTTCTTTCATCATGTCCTCATCCTGAACATGAAAATTTAAGTATGCCAAATCATTCTCCATTAGCTGACCCAAATTTTGATATACCTGGAAATATAGATATGATTTTAGGGTCTGATCTTTTCTATCAAATATTAAAGGATGGTAAAAAATGTGTATCTGAAAATTTAATAGTTATAAATTCCGTATTTGGCTTGATTGCTAGTGGATCAATTGTTTCAGATACTGGTAAACAATGATTGTTATTTAAAAACTAATTCGAAAACCATTGATAACACTTTAAGAAAGTTTTGGGAAATAGAAGAAATTTCCGGTAATCGACCCTAAGTTCATAAGAACAATTCTGTGAAAACCATTTTAAAAAAATATATAAACGGGATTGTACGGGTAGATTCGTCATTCAGATGCCTATCAAGGAAGAGGAATTAAATACTCTAGGTAATTCACGAATTTTAGCTTAAAAAGGCTGCAACAAAGAGTTAGAAGATTGAATAAAAGTCCTGATATGCGTAAGCTTTAATGTGAGTTTCTTCAAGAATATGAATCATTAGGTCATATTCAGAAAGTAACCGAGGATTACGCGGCCTCCATGATTTATTATTTGCCGCATCATGGCGTCTTTAGAGCTGAGAAAACTTCGGTTTGTTTTTAACGGATCTGCGCCAACCACTCCTGGTCGAAGCTTGAATGATATTGTTCTTGCTGGAAAAGTACATGAAGTCGTTTTTGACATTATGCTAAGATTTCCAAAACGTAAAATAGTTTTAATAGCTGATATTAAACAAATGTTTAGGCAAATTTTGATAGCACCAGCCCAGAGAGATCTGCTAAGAAGTTTGTGGAAAACCACAGGACATGAGTCTCCTGCAGAGTATAAATTGAATACAGTGACTTATGGCACCAAACGCGCACCATTTCTAGCTACTATAGTTATAAAACAATTAGCTTTAGACGAATCTGCTAAGTTCCCCTTAGCTGCCGAAGCTGCACTTTCTAGCATATATATGGATGATATTATAAGCGACAGCCAAGATCGCAAAACATGTAAAGTTCTTAAAGATCATTTAATTAAAATGTTTCATTCATGTGGCATGACTCTACATAAATGCAATTCTAACTGTGATGAGCTTCTAGAAATAGAAGATCAAAACTCCGAAGAGCATTTATTTGTCCAAACTAAAGAATCTTCTACTGAAACACTAGGTGTGGTTTGGAATTTGAAAGAAGATAAATTTGTTTTTTAAAGTTTCCGAAAAACTGCAAAATATTTATACCAAACGAGAAGTTTTATGAACTATTGCCGAACTTTATGACCCATTCGGATTTATTGGATCTGTTATAACTAAGTCCAAGATATTTCTCCAGAAGCTTTGGCTAGAGAACATTAATTGGGATGTTGAACTTACTGACCAACTGAGAAAAGAATGAAACCGTTTTGTTCACACCGTAAAGGAAACTGAAAACATCAGAATTGACAGACACATTTTGAGTGTTGATCCTCAATTCGTTGTTTTACTAGGCTTTTGTGATGCTTTCATTGTTGCATATGGAGCAGTTGTTTATCTTCGAAGTTATAATGAAAACTCTTCTCCAACAACTAAATTGCTTGCCAGCAAATCAAGAGTTTCACCTTAAAGACAATTTCTGTTCCGCGATTGGAGCTATGTTCTTGCTTATTCTTCTCACGACTTGTCAACAAAGTTATTCATTCCCTAAAATTAGACAAAGTCTTGTTATTTATGGACTCAACTATCTCTCTCTCCTGGATCAATTCACCCCCTCATCAGCTCAAAACTTTTGTAGAAAATCGAATGTCTAAAATTCAGTGTCTTACATCAAATTATCAGTGGAAACATATCTCGTCCAGTGAAAATCCTGCTGATCTAATATCTCGTGGTGCTGATTCCTCTGATCTCAAATACCTTGACCTTTGGTGGTCAGGGCCACCTGTTGTCGCTGAAAATATCCCGGATGGTTCCAATGCGAAAGAAATGGACTCCCCTGAAAAGGAACTATATTTAACTGAGCTTAAAAATTCACCTAACATCAACTTAGCTTTTTCTACTACAAGCGGTTTTATCAACCAATTTCTCTATCTAAGTAATAATTTTCATAAACTAATACGAATTCTTAGTTTTATTTTTAGGTT
Organism: Stegodyphus mimosarum; assembly: GCA_000611955.2. Classification (NCBI taxonomy): domain Eukaryota; kingdom Metazoa; phylum Arthropoda; class Arachnida; order Araneae; family Eresidae; genus Stegodyphus; species Stegodyphus mimosarum. The sequence continues at coordinate 27,245 of KK117038.1, forward strand.
TACACATAACTGCAGAAACAAGAAAAAGAAATCTGGTTCTATAACTATTGAAGAATTTGAACATGCCAAAAGGTCTTTAATTAGAGCAGTATAGGTAAATGTATTCCATAGAGAAATTAATGTCTTAAAGAAAAAAAAATGTTAAGGGAAATAATATGAGTAATTTAAATATATTTCTTGACGATTATGATCTCCTTCGTGTTGACGGTCGACTTGTCCATTATGATTTATTATTCAACCAGAAACATCCTGTTTAACTTGCTCGAGATCATAAACTAACTAATATTATAATGAACCGTTTTCACATAAAAAATTTGCTTGTTGGGGCTCAAACTTTACTTAATATTGTAAGGCAAGAGTATTGGCTACTAAATGGAAGAAATAATGCTAGGAGAATTGTACACCTATGCATCACATGCTTCAAGGTAAAACCTAAAATAGAAGAGCAGTTAATGGCGTCTTTGCCTAAGGAAAGAGTCACAGTAAATCCACCTTTTCCTAACACCAGTATAGACCTTTGTGGTCCATTTTACATAAAATATAAAAATCAACGTAAAGGAACTTTAAACAAAATTTATGTAGCAATATTTGTTTGTTTTGCCACTCGTGCAATATACTTAGAAATTCTCACTGATCTAACAGTTGAGGCTTTAATTGCTACTTTAAAACGATTTTTTGCTCATCGTAGCATTTCTTCTACAATATTTTCAGACAATGCTACTAATTTCGTAGGCGCTAATTCAGACCTGAAAAGACTGTATCACCTCGCTTGCAGCCCTCTTGAAAATTTAGCTGGTTATTTAGTTTCGCAGGCAATTTCTTGGAAACTTTTACCTCTTAGATCTCCTAATTTTGGCGGACTCTGGGAAGCAGGAGTTAAGTCATTTAAATATCATCTAAAAAGGGTAGTGGGAAATTCCAAATTAACTCTTGAAGAATTCTTAACAGTTGTCAATCAATTTGAAGGTATCCTAAATAGACGACCACTCGTTCCATTATCGTCAGATCCAAATGATTTCGAGATTTTAACACCCGCCCATTTCTTAATTGGTCGAACTGTTAATGCCATTCCTGAACCTCAACTGATTAATGTATCAATTAATAGACTTTCTAGATGGCAACAAGTTCAAAAACTTAATGAAGTTATTTGGCGAAAAGGGTCAAGAGATTGTTTAAATAATTTCCAACAACGAGGAAAATGGCAGTTTGAAAAAGGTAATATCCAGAAGGATAGCCTTGTACTGTTAAAGGAAGATAAACTACCAATTTATTCTTGGTTAATTGGTCGAATTCATGATGTAATACCTGGGAAAGATGGAAAAATACGTGTTGTTCTAGTAAAAACATGTCGCTGGATTTTTAAACATAGCATTTTTAATATATGTTTATTGCTTGGAAATAATGCCTAATCTTTGTATACTCTTACAGCATTTTATTATTTTAATAAATATTGTATATTGTATTTAAACGTATTTTTCTATTAGTGTGTTAGTTTGAATTTTGAAATTTCTTATTATATAAGTTCATAAAATTTTCATTCTAATGTGCTAAACTAATTTTGTTGAAATCCTAAGGATTTCAAAGTCAGGCGGTGTTAATGCCACTCTGTTAAATAGCAATCGTTCGCGTCATTAAAACTGATTATATTTGTATTGCTTAATATGGCAACGTTATGTTGCTTCGATAATGTAGCAAAATTTGAAAGGTTAAATAAAATTATTAAATATGTTTAATGGTGTTTGTATTTTAAATTTATATTACAGTCCACTTGAAAATAACGCAACAGATACTATAATATTTGAAAGTATACCATTTCATAACTGTCCGATGACGATATTACGCTAAAAAGAACTTTGATTGATAATAAATACTAAATAGGAGTACTACGTTAATGAAATATATAGATCTTAGGGTTAGCAAACTGAATCCTGGGTTCCAGATTGCTTTTTTTAAAGTCTAAATCTAGAAATCTAACTTTATCAGGTATTTCTCCCGACTTCTTCGCATGCCTACGTGGTATAGTGGTCAGCACGCTGATCGCGAATTCCAGAGGTTCGTGGTTCGAGTCCCGGCGAAGGCATTGCTCATTTTTCATCTCTCTTGCTTCGGAATAACCTAATCACTCTACAGTGGCGTCCGAACTAAAAGGGTGGTGGACGATGATTCTCCACCACCGCGATTTGGATATTGAGTCCCCTAATCCCCAGTCGCCCTTTAAAAGGGGGGAGTATATACAGTATTTCTCCCACCTTCTTCGCATGCCTTCGTGATGTAGTGGTCAGCACGCTCGGCGCGTATTCGAGAGGTCCGTGGTTCGAGCTCATTTTTCATCATTGCTCATTGCTAATTTTTCATCTGTCATGCTTCCAAATAACCAAATGTCTCTACGACTTTGTTTTATAGTTTAATTAGCATTAGACACTTACAATTTAGTATTTCCATGTTCTATCTCAGTTACATTCTGCTACTGGAGTATTTACACGGTAAAACATGGAATAAAATATTCGTCTATACTCGAATTAGAAGTACTGCTAATTCATAAGGATATTAAGCTGTTTAATTTGCCGTACATGCTGGCTAGCAATTAACTGCAAGTTTACAAAATTCGCTATTCCATAAGATGCTTAATTTATGTTTACGAAACATAATGAAATGTATACGAAACAGATGTACTTCAAAATTTATGCATGCCTGGTTCCGTGTAGACAGTCAATGACTTCATGCCTTCCAGTCACTGATGACCGAACTGTGACCTAGATCTTCAACGAAATAAATGCGAACTTTGAAGAGAGTTTAAATATAAACCTTTTTATTGTAATTCAACAAACTACCCTTCTCATTCATTGCAAAATAAGTCACCCATTCTTGCAATATTTAGAAAAACATAAAGCGTAAACATAAAATGTAATAGCAACAAACGAAACAACAAAGCACAAACGAAGTTAAATAAATCAAATGAAAACAAAATTAAGGTCTTGGCGAATACAGAACTCCATATTTAAAGGCACTATATATATTTCAAGTTATTTCAGAATTTATCGGTGCTATATGAAGTATGAAATTTCAGTGGTGTTAAAGCTACTAACTTCGAACATTGAAGATCATAGGATAAAAATAGGAAATATCCAGAGCTCAAAAGAGGAAAATTTGTTATATTAGTCGGACTCCTGCATTTATTACCGTGATAGCGCCTACTATCGTGATATGAATTTTATTGTATAGTAGGCCAAGATATCTACAGACATGTTTTCACACTTAGAAGCAGTGAAGAACTTGTTCTCGAATCAGAATAATTCCGGAACCGAGAAAAAGTTATATGGAAAGGATATTAGAATTCTGAAAAGCACTTTTCCAAATAAATAAAACCAGAAAGCAACATTTTCCTGAACTTACCTGTTTCTTCAAAAACAGGCTGTTAGGAGATTTGAAGATTTAATATTAAAGGTAAACAGTTATAGAAAAGAGTTTGATAATCAGTGTCCATACTAAATATTGATTTCAATGATATCAGAACCTTAAAATGGATCCACGCAATGGAAAATGCTTGCTGCTTTCGATGAGTTCACTTCACTAAATGTCTCACCATAAGAGGGATTATATGAGGATAACTTCTTCAGAGGTACGGACTGCCTTGTTGTCAGAGTGATGCACAGAAAGTGGACTGGTAGCAGTCTGGAATGCAGTATGAAATTGCCTCGAGAGAACACTAATTCAAGATGAGCATAAAATTGTCAATGACAGCTGATGCTTCTGCGGGAATAATGCACCCAGCTTTTCAAATTTGTATCCCAAAGAGCGGTCATGTATCAGGACAGCAATGCATCAATTTACATTGCAAAACAGCTGACAGAGGCCTTCTTCAGAGCATAAAGAAGAGTTTGAACATCTTCCATGGCCTTAAACATACTGTAATCTCAACATTCGTGCTATCTGTCTGATAGAAGATACGGCTGGAAAAAATGTCACTCCTTAACCATTATGAAATGAACTAAACACAATTTTGCGAATGGGAGAGCTAAAACGACATTTAATATTTGCATAAAATTTGAAAAAATTATTTCGAAGAGGAATCACTGCAGTATTTATCTCCGAAATAGGCTCGCATTCTGTTAAAAAGTATTACACTCTTGATGCAGATGTTTCAATTTCGTTCTCTAGACATTTTATATCTTTACTTTATTTTTAATGATATGCTGTAATTGACGTAATCCATCATACACCATTGATTAATGATGCATCGAACTGATTAATGATGCATTTTTAAAACAATTTTCCCTGTTATCATAATTTATACAAAACTTTTACAGCGCCTTTCACTATGCACATGTAGAGAAAATAATTATTTATGCACCTAATAATAAGTTATCTTGTGATTTCCACTCAAAAATGAATTCTTCAGTCAATTCTGCGTGCTAATATTCTTGTTCCAAAAATCAAAGAACTAAACGAACGTCTTAAACTGAAGCAATTAATGAACTCCAAAATATTTTGATTTTACTGCAATAATCACAATTCGGAATCAATTTTATTTCTAATTTTCGAACAGTCTGTATATCATTCACAATCGCACAGATGAACCGTGAATTGCTTTTGAAATCTCTTTCTTCAATGCGTAATATTATTAGTCAAAATAACACTTTTTTCTTTTTCTGCTAGTTGAAACAAAGCTCGAAGCAGTACGTATGTATATCCTAAACCTTCTAAACCCTGACTGTTGCAATGTTGTAAGAATATTAAGTCTATCTTCGGAATGACAAAATCTCTACATTTTATAACGTTTATGCAGGAGATCCATTTATTTCAGGGTGAATGACAGTAATGGCAAAAATCTAAAGCTTCAATAGAAAGGAAATCCCAAATTGTTTAACTTGACAAGATAGTTCAATTCATCTGACCTTTTGACCATTTTACAGCCATCTTCATATTCTGACGATGTCTGAAGACAAACATAAGCTGGTTGAATGACTAATCAACTAATTTCTGATTCTAAAATATTCCAGTTTATGAATGATCTTAGAAAAGATGTTTCCCATTTAATTTCTGTATGATACTCGATTTTAAATTCTCCGAAATTTTCAGTCTGAAGGTGACTGACTACAGGATGATTCAAAGATCAAGCTTAGGTTATACAGTTTATAAGTGTTTTAGCAAGTATTTTTTTTAAATAAATTTCAAAATGCTGCTAAATCCAGGACTCTTCTTGCATGGATAGTATAAGATGTTTAGTTGGCTCTTTTTATTACGATGGTTAGATCTTAAATTAACAGTTAATCTGGAAATTCTGCCTGAAACGTAATTCATAAGACACATTGCCAAATTACATAAGAGTATTTATAACTTAGAATAAGTTACACTTTTTTATATACTTCTTATATACTTTCTTATGTACATTGCGGGGGAAAAAAGGGGGGCAGTTCTATATCTCCAGTTCTATTGGACCGATTGATAAAATTCAAATTGCGTTTTTCATGTTACGAAAGCGCGACTTAGGACATATTTATATATGACGTTATTCTAATATAGATATTTTGACACAAAATAGGACTTTTCTGAAATAACATATCACTTTTTTTTTCATATTTCGATTCTACGACTCAAATTATGCCTACATATTAAATTTAGTAATTTTTGGTCAGAAATTTATGGAAAAATTTAAAAATTTATCTTGGCGCATTTTTGTTTTCAGTTTGCGCCAAGAATAATTCACTTGGCAGAATTCTTAATTCATAGTAAATTACTTACTTCCCTTTTTTTATTGATGGACGAGAGGAAAAAAAGGTCCATCGTTCATTCTTTCAAATAGTTTTAAGAAAGTGCGTAAACCACATTTTCGTTATTATCGCTTATTTTAAATACGCCAAATTTTCAAAACGCGCCGAAATATAAATTCGCGTATATTTTAAGAAATTTGGAATAAAAAATTCTAATTTTTTGCAGGTTTGCTTAGAAATACATTTACTTTAAGATTATGTTAAAAATTTTATATGTTATAAAAAATATTTTCGAAAAATTTATAAAAAATGTTTGGAAATACGAATTTTAAAAGTAAATCAGAAAAAATGTGCGAATTATATTTGGATTAAGCCTAAATTTTGAATTCTGAAAGAAGGAGTCAAGTAAGTTTAATAAAAAAAAGAGATATTAATAAATATATATCAAATTCAATTAACACTCAGAAGTTAAAATTTTGAAAGCTAATTTTTTAAAAACTACTCACTTTAAAAACTACTCTTTTTACAAAACTTTCTAGTTTGGCCTAATTTAAGTCGTAGAATCGAAATACAGAAAAATACTGGCATATCTTTTCGGAAAAACTCCTTTTTTGCGGTAAAATGCCTATATCAGAACAACGCTGTATATAAATCTAATACATAGTCTAAGTCACGCTTTCGAAACACGAAAAACGCAAGTTTAATTTCGCCAATCAACCCAGTAGAACGGGACATGTAGAACTGTCCCACTTATTATTATTATTATTTTAAGGAGCAATTTACCCAGAAGGGCTATTAATTTCGTTTTAGAATTTTGCGTTCGATTACTATAAAAATCGGTTCACTGTTCAAATTTTCCCCACCAAATACTATAGCCCTGCATAGCGTAAATGTAAGCATGTTGCTCGCAATGTGATAAAACCACGATACCTAGAGCCATCAAATTTTGAATAACATTCGTTACCACTCAAATATGAGCATCTGTAAGGCCAAATGGAATTTGGAATTTTTTTTATTATCCGTTTCATATTTTGTAAAACTTTAACGATTTTTTGATAAACAAACTCAACGATTTTAAAGTGAGCAATGGCAACGTTGTACGGAAAAAATATTTTTATCTCTAGCGCGCGAAACTGTGTATCGGAAACTCTAAAGATATGTTCATTTTAAAATTATTTTCCGATACTGCTGTCGAATTGAATTTTATGGCTCAAGTGCGAAAAACGTGATATTTAATAAATAAAGATATTATTACGTACATTACGTACTAGGTATTATTACGTACAAAACGTTAAAAATCGCTCCTTTGGGCGTAATGTAAAATCTGAAAGCTTTCAGATTTTATTTATAAACCAAAAAAGGTTAGCCTAGAAAGGCTATTAGTTTCGTTTTGGCATTTTGCGTTGGTTCACTGTAAATGTCGGTTCACTTTTAAAATTGTTGCCACCAAATATTAGGGCCTTATTATATTTAAGGGAATTAAATAGTGAAGAATCTGCATAAATGTATGCTTGTTTGTCGAATTCGGTTAAAAGAACAGTACAGCCATCCAGTTTTGAATAACGCACGTTTATACCCAAATATGGGCATCTGTATGCCCAAATTTGGAACTTGTAGTTTGTTTTATTATCGATTTCATATTTTGTAAAACTTTAACGAATTTTTGATTAACAAACTCAACGATTTCAGAGCGAGCAATGGCAACACTGTACGGAAAAAAAAAAAAAAAAAAAAAGAAGAAATAGAAGAAGAAGAAGCATTTTTATCTTCAGCACATGAGACTACATATCGGAAATTCTAAATATATGCTCACTTTAATATTATTTTGCGATTTTGCTGTTGAACTGAATTTTATGGTTTAAGTGCGAAGAACATGATATTTAATAAATAAAGATAAGGCACAAAGCGTTAAAAAAAGGAGCGTAATGTAAATCTGAAAGTTTTGAGTTTTGATATATATTTATTATATATATTATTTATTTATTTATTTTTCGCAGTGTATATCTTCAAAAGTATTTTATTGGATTCATCATATATCCTTGTTGATGCTTATAAATACCTATTAGCTCCAAAGCCATCTCTTATAAATTTCACTAAGAGTATTTCTTTAAGAACTCAACCTTCTAGCAATCTTTATTTTTATGTTCATTTTCTTATTTTAATAAATTATTTGAGCATTTCTTTATATACAGCTAAAAACATTGTATATATAATTATAGTACGTATATCCTCAAGTATTATAAAGGATCTAACATATAATCTAAAATTTCTCAGATTAAAGATCAGGATATTTCTCTCAGAGTTCTGGCAACGATTTCTAATACTGTCAGCGTTCGAACAGTGATTTCCACTACCTTGATGCATCTTTTCAGCTGATGTTACATAATCTTCCAACAATTAACTAAATATAAAGAGCTGTATTGAACGCAATGCAAGAGGTGGGCAACTGGTAAGCTGTGACAGAGTAATATGCGAGATCTGCACGATACATAGAAAAGGTGTAACAAATCTCGCATGTTATTATGTCAAGTACGAATACCAGAATGTAGAAAGTAGGTATGTCATGGCCAAAAATCAATATCAGAATTGGTTTTGTAAATTAAATTGCACTTTCCTTCTTTAGCTGTTTTTTCCAATTCCATGTGATGATGCTATTATATAAGGAACAGCCGTTAGTTGAAATTAAACGCTAGGCGTGTCTGTTATAGTTCAGCGAACATCCATTTACGTTGATTTGCTATGTGCCGTCTATTATTTAGATACCACTGAATGCTCTGGCAACACCGGAAATTGACAGGAGAGTCAGATGGAACGTGAAATAAAGGACATAAAAACAGTTAGCAGTTTATCTTATCACATATCAGGGGGGGATGAAAATTATTTTCAATTGGTGCGGCGACAGCATATTTTTTCCATTATTGTTCATTCTTAATTTATTAACCGTAGATTTCGTTTTTTATATCGATTCCGCCAAACGCCGCTGTTTACAATATACTGCATGTCTTAGTGAAAAAATGTCAGTCGGTCGTCATAGTAACGCACCGCTGACGAGAGAAGTCGAATCCGGTGGTACTTAACGCCGCCTACCGGTTGGATTGTAATTCCGTCCGATTCAAAACGTCTATTACGGCCGGTTACTTTTTTTTTATTATTTATCTGGCGCAATAGTATGTTCGGTAAAATTGAGTTATTTACTTTTAATTATGTCCGCCAGAAAGAGAGACTGGGAACCACGATTCCATACTTGAAGAGTGCCGCCAATGTGCTGTTTGGGAGGTCTGTTATTTTCTCACCGGCAGTGGTGTGAAGGGGTGGATCTGGAAAAAACATACAATCATTTCTAACGGCGGGCAGGTGTCTCTTTGAGTATCTTTGAAAATAGCAAAAGAAAGAGCAGAATTATTATGACTCAGCGGTTCATGAGCCCATATGTTGCTTTTCGGGAAGGTTTCTTTTTCAAATATTACTCCTTATTTGGATTTTTAGTAATAAGCAATTGCTTTAAAAGGAATTAAGAAAGCAATTCTTTTGAAAGGTCTGGAAAGACATTTCTTATTTAAAAAATAATTTTTCATAAATTCAAAATACAAGGTTATCCAAAAGTTAATAAACTTCCAAAACATTTGCATTTCATTTATTTTAATGCTTATTCATCGAATTATTTCAGTGTGTAGTAATACAATTAGCACAGAAATACATAAAATCACAGGCTTCATGAATTTAGCTATGCAGATTTTTCTAATCACAGTCATGTTCACGAGACAAAGCTTCATTTATTAAAGAATATGATACTAATTAGGAGTAGCATCCATCATTATTGAACTCTGTTTAAGATGAGCTAAAATATATGAACAGCACATAAACTGTATTTATGAAGGAATCATTAATTCATGCAGTTTTCCAATTGTTAGGAACATTGGAGGTACCTGCATATGCATGACTACAAAAAATTCGTAGTTTCCATGTCGACAAACTTTCTCCGAAATTCGAATCCTGGACCGAACTACCAGTATTCAGCGGCTTTTACCACTCGGCCGTTGGTGACTTGTCTCCCCCCAACCCTTAATTCCAACAATATATCAGCTTATGTGTAATTGCTATTTTATTTAATTCGAGCTAAGACATTTCATTCATTTACTGTCTTTACCGCAATGCAAGTAATGATTTGCTAAATGATCGCAAGCAATGCTTTATTACTATAAATGTAAAATGCTCAACAACACTATACGAATAAGATTCCCAACCATGTAATGTTAAATTCAGAAAATCTAAGAATTAAATTTAAAGCTTAAATTTAAAAAATCTGATGTATGCACCACATGACTTCCTTGTACCAGAATATTAAATTATACGCATTTTATCCTGCATTCCATTTTAACTTATTCCCTCGAATTTCATTAGAAGTGTATTTCTCATTCTATTAATTCAGTTCTCACTTCGCGACCAAAAATACTAAAACCTTGATATACTTTTATAAAATTGAAAAATATAAAAAATAAAATACAGTTAAAACAATTAAAAAAATAATTTTTACAATTAAAAGTGGAGTTTCTACTCAAAAACAAACAATTCGGCCAGAGGGGGGAGAAGGCAGATTTTTCGCTTCCCAAAAGTGAGGGTTTACTTTTGGTCTTACTCGGCAAAAAGACACTGAAGATGCAGAAGCTGACTTAATTCAAAATCCTGCTAAGTTTCAAAAGTAAGCAAATATGGCTGCAATGGTAAAAAAATAGGCTTAGCAGCACTTAAACAACTTTTAAATTATTGGCAGTTCTACAATTATTCCATGCAGATTAACTAAAGACATAAAAACCTTACCGGAAAATAAGAACAACATAATTCAATCATTTTTAAAGCAAAAAATGCACAATTTACCAACACATAAGAATAAAAAACTGAGCTCACTGAGCCGAGTAACAGTGTGGATATATATATATATATACATGTATTTATATTCTTTTGGTGCGGCCGATTGCAACCAAAATAAGAGATGCACATGTACATGTTAAAGCAGTCCCGTATGCAAAATTACAACTTTCTGAGGCAAATCGTTTTTGCATTATGAGAGACACACACATACGTACGTACGCACAGATGCCACGAAAAAATCTCTTCAGATTCCCTTTTAAATCAGTTTTATAATTGTTTTGTGGAAAAAGAGTCCTTCATTCTGTCCTTACGTACACATGTCAGGCAAAAATATCGTTAAATTGCCTTCGATAGCGGTCAAAATGGATATTTTCTTATTATCTAATATGATACCAGAAAATTTTCGCCATTAAAATACTTCCTTTACTTCGTACAAGAAGTAAAAAGACTGCAAGTAAAAGGAAAACATAAAGAAATAAAACGATTCATAGCAGAAGCATGTAATACATGACATTAGAAAAGTCTTTTATAGATTTTATTAGTAATATAAACATTAATAGCAGTGCTTTTAATGGCAAAATTTGTAATCGCATTTTGAAAATATTTCAGAAATCTTTTCCGATATAGATTGGCAATGATGGTAACGACTCTGAGAATCGTAGTTTGCTCAGACCAAGCAGATGTTTTCTGTAATAAACGATGTAAACCCTACAATATGTAGTAACATATTGTATGGACATGGATGATGAGTTAGTAACGCATTGTAACGTAAAAGAATGAAAAGTTTACGTTGTACATATTCTAAACTTCAATACCATCAGAATGAAATTTACAAAATGAGTAAATTAAGGCTTTTCAATAAATTTTTACTTTTATGTTACATATTTTTTAGCGTTATTCCTATAGAATAATTATGTAGATTGTGATATATAAATTATGATATATAAACACTCTCATCAAAAAGCAGTAATAAATTGTGCAAATGGAATTTTGCAGTGATATATTTACATTTACATTCGTATTTTATCATGTAGTACAAATCAGTCTTACCAACTCAATTCTATTTTTCTTTTTGCTTTTAGTAAAGCAAAATCATCGTACGGTATAGCATACTATTTCTAGGACGGAGAGAAACAAAAACTATTCTGTTTCTAACACACTAATGGAAAAAAGTAAAACCATTAAAGCGTCTCTGAGGAAAATAGAGAGAATGTTAGAAACAGTATGAGAATATGGAAAGAAATTTTAATGAAGAAGAGTAGCTTTGAAAACAAAGAGAAAAGAGTACAACGCTTTCTGACCGCGACGACCTACCGATACAATATTAGCTGTTAAGCAGAATGCGACTGAGGGAAAAATTCTTCCAAACCCAATCCGATAACAACGCGAGAACAAACGTAAGGTCTGAGGAAGTGACAATGTTTGTTCTCCGTATTTGGTTACATAGTTCAAGTCTGTAGATGCTCCGCAATGAGAGGATACTAGGACTGAATGTGCAGTACTATGGTAATCACTTTTAGCACTTTCGGGAATAAAACATTTTACCCGTCTCATAAATGCAACGCACTACCTAGAGAATAAGCCTTTGATATGTGGGGTAGGGACTGTTCTTTCCTCAAAGGTCTTAACCTCCGTCAAAGGGCTTGTTCCCCAGCGAAAGACAGACGACCTTAGTCGACCAAATAAACCAAATAACCAGACGACCAAATAAAGACAAACGAGAATAGTTATAATATATTTTAAGGCATACTTATTTTTAAAATAAAATATCTCCTCTGAAACTGTGTTTCGTTTACATAAAAGAAGTGCTGGATAGAATTACGATTTACTTCAGAAACTGAGAAGTACTGGAGCTGGGCCCCAGTGTCCTCCGGCGCAATTTAAACTCCGAGGTTATTCATAAATTTAAGATTCTACAGCTAATGAATATTTTTCCCTACTTCAGTTTGCACCATTTAGTGGAAACATATCCAGCTAAATACAAAAAGCCGTAGAATGAATCTTCAAACAGCATGAAGGATACGTTAAGACCAAGTGTACCCATTCGCTGAGTTTAGTAACACAAATAAATTTCAAAAAATAAGAATTCTGAGGCATGCAGAAGCCTCAAATAACGCACACAAAGCATGTATTTCAAACACACCTCAACTTTTTGTTGGATCAAATATTTCGCATAGACATCAAACATCTTTTCGCAGAAATAAATCAGTCTTGTCTACTTTAAAACACCTCATTTATTTCTTCACCTAAACCGCAACATTGAATCGACCTGCTGAGAAATAAAGGACATCTTTCTTTCGTAGACAAGAGTCTTCTTGGCCATCAGAGCAAGCTTGTCGGCTTTAATGAGAGTCGACGTTGACAGAATGAATCCTTCATCTTTGGAGGCTAAACGCTTCACGGACCCCGGCGAAAGCACCGGATGAATGGGACCTTCTTCTTGCACGGAAGCGGAACTGCGACGTAAACACTGAAGAAGGACGATTTAGTTGGAAATGTCAGCATAAAAGAATTTCAGATTGGGATGGCGGGCTGCTTGGCTTTGAAACAGTAGATAAAAGCAGTGGATGCATTTATTCGAAAGATCATCCTGCAGATTCTCGTAATCCGAGACCTTGAAACACTTTTAGCAAGCACTGGTTAAATCAGCACTCCTCAGTGAAAAGATTTCATGAATTTATAATGCATTTTTTTATTCATATTAAATGTCCTATCTGCCTAATTGCAAATATTTTACCTTCTGATGCACAAAATGTATTCAAAATAAAGAAACAAGCCCAAATTACTATCACTGTTTGTCATTGTTATTTTTTGTCATTTTTTTTTCTAAATAATAGAAGAGTAGCCTTTGATTAAAATGGCTTATGATTTAAATTACTTATGATTTGTATGGAAATCCATTTACTACGAATTTTGAAGGTTAGAAAACTTTCATTTGTGGCCTTAATTTCATTTATTTCAATGTTTACTTTTTTCCGAAATAAAAGAATAACTTATTCAGGATTTTAAAAAATACTAGTTTGACGCATAAGACCATAACATAAGATAACAGCTATGTAAATTAAATATCTAAGAGCTCTTGGAGGCTGCACAAAAATAAATCGTACATTAAACAAAATGTAACAGCCGCCCAGACGGTATGGCGGGTAGGGGAGCTTACTGAGGTACCGAAGCGCAGGTTCGAACACTCGAAAAAAAAGTATCAGTAATTGTCCGTCCTTTCCTAGCAGGGAACTTCTTAACACATTTTATCCTTTCTTAACATATTTCATCGTAGGGCCGCCTATTAGGTGCCCCCCACGTTAAAATGGCAGCCGCTTCGGGCATTAGGGATGCCAGTGTTGAATATCAAGTGCCCGCCGCTGGATTAAAAAAGTAACGCATTAAATACATGATCTTATAAGGCATTTTTCCCGCCTTCTTGGCATGCCTTCGTAGTGTAGTGGTCAGCACGCTCGGTGCATATTCGAGAGGTCCGTAGTTCGAGTCCCGGCGAGGGCATTGCTCACTTTTCATGTCTCCTGCTTTCAAAAAATCTTAATGACTCTACAGTGGGGTCTGAACTAAAAAAAGGTGGTGGATGATGATTCTCCATTACCAGGATTTGGCGACTGGGCCCCTAATCTCCAGTCGCCCTTTAAAAGGGGGAAGTATATAAGGTATTTCTCCCGCCTTCTTGGCATGCTTCCGTGGTGTAGTGGTCAGAACGCTCGGCGCGTATTCGAGAGGTACAAGGGTCGAGTCTCGGCGAGGACATTGCTCATTTTTCGTGAATCCTGCTTCAAAAAAATCTAATGACTCTACAATAGAATTATCAAATGCATTGCTTGTCTTAAGTAACCACTCTTTTATCCTATCAAAGGGTGAAGAAAATTATTTTGCTACTATGAAAACTTATCAGCATACTTAATTAAAACGGATATATGGTTCGTGTCCTGGCGAGGACATTGCTCATTTTTCATGTCTCCTCCTTTCAAAAAATCCTAATGACTCTGCAATCTAAACTTCAATCTAAATTTAAAAAATCATCATTGTTCAAAATTAATAAAAATCGCCCGATGACCGAAAGAAAAGAGGAAAATTTCAAGAGAGGATATTCTTTGTTATCCACAAATGAAAGAAAGAACCTAAAGAAAAATGAGTAGACTTTTTTGTGAATTTTAAACAGTTTAAATGACAGATCTTTGAAGATCGTAACATTGAATAATAAATACTTGCTTAAAAACTTGATCATACATAATATCAGTTTGACGTTTTATGCTTCCTTTTATTTTTTGAAGTTATAGGAAGAAAATTCCCTTTTTTTTCAGTAATTAACTTTTAACAATTAATTTAATTTTTAACGTTAACATCTTTTTATTTAAACAGTTTATTAATTTTCCTTTCATAACACTTTTAAGCTTCCGAGATCACAATGAATTTGTTTCCTGAATATCAGAGTAATTATCTTGATTAAATCTATGTTGGACATCCTAATGCTTTAAAGATTTCTAATAACGTTTGATAAATGACAAGTTTTTAGTGCGATACACATATTAAAAGCTTTAGATTGCTTTATATATGTGTATCACACTAAACCAAAAATTACTCTTTATTAAGGAGTAATTAGCTTGATCAAATCTATGTATACATATTTAATGATTTACAGATTTCTAATAACGTTTGATAAAGGAAAAATTTTTAGTGTGATACATATATATATAAAGCTTTAGATTCTGCAGATTTAGAGCATCTTAATTATCCTTTTCACTGTTGTTCTGAAATATAAAATTATCACCGCGAAAGATATAGGATTATCTATTTATTTTCCACTAATAGTTAATTTTTTTGTTAGTACTTTCCTATTACTCTCTTTTCACCTTCGCTTTTCATGCCAGAATGTAAATGAGACAACGATCGTTACTCAGGTTAAGGTAGAAAGAAACGCTATTTAAGCAAGAGTTTCGGAAGTTAGATTTTAGAGCGTGTCTCCTATTCCAGGCCACCTTGTGCTGTGATTATTAGGGAGTTGTGTTAGTTGCGTTGAGTGTTCTAGACATTTGACTTTGTCTCGCCGGTTTACTACAAACCCGAGCTTCAGCTGCGCATTCTGTGAACCGTTGGGCTAATCTACGACACCTTGAAATTAGTATTTATTATGTATTTTTATTAAGCCATGTGTGCTTGGTTTATATGTAAACCAAACTGGGTCATTTCTTAATTTTATGTTTGAATAAAAGAGTCTTATACACCCTTCTTCTGATTTTTGTTTTGTTTTACAAGACTAGAAGATAATTCTTCAATAATCCTTTTAAAATTCCATGTTCACAAAGAGACATAGACTTTACAAAGTGATACAGCCGTTTATGGTGAATCGACGCAAAATGCGGTTTCTAGATTAATAGCCCTTTTGAGCTGACACCCATTTGGCCTAAAAAGGTTTTTGTATAATAAGCTTTTATTTAAAATGAATATGATAATTCTATTTACAGAATTCATCTAAAATTTCATATCGCGAATAATAAAAGTGTAGGGTAATGATAAAATTTAAAAAGGTAATGGCTTCTGCATTTGACAAATTCTACATCAAAAGGCGCTGTTAGTCTCGAAATGGTTGGTTCACTAATAAACGGCATATCATTTTTCAAATTGTTGCAACCAAATATTATCGCCTGTATTATATATTATTATTTTTAAGAAATTAAATTATGAAGAATATGCATATGTGAAATATATATATATATATATATATATTGTTACGGATTTTCTATTTATTTGGCTATTTATTTAGAATTGTAATTAAAATTGCTTTATTTTCCCGTGCAACGCAGACGATTTTTGAAGAGAAAGCTGCGTCGGAAAAATAAAAATTAAAAAGCGCGTGCATTTAATATTTAATAAAAAAATATCTCGTAATTACTGTTGCCATTCAGAAAAATCTAGAAAAATTGAGATTGTTATTAAAAAGCTTTTAAAAGCCGAATTGAAACACCTCATCTCAGTTGTTGCAGTTGTTGTTGTAATTGTAGCTGTTTAAAGCGAACTGCTGTTTGTTTACTTAATGCTGTAGCGATTTCCCTGTGAGATAGAATTATTTTATCTGTTTTTAATTGAGTTTTGCTAAACGTTTGAGATATTGTGATATTGTCCGAATATCTCTGAAGGAATATTTCAGCATTTTGATTTATTTCTTGTGGAAAGAATAAACTTTGTTAACTTTTTAACGCTTGTGCATTCGATCCATAACGAACCCGCAAGCACGCAACAATATGAAAAATAATTAAGAGGAAAGACATAGGAACCAAGAAGCCTACAACTAGCGCTAAAGCTGCACAGTAAGTAATAAAATTAATTTTATTACAGAAGTAATAAAATCTTTGTTTATAAAAAAGAAAAACCACTTCCAAGCAAAGAATTTTTTTTTTTTTAATTTTGTGTAAGTGCAAGCCAAAACTCCAAATAAGAAACAAAAACGGCAAAAGACAAAAAAAAAATTAAAGACTAAACAAATTTTTGGAAGGAAAAACCAAACATAGAAATAAATTATTGTCATTGAACGGAGATTAAACGGCCTTTTAAGAGGAACAAATAAACACCCTTTGAATTAACAATAATCTAAAGAAGCGATTTTGTTTTGCATTGGCAATATTTTTTTTTTCTATTTTTGCTTTCTCCTTAAAAAAAAAGTTTTTAGGTCTTTTAAACAAATTTTTTTTTAAATGATTTTTTTGTGTTTTGCCTTTTTTTACATATTATTTGGATTTCTGATTTCTAGCATGCACTTACACAAATTTAAATATTTTTTCCTTTCTTTTCCTGG
>KK117038.1:44745-64715 GCA_000611955.2 Stegodyphus mimosarum
ATATATATATATATATATATATATATATATATGTATATATATAGTTTACTGAAGTATACAAAAGGTGTTAAATCTTAAAAACGTGGGCTCTTAGATTTTTAGATATAATTAACTTTCATTTCGAGTCCTTCTTTTCGAGAGTCACAGCAATAATGGCTTGTAGTTTGTAGTCTCAATAGTACCTTGTAGTAGTCGCTTGAGTAGGTTTTGTAGCCCACAGTGCTCGAGGACCATTCTTGCTAATCATTCTACTATCTGTAGTGCAAGTTTTAACTTTTGTCAGGAGTATCTGGTTTTTTTATTCCTGCTTGTAAGCTCTTTAAATGTGACGAGAAAAGCTTAGTTATTGGGCAATGAGATAATAATTTGTTTTCTTTTCTGCAGTGTTAATATAAGTAAATATTCAAACTTGCGTGTATAGAATTTGACAAAAGAAACTTTGGTCTTAACAGACTTGGAACGAATTATCACTTGGTTTGAAAAGAACTACAAAATCTTAAAGGCCTTTTTAAAACAAACCTTTTTATTAAATCAGAACTGGAAACAAAATGCATGTCAGTTCAGCCAACCATTTGTGGTAATGTAACTTAAAGTAACATAATTTAACATAACACGACTTAAAGAATTTCAAGATTAAAACTTAGTTGCCCAAGACTATACAGTTGATTTAACGCGAAGTTGGCTCAAAACTTTCCACTGGCGAAGTAATTTAAGTGTCGTCCAATATAACGCAAAGCCAAAGATTATAATCTTACCTGAACTTGCGAAACCTAGTTACGTAATCTCGAGAGACAGAAACACGCTCTGTCTTACAATCTAAAAATCAGCCTTAAATAATTTAACAATCTTACCTTAAACAATATGCTTAACCTGATTTGCATTCTGGTATGGAAATGGAAAGGAGAAGTGATACTAAAGATCTAAATCATAATAACTGGCTAGATTCACATAATGTAATGTTACACATTTGATGTTTTTAGTATGAGCTACAAGACCTGAAGGAAATTCATTCATTTTTTAGAAAGTAAAACTGCATTTAAACGTATTTGGGATAAATCTATGAAATGTTTCTAATCGTTTTAGTTACGTGAAGCTTCAGTTCTAGCTTCTGCTAAGTTTCTTCATCCATGTTTGACTATGATGACAATAATATTTTTGACTGCAGGTTTAAAATATTTCGTTTCTTCCAACATATCAGAGATACAGTATTTTATTATGCATTTATAACTAATGACAATAATAAATTTTAGAAGTATATCATTGGTAAATAGCGTCAGACGGACTTTATAAAAATTTTACTTTAATTACTGTGTTATTTTTGTATAAAAAGTTACTTCGCTAAAAAAAAAGAACAACGCATTTCTATAGAATGTTTAATATTGTAAGATCTTTAAGTGAGTTTATAAGGTATTTCTCCCGCCTTCTTCGCATGCCTTCGTGGTGTAGTGGTCTGCATGCTCGACGCGTAACCGAGAGGTCCGTGGTTCGATTCCCGGCGAAGGCGTTGCTCATTTTTCATTCTCCTGCTTCGAAATAAACCTAATGTCTGTACACTGGCGCCCGAACTAAAAAGGTGGTGGATGATGATTCTCCACCACCGCGATTTGGCGACTGGGCCCCCCAAACCCCAGTTGCCCTTTAAAAGGGGGGAGTATATGAGGTATTTCTCCCTCCTTCTTCGCATGCCTTCGTGGTGTAGTGGTCTGCGTGCTCGACGCGTAACCGAGAGGTCCGTGGTTCGATTCCCGGCGATGGCGTTGCTCATTTTTCATGTCTGATGCTTCAAAAAAAAAACCTAATGTCTCTACACTGGCGCCCGAACTAAAATGGTTGTGGATGATGACTCTCCACACCCAGGATTTGGCGACTAGGTCCCCTAAAACCCTAGTCGCCCTTTAAAAAGGGGAGTATATAAGGTATTTAAAACATCGTTAAATTGCATTCTATAGTGATCAAAATGGATATTTTCGTTGAATTATGATACCCGAAATTTTTCGCGACTACAACACTTCCTTAACTTCTTATAAGGAAGTAATTATAGGAAGTTTGACTATTTATACGACAAAAATTAACCGGGATATTTAATTTTATAATTTGCTATTTTTGATGTCATTTTAAATTTGCTTTGGAGTTATAACGTATTTCTCCCGCCTTCTCCGCATGCCTTCGTGGCGTAGTGGTCTGCATGCTCGACGCGTAACCGAGAGGTCCGTGGTTCGATTCCCGACGAACGCGCTGCTCATTTTCCATGTCTGATGCTTCCAAAAAAAAAAACCTAATGTCTCTACAGTGGCACCCGAACTAAAAGGGTTGTGGATGATGACTCTCCACGCCCAGGATTTGGCGACTAGGTCCCCTAAAACCCTAGTCGCCCTTTAAAAAGGGGAGTATATAAGGTATATCTCCCACATTCTTAGCGTGCCTTCGTGGTGTAATGGTCAGCACACTGAGCCGGTATTTCAGAGGTCCGTGGTTCGATTCCCGGCGAAGGCCTTGCATATTTTTCATGACTCCTGCTTCGAAATAAACCTAATGTCTCTACAAGTTTCAGAGTAAACTGAATCTAAACTACACAGAATATTTATCTGCTGCTTAGGAATTTGCTGCAAAACAGTATAATGTTAGTAAGGTAGTATACTAGTAATTCTATGCAAAAAAATTGATATAATGCGTTTGATAGTACAACTACTTGCTTTAACTTCAAATATATGGAATCTTTAAAAACATCTTGAACACAGAAAAGTAGAATGCATGTAATTACAAATTGTCTTAATTATCAAATAATAATTAAACCAATTATTTAATGTAATTTAATTTTAATTAATTGTTAATTATGTTCATAACGCTACAATAATTATTATTCTAAAGTAATTTAAAGAATTAAAGGGAATTTAAAACACAATTTAACCGATTAAAATTTTAAAACATACTTGTAAAAATAACAGGAATTTTTTTTAAGTAATACGTTTCTGAAAAATTCGAAGACCGCATGTTTGCCTTGGAAGCGTTCTGCTTTAATTCATTTAATTTGATCTCTTTCGAAATACTTTTTTAAGTTATAAAAATAGAAATCTTATTGTTATTACTATTGGCTGTCAGATTAGGAATAACATCATTTTTCATTTCCATCGAATATTTTTGTACGAATAGCTATCTCACCGTGGCAGGAAAACGTACACTTTACCATCTCAAGCGATAACATCTTTCAAATGTATCCTTGTCAAACATCCTTTAGAAATATCTCCATTTAGAAACACATGTCTCGCTGTGTCTTTCCTCGTTTGTCAACGTGCATTTCCGTTATATTCTCAAAATTGCATGTGGAATGCGTGAACTATTCCTCAGCTCGCTTTAGCCTCCTTATCCTTTGCATCGGATCCACGTATTCAGTATCACGTTTCATAGAGTTAAACAGTGCGTATATTACAAGCTTCATAACGCGAATTCCCACGGAAGGCATTTTTACTGTAGATTATTGTGCATTTCTACTGTGCCTCAGTTGCCACAGCCTTGTTAATTATCTAGTCAGAGACTACTGAATAATGACATCAGTTTTGGGGAGTTAATAGGAAACTCGTATATCACTTCAGTGTGGCATTTATGTTTGTTTTGCTTAATAAGATCAGTCTTTACTACTTCAGATGCTTTAAAGTAATTAATCATTAATTCTCATGTGGCTTCTAAGTAGTTTTGGTTTTTACTTTTGGTTACAAAAGCAAAACTTTTGGTTACTTTTGTTACAAAGTTTACTTTTCGTCTCACTCGGCAAAAAGACACTGAAGGCGTAGAAACTTACTTAATTTGTCGTGGACACTATCCTTTATCAACATATGAGATAATTTAATAACTTAAATGATAATTCCATGGAGCATGATTTAATTCACAATAATAAAAGAAGAAGTTATCTTTGTTGTTGCAAAGCTTAGTTTCTCTAGATTGGCAACAAATCCACTATTCTGATAAGTTTCAAATGTAAACAAATATGGCTGCTATGGTAAATAAAAATTAGACTTAGCCGCACTTAAACAACTTTTAAATTGCTGATAATTCTACAACTATAGCATGCAGATAAACTAAATATATAAAAAATAATTCTATCACTTTTAAAGGGAAAATGCACAAATTACCAACATATAAGAATAAAAAACTGAGTTCATGGAGCCTAGAACCAAAGCGGGTATAAATGCATATATATATATATATACTTTTGGGGCGACTACATGCTATAGCAGCCCTATATACAAAATTCAACGTTCTAAGGCTGCTCGTTCCTGAATTATCCGAAAAATATATTCATACATACATACGTACATACAGACGCTACGAAAAGATATCTTCTGAATCCATTAAATAAGTTTTATAATTCGTCTGGGGAAAAAGAGCCCTTTATTCTGTCCTTACGTATAGATATCAAGAAAAAACATTGTTAAATTGCATTCGATAGTGGTCAAAATGGATATTTTCGCTGAAATATGGTACCCGGAATTTTTCGTCATTACAATACTTCCCTTACTTCTTACAAGGAAGTAAAAACTTCAGAATTTATATGTAATGAAAATAATCTTTTATGTTTTATTATATTTTTACTTCCTTGTACGAAGTAAAGTAATAATAAGTGCGAAGTAAGTAAAGTAAGTATTATAATCGGGAAAATTTTCGGGTATCATATTTCAACGAAAATATCCATTTTGACCGTTCTGGAATCGATTTGAACGATGTTTTTGCAAGAAATCTGTGTCTACGCACTGAATAAAGGCTCTGCTTGTAAAAACGGTTTAAAAAATGGACTTAAAATAGATTCAGAAAAGATTTTTTTTGTGACGTCTGTATGTACGTACGTATATATGTATCTTGCATATCTCAAAAAAGAATAGTTTTAGAACGTTGAAATTTTATATATGGGACTGCTGTAACAGTAGTTGTGCCCCCCCTTTTTGGTTGCAACGAGCTGCACTAAAATATATATATACTCACTCTATTACGCGGCTCGTTGAGCTGAGTTTCTTTTATTCTTATATGTTGGTGATTCTTAAATGTTGGTTGCATTTTTTGCATTAAAAGTGATTGGATTATGCTGTTTTTATGTTCTAGTTAAGGTTTTTATGCATTTAGTTAATTTGCATGGAATGGTTGTAGAATTATCAACAATTTTAAAGTTGTTTAAGTGCGACTAAGCCTAACGGAGTAGCTTTTCGTTTAAGATTTGAAACTTAGCAGCATAGTGAATTACGTTAGTTTCAGCACCTTCAGAGTCTTTTTGACGAGTGGAACCAAAAGTAAACTTTCAGTTTCATGCACCGAAAATCCTGTCTTCTGTCACGCTGGTTGAATTGCTTGCCTTTTGTAGAAACTCTAATTTTAATTGAAAAAATAGCTTTCTTATCTGTTTTAAATGCATTTGGTGTTTTATGTTTTTTCTGTATTTTTCAATTTTCAATAAAAATGCTTTGGGTTTTTATGTGTTTTTGGCTTGCCGCGAAGTGAGAACTGAATTCATTGAATGGGAAATATATCTCTAATGAAATTCCAGGAAATAAGTTTAAATGAAATGCCACAAAAATTGTGTATAATTTAATAGGCCGTACAAGGAAATCATAGATGGTGTCCAAATGAGATTTTTTCGCATCAAGTGATGACGTTTTAAAGTTATTTTATTCTACTCTAGGATAGATGTTCTACTGTAGGATGAAATATAATTTCATATAAACACCACTTTTTTATGATTGTAAGTTTCGAGTGTTTTCTTAATGCCTGTTTTATTTTATTATCTGTCTCATCCTGGCTAAACTTTAACATAGTTGGCAACTTATTCCCTACATCGATTCATAACTAAAATAATGGGAATTGGATTAAAATTAGCATTAGTTAACTCAAAATTTTATTTGTCTCTACCGTCTATAACGTTACTCAAATATAAACTAGTGTTCAAAGATCAGCTTCAACTAAGCCTAAAATTACAACATGAATATTAGGAATTTGCAGTGTGTCCACTAAACATTTTTCATAGGGCTACTTTATCTAAATCTCACTTATTTGACCATTTAGGTTTCTTTATTAATAACAATTTAAATGGCTTAATCGAGCACTTGCTTGTTTAAGCTGTTCTATCTGCTGTAGAGCAGTGAACCGTATCTGTGTATTTGTACTGCGAGGTGAACTTGCTGCTACCATAGCTTTTTATTTCACTGCCGTTGTATCTTCTTGAACCTGCTTTAAAGTTATATTTCGGACAACGTTAAGTTGAAACAAGGAGCAAAATAAAACAATATTTTAAACAGAAATCCGAAGTTCATCATCAGTTTATATTTTTATTAATTATCAAATAATAATTAAACTAATTACCCCAAAGGGGCAATTTTCCTAGATAGGCAATTAATTTCATTTTGACATTTTGCATTGGTTCACTATAAACGGCATTTTACTTTTTAAATTATTGCCGTCAAATATTAGAGCCCTTCATTGTATTTAAATAAATTAAATAATGAAGAATCTGAACGAAGGTTTCTCGTATTGTAAAAAAACAATGGTGCGTACAGACATCAAATTTTGAATAACGTCGTCTTCCATTCAAATATGGACATATGGAAGACGAAATTTGGAAATTGTTTTATTACCTGTTTCATATTCTGTAAAACTTTAGCGAATTTTTGATGAACAAACTCAACGATTTCAAAGTGAGCAATGGCAACACTGTACGAAAAAAAAAATCACTTTTATCTCCAGCTCGCGAGCCTGTAATATCGGAAATTCTAAAGATATGTTCTTTTAAAATTATTATTCAATATTGCTGTTGAATTAAATTTTATGGTTTAAGTGTGCGAATAACATGATATTTAATAAATAAAGGTAACACACAAAATGTTAAATTACGCACTCAACCCTTTGGGAGTAATATAAAATCTGAAAACTTTCAATTTTTTTCTTTTTTAAAATTTAATCAGTTTTTTATTATAGTCTTAATAATTATCATAATTATTGTTATGGATTTCGTATTTATTTAGCTATTTATTTGTTATTAATTAAAATTGTTTTATTTTCCCGTGCAACGCAACCGATTTTTGAAGAGAAAGCTACGTCGGAAAAGTAAAAATAAAAGAGCGCGTGCACTTAATATAAATATCTCGTAATTGCTTTTTAAAATAAATATCTCGTAATTGCTTTTGCTATTCACAAAAATCGAGAAAATAGGTTTTACCAGAATATTCTAGTGAATAATTAAGAAGCTTATAAAAGCCGAATTAAAAGCTCAGTTACTGATATTTGAAGTGAACTGTTTGCTTACTTAATGCTTTTATTGACTGTAGCGAATTCGCTGTGAGATGGGAATAGTTTCTCTGTTTTGAATTGAGTTTTGTTTAACGTTTGAGATATAATGATATTGTACGAATATCTCTGAGGAAATATTTCAGTGTTTTGTTTTATTTCTTGTGAAAAGAATAAATTTTGTTAACTTTTTTTAACGACTGGTGCATTTAATCCATTACGAACCGGTACGCACGGAACATTATTAATCTTAAAATAATTTAGTGATAAAATGATAATTAAAAATAAATTTAACTGATAAGAAACTTTAAACACGTTTGCGTCACAGCCTTTTTTAGAAGGAAATAATTCAATCCCTCAAGAGAATGACGAATGTGCTTGACCTTCTAATTATTTCAGTGTATTAATTGATTTATTATTGTAATCAATTATTATTACTATTATTATTAGTGTTATTACTATTATTATTATTATTAAATTATTATTATAATTTACTTTGATAATAGCTGACTAATTATCAAAGTATTATTCTGTAATCAAATAGCAAAAGTTTATAGCACGGCAAAACAATAACACTCAACTTCTTGAGCTTTATCAGCTTCAAAATCGATATTAATTACAGTATGCCAGTAATCTCACTTGCAGTAAAATGAGTGACAATTGATAAACAACAAATAAATTTATTTTTACTTAATTTCATCGGAAATAAACTCATTTCAGATTTAAAAAAAAGAAATAATGAACTTTCTTAGTATTAACATTTCAATATTTCAATCTCTTCAGTTGCTAACGAAATAGAAGTATCTGAAAAGAGTAAAATGGGAAAATCAGTTAAAAAAGTTCGAATCTTGTTTTTTTTTTGTTTGTTTGTTTGTTTGTTTTGATTTTTGATTAATATCTTTAGTACATAAAATAAAGATAAAATATTCCTTACTTTAGACTGATATAATGCATAAGAAATTGTTAATTGACGTAGATTAAAATCTTTCAATTATTCTCAGTATTATAAAAGTAGGCTACTCAATACTCAATACAATAATTATTTAAAAAGTCATTATAACTGAACTTCATAACGACACCTTTCAACAAGTATTATTACACGTAAATAAAATACACAGTCCAGTCACATTAATGTGACCATCTGTCAAAAGCCAGAATAACCACCTTTCGCAGAGCGGACTGCTGCGAGACGTGCAGGAAGAGAGTCACATAGGTCCCTGAAGGCGTTCTCTGGGATGCTGAGCTATGCCGACTCTAATGCCGTGGCCAGCTGCGCTAGATTACGCGGTTGAGGATCCATGGCGCGAACAACTCGATCGAGATGGACCCACAGATGCTCGATTGGGTTTAAGTCAGGTGAGTTTGCTGGCCAGGGGAGGACGGTAAACTCATCCTGGTGCTCTTCGAACCACGCACGTACACTGGCAGCTGTATGGCACCTCGCACTGTCCTGCTGGAAGATGCCATCATCCTGAGGAAAAACAATGCGCATGTAGGGGTGAACATGGTCCGCAAGGACAGATGCGTACTTGTATTGATCCATTGTGCCTTCCACAATGATCAGTGAACCTAGAGAATGCCAGGAAAACATTCCCCAGACCATAATGCTCCCGCCTCCAGCTTGGACCGTTCCGGCAATGGTTGCAGGGTGGTTCCTTTCAGAGGTTTCACGCCTTATACGCCAACGTCCATCTGTCCGATGGAGCATAAAACGCGATTCATCCGAAAACGCAACCTGTCGCCACTCAGTGGACGTCCAGCTGCTGTACTGGCGTGCAAATTCTAGCCTTCGCCGTCGATGAACAGCAGTCAGCATAGGTGCACGAACCAGGCGTCTGCTTCGGAGGCCCAGACGCAGCAATGTTCGCTGAATAGTACTTTGGGAGACACTTTTGGTAGCCCCTTGGTTCATTTTGGTGGTCAGTTGCTCAACGGTAGCCCGTCTATCTGCCCGAACGCATCTCCGCAACCGTCGTTCGCCTCTGTCATCTATGGCCCGTGGTGCACCACATTTGCCACGTCGCTGATTTTGGACAGTCCCATTTTGCCATGCACGGTACACTTTTACCACGGCGGCACGCGAACAGTTCACAAACTCAGCCGTTTCGGAAATGCTTCCACCCTTGGCCCGAAAGCCCAATGATCATGCCCTTTTGAAAGTCGGATAAATCGCTTCGTTTCTGCATTACGCCAACGATTGAAATGTTTTCCGAAGCCCTCACACACCCTTTATATACGCTCAACTGCACTGTGCTGCCACCTGCCTTCTGTGATTGGTTATTTAACTCTGACATGGAAAGTACGTGGTGGTCACATTAATGTGACTGGACTGTGTAGGTTCTAACAATCCTTTCATTGATCTATTGAAAAAATTTTAATTCATTACCCTATTGTCTTACTATATGCATACTGAAAAATATTTTTCAATTTGTATTTTTCTAAATTCAAAACTGAAATGCAGAAACAAATGCCAGAATTTTTAAGCTTTTATTTATTTACTAGCGGAAGATGCGATACCAGTTAAGTTAGATTGAGAGTAACGTGACTAACAACAAAGAGAACGATACCGCTGTAATCCTGCTCTAATAACGATGCAAAGATTACGAATCATAATCATACATTTTTCAGTCTGATGCGATATGGAACGCACATAAAAAATTTCGATCGGAAAGTAAATAATTCTCTAATTATATCAGCAACAATGGCACCCAGTTTTTAATGATTTTCGTTTTTCTAATCAAATGGTCGTAAAAGCTCAAGGTCCATCCAATATTTCATATATATTGAATTTTAGTCGATTAAATGTGGCAAAAAATTTACCTTAATTGATCAGAAATCAATAACGCGAACAAACAAACAAAACTGCAAACACGCATTCTTCTTTATATACTATATACATAGAGAGAGAGAGAGAGAGATTTTGTAAAACTTATAAATTTTTGATTAACAAACTCTACAATTTGAAAGCGAGAAGTAGCAATACTTTTCGAAATAAAGCATTTTTATCTCCAACGTGCGAGACTGTTGCCACTCGAAAAAATGAGTGCTAAAATTAGTGTTTTCAGAGTTTTTAATTAATATCTCGGCTGATTACGAAGATGGGAACTGTCGAAATGGCTTCCCACGAATTTGCAATCCGAAATAACGTATTTGATGTTCGGCAATATTCTTTTTATTTCGTTGTAAAACTTAGAAATTTTTAATTAACAAACTCTACGATTTGAAAGCCAGCAGTGGCAACACTTCTCAAAATAAGGCAGATTTTTATCTCCAGCGTGCGAGACTGTTGCCACTCGGAAAAATGAGAGCAAAAATTAGCCTTTTCAGAGATTTTAATTAATATCTCTGGGTTTAGCTATTTTTAGTGGGGGGGGTAATGTGAACATCGACCCAGGACCCAGAAAAGAACTGTGAAAAGTTTGGTGACGATAGTTATAGTATATATCTAGATTGCACTTTAATTTTATAGAACATTAAAGATTTTGCTTCATAAACTGGCAACACAGCTTGTCTTTACAAGAAGCGAAGCGAAATATTTGCATGGTAATTTCATATTTGCAAATTTTCTACGTTTCTTAAATGTTTTTATAATTGTAATTTTTTGTGCGTGAGTGAGTGTGTGTATACGAGATATTAAGTGAAAGCTATTTATCCGCATGCCAGTAAAGTTAAAATTCAATAGTTGTAGAACTATCGGTATACTTCTTACCGTTATACTTGTTTGGAATTCAAAGTAAAAAAACTTTAAAGTCAAAATAATAATAAAAGAAATTGCTTCATATTTTCTTAGCTAGATGTATTGCATCTAGTATGTTTAGACGAAACCGTTTTTAGTTATAGCGGATAAAGCGAACAGCTTGAAGGAGAATATATCTGAAATTACTGTGCAGCAACCGTGGTTCTGAAAAACAGATTTTCTCTTCTAATTTCCAGTTGTTTGTAGTAGTAATACGCGATGGAGTGAAAATGCAAATTGTTATGAGTTTTTCTGGCTGTCTAGTAGATAAGTTTCTTTGCAGTTTTTTCTGTAAGTCAAACTGTGGATATTGTTTTTTTTTATTATTATTATTATTTCTTTTTTTATTCAAAAGGTCTGGCAATCATTTTAGAAAACCATTTAGATGTTAACGAAATGGCAAATATATAAATGTGTATAACTTTCAGAAATAAAACTAGAATTACAAAACGAAAAATAGATTATTCTTGTTTATTATATGCATTTCTAAGCTATTTCCTAGAATTTTCTTACTTAAATTTAATGTTTTAAAAGTTGCATAAATCTTTTCTTTCCATGATCCAAACGATAAACATTTCATAACGAGAAAATCTTCAAAGTCTAATCTTTATAGTTTACCATTTAAGTCAGCTAACATTCATTTATTTATTTAATTTTTTTTTAATTTATGCCGTTCAATTCTAGTACATGATTTTTGATGAATTTTATTTGTTTTCTTTCATCTTATACTTTCAAGATATATATCCTAAACGAAAAACATTATTTTTTTCTCTAAGTTTAATGGTCATTTCTATTTAGCAACGTGTAATAACAATTTTTTCATGCATTTTGAATCAATGCGTAAAAAAGAAATCTGCCTTGTGTTGCTAAGTATCATTTTATTAAAGCTACCAAATGTCATTTTATAAGAAAATAATATTAATCATTATTTTTACTTAATTATTAATGTCATTTATATAATGCCGCCAAATATTGTTTTA
Source organism: Stegodyphus mimosarum (assembly GCA_000611955.2). NCBI lineage: Eukaryota > Metazoa > Arthropoda > Arachnida > Araneae > Eresidae > Stegodyphus > Stegodyphus mimosarum. The sequence goes on from KK117038.1 coordinate 56,725, forward strand.
CTAAAAAATTCATTTAAAATGCAACTGAAAAAATTCAAGTGCATGTAATATGCAAATTTTTATCGCTACTTTTTGCAACATTAAGTAATATTTTGTACAAAGCTATTACTAAGCATATATTATTTTCAGCACATAAATTACTACGCTTTAGGTTTGTAATCGTAAAAAGCTAAAAAAATTCTGGAAATGTCGTACAACCTTTCACTAAAACATTTCATACATTTTTTTATCAATACCTGTCCAAGAATTTTTAGAAAAGAATTTGAGAGAAATTTAATGATGACTGTAAAACTTAAATTTGAAATGTATTATCTTTTCACGATGAGGAAGTATTGTAATATGGTAAATTTCGGGTATCATATTTCAACGAAAGTATCCATTTTGACTGCTATCGAATGCAATTTATCTGCTATCGAATGCGATCTTTTTGCTGGTCATCTGTATGTAAAGACAGAATAAAGGACTCTTTTTCCACAAAAAAATTATAAAACTGATTTAAAATGTATTCTGAAGAGATTTTTTCGTGGCGTCTGCGCGTACGTATGTACGTATCTTGCATAACTCAAAAACGAATAGATTCAGAGCGTTGAAATTTTGTATCGAAAACTGCTGTAACATGTAGATGTGCACCTCCTATTTTGGTTGCAAGTATTTAAATATATATATATATATATCCACTCCTTCTTATCTTTAATGTTGCTACTTGGCATAGCGAACTCAGTTTCTTTATTCTTACATGTTTGTAAATTGTGCACTTTTTGCTTTAAAAATTATTGAATTATGTTGGTCTATATTGGTTAATGTTTTTATGCTTTTAGTTAACCTGCATATTATAGATGTAGAATTATCAACAATTTAAAAGTTGTTTAAGCTGTGCTAAGTCTAATTTGGTTTGTTATAGCGGCCATATTTAGTGGATTTGTTTCCAATTTAGAGAAACTAAACTTCGCAACAACTAAATAACGCCTTCTTTTATTATTGCGAATTAAATTACGTTTAATCTATTCTGGAATTGTCATTTAAGTTATTAAATTATCCTGTATATTGACACAGCATAGCGTCCACAACAAACTGAGTCAGTTTTTACGCCTTCAGTGTCTTTTTGCTGAGTGAGACCAAAGTAAAAAAAAATCTTCCGAATTGCTTGTTTTTACGTAGAAACTGTAATTTTAATTGTAAAAAATATTTTTGAATTATTTTAACTGTATTTGGTGTTTTATGTTTTTCTATATCTTTCAGTTTTTAATATAAATATTTTGAATTTTTATGTATTTTTGCCTTGTCGCGAAGTGAATTAATTGAATGAGAAATATATCTATAATGAAATAAGTTTAAAGGAAAGGCAGAAAAAATGCGTATAATTTAATATTCCGTGCAAGGAAGTCGTGTGGTATATACATTAGGCATTTTTCGTAACAGTACGTCACTGATAATAAAAGTGACATAAACATTTATGCAGTTCAATTGAAAAAAATATTGCCTATCGTTTTACTTGATATGTTGTTACTTAGTTTTACTAAGTCACAACCTGTTATGCCTGTAATATGTTGTTACTTAGACATTCGTTCAGTGCATTAATATCAAAGCAAATTTTGAATTTTTAACATCAGTTCTAGAAATACTTTAACCATACACTTTTTCGAACATATTTTCTTACGTGATAATTCTATAATAATTCTCATATATTTATGTATATTATGTAATTAACTGCTGAATGCTGTTTTAGCTTAAAACAGGTGAATAATTTGGTATTAATTTTTGTAGATAAATCATTTATTGCTACAGATGCTGCACTAAACCTTGTTTAAGCTTCTAAATTTGTGAAAAATATTAATTAATTCCCAGCTGTCTCATAATTTTGCAATTCACTCACAATTACTTTTATTTCTCAGTGCTCACCATTCACTTTGCTGTAATAAAAATCAAAGCAAGAAGATATGCTACTGTAATTTTATTGTTTTTGCTTTGCTTGTATTTTTCCGTGCGTAAATAAAACCAATGCTAATATAAGAAAATTCCATTTAATAAATTATTTGTTACTTTTTGTTCTCTTGAAATCTCGCCATTGCCAACCGATGCACGACTTTCCCCCACCTACTTGTAGCAAAAAAGCCACCCACAAATATACTACTCCTCTCCTCATTCGCCGACAACATCCGCGGATCAACTCAACTCGGTCTCATCATCATCACCATCATCATCATGGCGTTCAATTTCGTTTCCACCTATCAGAAGAAACTTTAGATTTAAGTGAAGGGGGGTCAGAGAAACTCCAGCGGCAACGAAATTACAGGGAGAGAGACAACTGCAAAGCACGCAAGCGGTTGCTGTGAGGGCGGTATACGTCTCTACAGTGACAGTGCTCCGTGCAGCTCTCCCTTTTTCTTCAATTATTGTAATTCTTCCAGCCCTTCATTCTGTTTCTTTTTCGTGGTCTTTTCTACCGCTTTCATATCTGTACGCTTTCTCTTTCTGTCCATTCAGTTACGGAGTTGGGTGGCATTGCAATGGTGGATATTAATTTCAGAAATTGATACATACTGTTGAAATAGGTTGTTGAGTCCGCGTCGATGTATCTGAGTATACCGCTTTGAAGTTATATTTTGCCTATTGTGTGTAAATATCAGGTTATGGAATTATTAGTCTTAGCGGGAGTTTTTTTTTCAAAAGAAGTTATTAAAACTATCTTCAAGAGATTATGAAAATCAGGTTGGAGAAGTGTTCTGCATCTCTTGAAAATCATAAAGATGATTTAATTCTAAGCATTTTCTTCATGCAACTTAAAATAAATTCTTCTTATTCTTATTTATTTATTTATTATTGTTATATATAAATTTTATGCAGACGAATGTTAACAGTGGCTATCATAATTCTGAAAGGCAAAAATGGCACTGCATAGTTTTTATAGTATCTTGTTCAATTATTCAGCTGTATCTGAGTAAAAAGTGGCAAAGCTTCAATAATATGAAAAACGTATTAGATTTTTTGATATAACTATGTTTTTAACGGTCTTAAATAAGTGCTCTCAAATTTTAGCCCCATAATTGGCCAGTTTCTTAAACCTGATGCACTTTGCTGACTGTGTCCCTATCACACTGACAGTGTATTTTAGCAGTTATATGCCGGTAGTGCCTCTGCTAACTCCGTCCCATCACACTGACAACTATATTCTTATAATTGCACACCAGTAGTGCACTGCTAAATTTTGATCAGTAGTGATATCAGATATTCTGAATAAGGCTCTGGAGCTCCAGTTTTTAATTAATTTAATTTCTTGAACCCAGATGGCCCACCCATTAGGTGTCTCCACTTCTGGCCTTAGTAAGAGCCAAGCCGAAGTCGGCTGAGGGCCAACCATTGAAAAAACAAATGTTGATGACTGTGAGACTGTGAGGCGATTTATCACTCGGCTATGGAAATAACAACTGAGTCAAAAGAAAGTTTAAACCATCCCCCTTTTTGGAAGCTTCAAACTTAACCCTCGGGTTAAAACGTAACCCTTAGGCTTAAAGTTTAATCTCTGTTACTTGGTTGATCTCAGATAACACAAATGTTAACATAACATTCAAAGAATTCGCTACTCGAAATTTACAATGCAAAAGCCTAACAAGTGTTGACTCAAATTTTAACTAAACGCTGTTATTGAAAAGACTAACGCCGTATAACGTAATCCCCAGAGCTAACAAGCACATGTTCATAATCATAAGGAGATAATTAACATAAAATACTCTAAAAGACCACTGCGCACTGGTGGTTGCATCCTGGATGTACTAGTAATGTAAGCAGCAAAACTGGCAAATAGTAGTTGAGTCCACAAAACTTCTATATACTAATATAATTGCTCCCAGTTTTAATTCTTAGAGCTTGTTTGGATATTTTAATGGATTTCTCAACATACAAAACATTTAAAAAGAGGAGGCTAGTAAAAAAAATACTTCATCTATCTTTTTTTTTCTTGAACACATCACTGGTAAGATCTGTACTGATTAGTCATTATAAACTTTCTATGTTACTCTAAATTTTCAGTATTATATCCTTTATGTTATTCAGGGTACTTTACTGACTCAAAAGCAAAAGTGAAAGATAGAATGAAATGAGCATCTGAAAACTTTAATAATACATTATTTCCAATTACGTTGGCAAAGAACAAGCAATGGGATCCATTACTTTATGTTAGTTCAATGTCAAAAAACTTGTTACGAGTATTTGAACTTTAATGCTGTTCAGGCATAAAAAAGAAATCTTCGCAGATTTTATCTAATATTGCTATGGCTTTTACTAAGCTATTTTATTGTTTACAGATATCTGGATGCCTAAAAAACGAAAACTGAAAAGTGAAGAAGGTAAATTCAAAACCATTTATATTCAAAACAATATATAACATGTTCTTGCGTGCGTACGGGTTCGTAATGGATTGAATGCACCAATCGTTAAAAAAAGTTAACAAAATTTATTCTTTTCACAAGAAATAAAACAAAATACTGAAATATTTCCTCAGAGATATTAGTACAATATCATAATATCTCAAATGTTAAACAGAATTCACTTCAAAACATATAAAGTTAATCCTATCTCACAGCGAATTCACTACAATCAATCACAGCATTAAGTAAACAAACAGTTTGCTTAAAACAACTACAACTTCAACTGAACAGATGTGTTTCAAGTCGGCTTTTATAAGCTTTTTTAATTATTTACTAGAACGTTCTAGTAAAACCTCGATTTTTGTTTATGGCATCAGCGATTACGAGATATTTATTTATTAAATATTAAATGCACGCCCTCTTTTATTTTTATTTCCCGACGTAGCTTTCTCTTCAAAAATCGTCTGCTTTGCACGGGGAAATAAAGCAATTTTAATTACAATTCTAAATAAACAGCTAAATAAATATGAAATCCATTACAATGTTTACGTGCCAGAGAAATAACTTAAAATAAATTGTTGCTATCTTCCGAGGAAACGAGATAACTTTTTTGTTCAAAGCAATATGAATGCAGATGAATAAAATTTTCCAAAGCACATGAATAAAAATTATAATCTAAGAATGAATATAATTGTAAACAAATTGGGCTTTACTGGTTTATTTAAATTTTTTATTAATGCATGAAGATCGTCATCTGAAAAGAATTACACAATGTAATTACGAACTTTTTACTTTAAAAAGATAAAAGCCTTTTTAGAATATAAGGAAATCATCGTAATTCAGTTCTGTTTTTCAAAACTGCGAATTAATGGAAACTTGAACCTACCTTGTGATTGGTTGCTTCAAGAATTACAACAGAAACATTATTTTTGCTTTTCTAATTGTTTTCCTCTCATTTCTAACAAACATCTCTATCAGTTTCTAATAAAAATTGCAATTAGAAATCTGAAGGAAGAATAGTGCCAATTGTTTATAAGAAATAGCCTGTTGACAATATGAAATACAAGCCACGCGTGGAATATATGAAAGACACATAAAAAATGTAAAATAGATTGCAATTGAGAGGGGAAACGATACTAAAAAACATCCTTATACATGAAAATTCCATGGTATCCCGGTAAAAAGATTATTCCAGATTTCCTTAGATTTTTACCTAAAAATTAAAATTTTGTATTTTCGCTCAGTATCCTCGATGAGGGCGCTAATTATTTCGCCAATGATTCTAGAATACTCAGATAACATTACAAAGATTTAAAAAAATCTCAGCGTAGTGAGCTTGCAAATGTTAACAGTTATCTTCTTATTTTTTTCTTCATAGAATAAAGTGCTTTTGCAGTACATCTTGTTCTACAGAAAATTTCTTTAATTTTTATTCCTCAAAAAATAATAATAGTAATAATAATAAAATATATAAAACAAAAGCGGATTCCTAAGAACTGATAAAACAATATTTGCGTTTTCTCTTCATTTGGCTATTTACTCAAAGAGGGAAATATTTGTTATAAAGGCGAATGTAACAAATTAATAAAAAAAAATCTGAAAATTTTACGATTTTACATTACGCCCAAAGGGAATTTTTTAAAGTTTTGTGTTCGAAAATGTATTCTAGGCATGAAATACATTAATTGTACGCAAAACCTTTTTTTATAACATGCAAAATTAAAGCAACTGTTTGATTTACATGTGAGAATTTCAATGAGATCTACTTTACAGAACGTTTTAAAATAAAAATAAAAATAAATAAATAAAATGTGAAAGCTTTCAGATTTTACATTACGCCCAAAGAGGCATTTTTATAACTTTTTGTGTGTTACCTTTGTTTATTAAATATCATGTTCTTTTCACTTCGACCATGAAATTCAATTCAACAGCAATATTGCAAAATAATTTTAAAATGAGTATATCTTAAGAATTTCTAATACACAGTCTCGCGCGATGGAGATTAATTTTTTCCCCGTACATTGTTGCCATTGCTGGCTTTGAAATCGTTGAGTTTGTTAATCAAAAATTCGTTAAAGTGTTACAAAATCTTAAATCGATAATAAAACAAATTCCACATTCCAAATTAGGGCTTCCAGATGCCCATTCCGTAGAAGGTTACGTTATTCAAAATTTGCTGGCTCTAGGTTTTAACACAATGTCAGAAACATACATACATTTATACCGATTCTTCATTATTTAATTTCTTTAAATATAACACAGGGTGACAATATTTGGTGGTAACAATTTGAAAAGTGATATGCCGTTTATAGTGATTCAACGCAAATAACAACACGAAATTAATAGCCCTTCTGGGCTAACGCCCTTTGGGTTAAAAACCAAGTTTATATCAATAAAATGATTATTTCACGAATAATATACATTTTTAATCATATTTGCAATTTACTTAAGCTACGTTAGAAAATATAAGCTTGTGGATAGTCTTACATGGGTAATTTTTTAATGTAATTTGATTTGCCTTTATTCTAAGAGTGAAATGAATTTATTTGAAGTTTTTTTGGAGAAATCGTCAGTAAAATTTCTTCTGAAACAGAACTGTTATGCGAGTCCAGTTTAACATAGTACTCGACGAACCAGCTGTAGGATACGCCAGAGAATTTGCTATCACTCGATGGTCTGTGAACTAAATTTTGCTGGTATTTCGGACAAGTTCCTTGCATTGATACGGTGAGTAATGCTGAGTAACTGAGAGCGAGTCTGAATCCTCTTTCCATTTGTTTCAGCAAGTACCACAACTGCAAGAGTATTTTATAATTTAAATAGGTTGAAAGTTATTTAATGATTAAATTCTCCATGACTGAATTTGAGGTTGTCAGTATAGACAGAAATGAAGTTGGGAATTAGTTAATAATTTGACAACTGTTATTAATGTATAGATCGGTGGTTCCCAGAGTACGGGCAGAGTCCCATTAGAGCATCAGAAAGCAGATTCTATTGGGTCGCGAAAATTTTTGAAAGGTTACTTTTGCTTTGTTATCTTACATAGCTATGCATAGTTATTTATAATTACTCATCATTTGTGATCATTATTGTCTGTAATAATTATGTATACTTTTTTATTGTTATTTCATACTACATAACATTCTTACAAAACTGTTAATCTCTCTCTCCTTTTTTTTCTTTATATAAACGATACTCGTATGTCTATGGATTGTGATAAACTGCTCGCAAGTATATGGAGTGCAATTCTAATAAGGTTGACAAACAATAATCCAAGTCATTTATAGTAACCGTAATATTAACGTAATAACATAATTGCTTGGAGCAAACTCATTTCAAGAGTGCGAACAATACCCATTTTAGTAAAATTTAGGATAAAAGCGGAAAAAAATCTTTTAACATGTAATGGATGTGAAGAAAAGTATATGTTCATTAGGGAACGTTACTGATGTCTACAGAAACCTTTTAAATTTTATTTATCTCCTAATGAACTCAAAAACTCATACATACACTCACACTTACGTACACAGAAATTCATTTAGCTCCGAAAACGTTGAAATTTTGAATATGGATGTTTATAACATCTAGTCGTGTACCTCTTTTTTTACTGCAATCAGCAGCACCGTA
>KK117038.1:65038-117489 GCA_000611955.2 Stegodyphus mimosarum
ATATATATTATATATATTATATATATATATATATATAATACTTTTAATTACTTTTATATATATAATCGTTGACCGTAGTCATAAACTTCTAATTACAGAAGTGTTTTAAATGAGGAAACTGTTCGTGTTTTGGCAATGTTAAATTTTACGAAAAAATTAATTTCCGAAAAGTAAAGAAATCTAATTTTTAATGCGATCTTTCGTTTTCTATACTTATATTTATATACTTATACTTATTTCTATACTTATACTTATTTCTATTATTATATTTGGGACAGTTTTATAGTCGTTATGAAAAAATAAAATTATAACAAGTTTGGCTCAAGTGCGACAAAAATTGAAAGGGATATATAGTTTCAAAATTAGCAATTTTTGATGTCATTTTCAACTTGCCTTGAGGGATAGGTTATTCAAGTTAGAATAATTGTGAAAAAAAAGTGTTTAAAGAAGTGCAGAAGAAAGGTGATTAATTTAATAGGCTATACAAGGAAATCGTGTGGTATTTACATCCATTTTTTTCTTTATGGAGTTAGATAATTAATTGTACCGTTACCTAAAATTAGAACGTATGATATGTACTGAATTGATTGAAGTTTGTTAAAATTCTGCCTAAAAATTTTGTTAAAATTCTGGAACTTCTTTCAAATCTCGAGGCACATAGAATCCTCTCAGAGTGTCATATCCCCCACACGAGAACATTCCTAGCTCTCCCTCATCATCATCAACGTCCCTCTCCTCGAAATTCTTCCCAATCTGTTTTTGTGATCACCTTCGGTACGAGGCGACTGAATTTCGAAATGGAATGTTCTCATTCCTCATTCCCCACGGAATGGATTCCACGAGGAAAAAGTCTGGGGTTACTCTATTCATCCCTCTCGCTCTTATGTTACTGAAATTGTGAAGTAATTGGGATACTTAGTGGAAACGTTTTGTACATTTTGTTCAACAAAAAGAATTTAACTTCCTTTCTTTTTTAGAATTTTGGAAAAAAAATGCTAATATATTACGTTTTTTATTATTATTAAAATTGTAACCGCATAGTTAGCAGCCACAATTTAAAGCTATATACGGATAATTAATACACACTAATTCATTGCAACTCTAAGTATAATAGTGGAAATACCATGAAGCATATGACAGCACACGAAAAACGAAAACGAAGAAATAATTTTAAAAAAATCTGATGTGTACACCACATGACTCGTACGGAATATTAAATTATGCGTATTTTGTATTTCATTTAAACTTATTGTATTGAATTAAAACTGCTTCGTCGATAGCACAAAAACCACAATAGAATAAATATACTCTTCAAAACTAACTATATTTGTTTGCCATAGCGACACCCTGGGGATATGTTCACTTAACAGCCTTACATCTCATTTATTTTATAACTCAGAATGCACAAAAATTCTGTGAGCTGAAGAACTATCGAATCGTTGCCACATGTTCATTCAAATACCGTTAGAAGTCTAAAACGACGTATAAAAGAAATTAAACAAATAAAAAAGAAGCAGTTTTTCACAGACGATTCAGTATTTCTCATTCAATTAATTCAGTCCTCACTTCGCGACAAGACAAAAACACATAAAAACTCAAAATATCTATACTAAAAATTGCGAAGTGAATCTTAAACACTTATTTGCTCGAATAAATTCCAGAATGGATAAAGTATGATTTAATTCGCAGTAATGACAGAAAGCGTTATCTTTGTTGTTGCGAAGCTTAGTTTCTCTAGATTGGCAACAAATCCACTATTCTGCTAAGATTCAAATGTAAACAAATATGACTCCTATGGTAAAGATAATTAGGCTTAAACACACTTAACCAACTTTTAAATTGTTGATAATTCTACAAATATTGCATGCAGATTTACTAAAGGCATAAAAACCTTAAGCGGGAGATAAGAACAGCATAATTCATTCATTTTTAAAGAAAAAATTGCCAAATTTACCAACATATAGGAATAAAAGAACTGAGCTCACTGAGCCGAGTTATATATTGTACATAGGATTGCTATGTACAATCCTATGTACAAAATTTCAACGTTCTGAGGCTACTCGTTTTTGAGTTGCGCGAGATCACCTTGAAAAAAATCTCTTCTGAATCCATTTTAAATCAGTTTTATAATTCGTTTAGAGAAAAAGATTCCTTTATTCTATTCTTACGTACAGATGGCATGCAAAAACAGTGGTAAATTGCATTCGAGAGCGGTCAAAATGGATATCTTCGTTGAAATATAGTACCCGGAATTTTTCGTGATGATAATACTTCGTTTAGTTCGTACAAAGAAGTAAAAAGGGATGAAGACATGTTGTTATTTACTTAGCAGGATTATTATACACTTTATTCTTTCCCTCCAAGATTTTTATAAATATTTATGCGGTGCTATGAAGCCAACTAAAGAAGAAAGTGTTGTTTGATTTGTTTAATTATAATGAAATGTATGTAGCATATAAATACACAATTATATTATCACCGGAAAAAGTACTTTCGATGTAAATTTGGGGGGGGGGGAATGAGGGGGGGGAAAGCTGAAATATATCTTAACAAATATTTTTACCATAAACGAATTTTATTTATGAATGATAGCAATATATGTTTATCAGTAAATACAGAGGCTGTTTGCACATTTTAGACAATTTTGCTTTCCAGTAAAAAAAAATCTTCTGCTTGGAATTTTTTTAACTGCAACTGTACTTTTGAAAGTGTGAATTATCGTCTGCTATTGACAGTTTTGTTTTCATAAAAAATGCCGCTTTTATAAAAGCAGAGGATGGAAAGCTATGTTTGTGTTCTTTCCGAAGAAAATTATTCATATCTAGTTATTAAATACAAAGCTACGATAGGTAATGTTGTCAAAAACGAAGGGAGAAAAACGTCAAAATTTAGCTTCAAATGGAAAAATTGCTCCAAATACGTATCCAAGGAAGAATCGGAATTTTGTTTCGAAAGTTGCAAAAGTAAGATCTTTAATGTTAAAAGAAATTCCGCCAACTCAAAGGACTGTTGCAAAGCCATTAAAATTTTAAAAAATCATTAAAATTCATTGTGAACTGTAAACAAAGTAGTATATACTGATTTGAATTTAAAAAAGGTGAAAAAACATAATTTGCATTGTCTTTTTCTATGATTCATCGCCGAACGCAGAAGGAGCTGCAGAATTCTTTATGAGAAACATTTATCCAGGCGAAAATGGGAAACTGTTGTCACAATAGACGAAGCTTGAGGGTACTTAAATTACTGCAATAAAAAAGATCCTTATAATCATCAAAGATGAGAAAAAATTTTAAAACATGGTTCAAGGAATCTAAAGAAAGTTTTTTAAGGGATTTATGATTGTTGCTTATTTTTCATATAACGGTAAATTAAAAATAAAGAGAGGGAAGAAAGTGTTAAGATCAACTCCACATACTATCACAATCATATTTTATACTCAATTTTCAAATACGAAATACCTTCTCTTTACACACAGTGTGATCAATCAGTAGAACTGCATTAAGAAAAAGCAAGCAGCGACACGTCAAAAACCTACTATTAATTTCCTGGAAAAAATGACACAAGAAACGGGTTTCAAGGCCATATCCTTCACTCATATCCGTACTAAATCTCCTGATTTATCACTAATGTGGTTTTGCGCTTTTGGACTTTTCAAAAGATTTGGTCACAGATATTGCTCGAACAAAAGAATTATGCTGGAGAATTTTGATGCTAAAGATTCCACACAGCATGCGGATCGCAAATGCTTCCACGTTATCTCGTAGGAGCATGTTAGAAATCCGTTAAGAAAAGTGATGATTATTTTTTGAACCTGCAACACTACATTCGTAGTATATACCGCTGAACGTACTAGTATACACAGCTCATAAAACGGTTCTTATGAGAGGCCCTCTGCTTTGTCTTGTAGCAGTAGAAGTAATAAAAATTTATTAGATTATTAAATTAATTAATGGAATAATTTTTCAATTATGAGTTCTTATTTATTTGTATTTATTTTCGTGTGCGCTTAAATGGGGCTATATAAGAAATAAATATCTGGTGTTCGCCAAAAATATCGGGTCAAAAACAGAAAGAAAACATAACGGAAAAAACAACGCAAGGGGGACAACGTCGTTGTATTAATAATAAGGGAAGAAAAGAAAACAGACAGAAACCATTGCAGTACTGAAATATTGTTGCGTCTACTAGTTTGTGAATTTGGAGTAACTGATGATAACACTTGATGAAGAATCAAAACGCAATTTATTCGCCAATAAGTACTATTACACAGGACAGTTCCAAGACACGTTTACACTCATCTCAAGGCACTGCTTTCTCCCCGTACAGACAGGATACTTATAGCTATAACCTACTTTCGAAAATATTCCCGAGAAAACGCTAAAAATGCGTTCTAGAATGTTCCTGTTTCGTCTATGATATAGCTCCAATTTTGTGGTCAAATATAGCCAGATGGGCCATTTTGTTCCAAATATGGCAACCCTGCTTTCTGTAAATCTTAGCCCGCCATTGACTTACGCTACTCAGCGCCAGATTTCTTTTTCCGCTCCACTGAAGGAGCATCGTTTGCTACCCGCTTTGCGGGAAAGCCATTCTTTGCAACAATACCGTGGTAGACACGAAAGCGATAAAAAAATTTCGAAGCTTTAAATCATTCGTCATTCAAAATATTACAGTAAAAAATAAAGCACCTGGAAATCATCGCATGACGATAACATCGCAGACATGAGTTTTTTGACTATAAAATCCTTATGTAAATTTTTGTCAAATGATTTGGTAAATGTTAAGTAAAAATAATAATAATAAATGATATTTTTACCTCTATATTTAATTTTTTTTGTACTAACTTAAAATTTTTACTGAAAAGCAAGAAGAAAAATATAGCTTTCAAATCTAAGAATAGAAAAAAAGTAATGTTGCGTAGAGCAGTTAATAGAATTTTAAATTTATGTTGTTAACTATTCAAAGCCATTGCTTGATTAACCTCTTTTATAACGATGTATTAAAAGGTTTTCTTGAAAAATATAGTACAGAGAAGATTAAAAAGAGGAAAATACGTAAGTCTATTAATTGTCCATACATAGCATTACGTGTTACTTCTTTCCAGATTTTGAATGCTTCGGTTTCTTTTTGTTTCTTCAGTAGAAATCTATTAGTTTATCTAATAATATGAAATATAGAGGTAAAAAGTATTACTTATTCTTTTTGTGCTTTACGCTAAAATTTTCTATCACAGAAAGCCGTTTGAAAAATGCATACGTGTTGTTATTATCAAGTGATGATTTTTAGCTGTTTTAATTTTTTTTTCTTACCCCGATATTTAAACTCTTTAAATATGCGACGTTTTGCATTACTTTGTTTTATACCACGATGTTTTCTCGTTGCTTTCTTTTCTCGCCATGTTTTAGATAACAATATTTTCACCTCGTGATGTTTCACCCTGCGATATTTCCTAACTACGTTTTCATCTGTAACCAAATTACTAATAAAAGCAGTAGATCTCATTCTAAAACGATAGCTCTTATTTTTATTTATTAGTAGAAAAATGAAGACAGATTTACATTGCAGTTTTCGATATTCAAAATCTTATTTCAAAGAGCAGCATGTTGATTCACAATTTTTTGTATAGAGCCTTATTTTACAGTCTTTTGTACTTTAAAACTCGGCAGCCATCTTAGATCTGCCGTCTGGAATTATGCAGATTCTCAGTATCAATGACAATTATCTTAAGAACTTTCAGAAATTTAGATATATATGGCGGTTCTTTTTGGGTTCGGTGTGCGTAAATAAAGATAAATAATGCATAAATAAGATAATTTTTTTTGAATATCTATCTATGTAAATTACCAGATAGAAATTAAAACTCGAAGAAGAAAGGACTTGCATAAAACACGCTCGATTTACATTTGGAAGATTGATTTGTATAAAACCAATCAAAAGGCAATTAAAAAAAGGTTTTTGTATAATAAACTATTGTTGAAAATGGATATGATAATCAACGCACTAAAAGGAGAAAAATAATTTATCATATAGTTTAATGGAAATAGTACATTAAATAATTCTATTTAAAGATTGACACTAAAATCTTGGGTAGGTCATGATAAATTTAAAAATACGGCTCATAGTTTTGACAACGCAATTAAATTTAATTGATTTCGTATTTCAGTTCCACGCTTTTATTATTAACGATATTGATAACTGTAGCTGAGTTCTGTAAATAGAATTATTTAATGTATTATTCCCACTAAACTACATCATAAACTGTTTTCTCTTTTTAGTACATTTATTATCATATCCATTTTAAATAAAAGCTTATTGTATAAAATCTTATTTTAATTGTATTTTGTTTTCTATTTTTTATTCTCAATTACACTTTACCAATGATGAAATTTTTAATCATTTTTAAAACACAAGCAATAAATTATAAAACAAATGCTGAAATAAAGAAAAATAACTGAGCGTTATTGAAATTTAGAAGTCTATTAATTGTTAAAAAATCGATTTGAATGTTCACTTTGGGAAATTCGATGTAATAACTCTTTAGCAACAAGCATTTTGTTTGAAGCTAAAATTAAAAAAAAAATAATACTGCCAGTTCATCATTAAATAAGCAAAGATGCCAAACTCAAAACGCTTTATTTTCCTCGTCTTCTTTAGACTAACACATTGCTTAAAGTTGTGTAGAAAATCGCTTATTTAATTTTTTATCATTCTTGTTTTAAAAAAAGGGAGAAAATATTGTTTTATAATCTGTGAAAATTTGCAAATTGTATACGGGATACATTTTTAGATGCTGAAATTTTAAAAGCTTAAACTTCAAGTAATCTAAAATACCAAGCGATTTCCAAAAATTCGCCGAATCTCAGAAATTAAGTTATAGTTTTCATACAACTTTCATCGAAAAGGTTTTTTTTCCTGCCGTATTCGATGGTGCAAAAGTAAAATTCTGGTATGCTTAGTTTGTTCGTTAAACGAAGATAAAAATAATTTAATCATTAAATAAAAAAATGCATGTACAAAATTTGAATTAAGATATAGTTTTATTAAGAATTAGGCTAAAATCGTTGAAAACATTCCACCCATAATGAAGTACCATGCGTGAACTATTAAAAGTTTACATTAAAATATGTGCCATCCAACTAGGATAGGTGTTAGCGACGCTGATTGCAGTAGGCAAGAGCGATCCGAAAGTTCTCTCGAGAGGTTGGTGGTAGAAGAAGAGGACTGGGAGACCTTCGGACCCGTCCTGTCGGGGTGCTCTATATCAAATTTGAGGGCAGAAGTGAGCAAAGTCGTACTGTCACCTTTATGGTGCTCAAAGATATTGCCAACGGCAGGCGCAATCTTGCATTACTTGCCGCGATGAATTTCGTGGGATTGTTCTGACATTGCTGTCATATAAGTGAGATAAGTCACAACAACAGCAAAAATAATCTTTCCTAGAATTGACACACTTTTAGAGTTAAACTCCAGTTGGGTAATTTTAAATAAGTCTATTACGCTTTCTGTTGCTTATGACAGATTGTAAACTATATTGAAGTAAAAATACTAATTATTTTTAGCTAGAGGATAGAAACGAAGATGGTTAAATATTCATTTTCATCCTTAAATTGTCACGTATTGTTAAGTTTCGTGTTGAATATGCAGCACAAATACAGTACCAGATTTTATCCGATAGCCTGTAGCTAACACAGTCAAAGAACATTCATACTGTTGCGTTTTACGGGTTCGTGGATTTGAGAGTATCCGATGAAAACACGATGCAGAACAATAAAAAGCACAATTTATTTACAAGAATCCCTATTTACAGCACAATTCCAAAATTACCTTTAAAAGCGTCGAAAATCTACAAGAAATACGCTACAACAATCAGCAACACAGCTTCAGGCTGTAACTGTAAAGGTAGCTTCACGGCAACACTAAACTTATAATAAACACCGTGGAACAATCACAAATACACTGTCAAGCTATACTGTAAAGGTAGCTTCACGGCAAAGCACTATCTCGATCGCTTTCCGGTCACAAAACTCTCGCGTAGCTTAGCACTCACACTATCTCGCTATTCTCAGACTTCTCACAACTAATCACACTCTTAATCACACTCTCGCAACTCTTCACAATCTTCCTGCTCTCAGAAACGCAAGGGTTTATATAGCTTTTCTTTAAGTTCCACACGTTTCGAGAAATATCTCGACAGGAAGTTATTCTAGAAGCTTCCCGATCGGACCATGGGATATCGCCAATTTTGTCGCCAAATGGGCGATAAAGTCGCTAATCTGGCAACCCTACCATACAGTATTTTATGGCAACCCTAGTGCTATGCCGGAAAGCTGCAACCGCCGAATTTTTCGCAACAATACGTTAAATATAAATACTCACTGCCTTGTAGAAGATAGACATTCTAGAGCACAATATAAAATTAAGCGACATATAAACAGTAGCATAGTTTTTCACCTCAGTAGCCGACTGTAGCCGCTTAGACGTTGACTACTACTAAGGCCGGAAACCGTGGTCGTATTATGGAGACCCTAATAGGTGGATCATCTTTGCCTCTTAAGAAGGAATGGAAAAATTACATCCATAACTTCTTCGGGATTCGAACCCGGGACCTTTGGTATGGCAATTAAAATCACTAACCACTTTCCTGTCTGTGCGGCACAGCATACATTTCAAGCTAAAACTCTACTGATCTTCGAAGCGTAACTGACTTTGATCCGTCTCTTGGAAACAGCAAAAAATGTTCTGAAACAACGCCAATTTAGGAGAAAAGGAAATTATTTATATTAGCAATAATTAATAATTATAATATTTCTTCTAATATTATAATAGAAGAACTATTAGAAGGAAGTTAAAAATTATTTATTGTTTTCATTACATTTCCCAGCATAAAAGCACTTAATTATTACTGTTATCATTTTCATATTTAGTCCAAAGGGATGTAGTCCCGAAGGACTATTACTTTCGTTTGGGCGTTTTGCGTCGTTTCACAAAAATGTCCGATTCACTTTTCAATTTAGTGCTTATGTTTCTTTGTTGGTAATTGAAGTTGCATTGGGTTGGCTATTGGAATTTTTGGAATTGTATTATGTTGGTTATCGGGTCTGTACTGGATGGATTAATGGAATTGTATTGGGTTGACTATTGGAATTATATTGGGTTTGTTTTTGTGTACGTATTAGGTTTAGTTTAATGTTTGTTTCGTTCGGCAAGTTTTCATATTATTAAGCAAGATCCCTTTGGACGTAATCTAAAATCTGAATCCTTTCAGATTTTTTTTATTTTTATTGTTATTACTATTATCGTTGTTATTTTTATTTGCCTAACACTTTCAAAAATACAATATTCATCTTATACATGAACAGATTTATATACAAGTTAGCAGAACCGGAATTGCCCTCTCGTGCAATCTTTGCAGGTCCTCAGTTCTGCTACCCGGTAATTCCATAAATTCTGAAAATTTAATCAGCCTTAAATTCTGCTGGCCAGTGCGCACTCTATGTTCTAAAAATTTTGTCATTTCTAAATTTTGTTGCTCAATGCTTCACTTAATTATAAAATTTTAGCTGCCCCTCAATTCTGGCCCCCGGTGCGGTCGCACCGATTATATAGTCTTTGGCGCCAACCTCGCGAACCAATACAGTTTAGTACATATATTACAAACCTTGACAGTATACGTAGTTTAAATAGATTAAGGAGAGAAGCGTTTGCAGTTTCTGAGAAACATTTGAGTATTTAACCTTCAAATATTTTTTTTCTAGTGACAGCTATTTTAGAAACGCTTTAGAGACGAATTCTTCGTTTGTGAAAGGGGGATGTAGTGAGTTATTTTTATGTCTTACAACAAACACGCAATCATCTCCCTAACGACGGTATTTTAATGATCTCCCGTATGAGTCACTTGCTCACCATAGGTGAGATTCGTGCCATCCATCTCAGCCCTTTTCTGACACTGCGCAACTCGTACTTTCTCTCCTGACAACCGGCGAAATCCCGAAGACAAACTACGCTTTTGATAAGCTTCTCAAAAGAGGGCTTTGTCACCCAAAGGGTGTCTCGGTATATCTCTGGTTACGTCAGCTTTGTGCCATTCTCTGAAAGCAGGCACTTTCGTTCCGCTTCTTTATTTAGCACCTTTAAACAAGAACATAAATATAGTCATTGATGTGACCAGGGACGCCACGTCAGCTAGGAGCATTAGTATGGAACGCTTCCATGTAGCTAAGCATGTGCAGTTGCTTACAAGAAGCTTCTTTTATTTATCGCCTCTTCCTTCTATTATATTCTCAGAGAGTAAAGGAAAAATATAAGTAACATAACAAACGATAGGCTCCGTGTAGTTAAATTTTTAAATTTTAGAAATAAGCTAAGAATAACTGTAACATTTAATCGAAAAAATTATACCAAAAATGTAAATTTTTCTCACACAGTATACGCATTTATTCGTATATAGAAAGAAGAAGGTCTGTTTGTTTGTTTTCTAATAATTCAATCACTACTATAGCTATCTTCACCAAACTTTCTACAGTTCTTTTCTGTATCCTGGAAAAGATCAACGTCCACTTCTTTCCAAAAAAAGGACCTAAAATCAGAGATATTAATTAAAAACTAGGAAAAAGGATAATTTTTGCTCTCATTTTTCCGATTGGCAACAGTCTGACAAGCTGAAGATTAAAATCTGCTTCATTTAGAAAGTTGTTGCCACTGCTCGCTTTCAAATTCTAGAGTTTCTTAATAAAAATTTTCTAAGTTTTACGACGAAATAAAAATAGCATTGACAAGCATTAAATACATTATTCCTGATTCCAAAAATTAGTGGGAAGCCATTTCGACTATTGCCATCTTCGTACGGCTCTAATCAGTCGAAATATTTATTAAAAACTCTGAAAGCGCTAATGTTTTCACTCGTTTTTCCGAGTGGCAACAGCCTCGCGCGTTGGAGATGAAAATGCTTTATTTCGAAGTGTTGCTACTGCTCGCTTTCAAATCGTAGAGTTTGTTAATTCAAAATTTGTAAGTCTTACAAAATATGTACGTGTAAAGAAGAATGTATATTTGTGTGTTTGTTTGTTTGTTCGCGTTATTGATTTCTGATCAATTATGATGAATTTTTTTGCCACATTTTATCGACTAAAGTTGAATGGAACTATATAAATATTGGATGGAACATGAGCTGTAACAACCATTTTATTAGAAAGACGAAAATCATTAAAAACTGCGTGCTATTCTTGCTGATATAATGAAAGTGAATTAGCTTATTTTTCTATCGAAATTTTTTACGTGGCTTCCATATCGCATCGGACTGAAAAATGTGTGAATATGAATCGTATTTTTTGCATCGTTATTAGAGAAGGATTATAGCTGTATCGTTCTCTCTGTTGTTAGATGCATTACTCTCTTTCTAACTTAACCGGCATCGAGTACTTCCGTTAGTAATAAAATAAAATACAGCTGAACACCACTTGTCTAAAATCCAGATTTATAGAATCCTAATTAGTTAAGAGAATTTCTTTTATTTTTAGGTTAAGTAAAATTAGACTATTAATTTAGAGAATTTTAATTTTTTCGCTAACTGAAATGATATGAAAAGGTAATATGATGCAGTATATATATTTTCAAGAATTGCTAAATCAGTTGGGATGAAGGCATGCAATATTTAGACTAACTGTTATTGAAAACTAGTTATAATCACACCTAGTTTAAAAATAGAATAAACAACTACAATAATGGTATTTTAAACCCTTGTCACATTGTACGATTTTATTTTAATTAACTCGTTTATCTTATTATTACTTTTACTGAAACTGCTTTTCTATAACTTCTATTCTGGTCATTTCAGACCGGAATCCAAATTGGTTTAAAGAATACAGAAATTTCTAATTTAAAATTTGATCAGAAATTATTTGGCAGAAAAATTTGACTGTTCTGCTGATTAGCTTGTAGACAGATCTTTTGTTTTTCGCGATTTCTTCGCGAGGGCTTAGTTAGAAGGATCCAAGGTTTAGGTTAGGTTTTAATAATTATATATTCTGCATTTGACCAAATTGAATCCGCATTAAAAGCTGTTAGTCTACCTGCAAGCAAGTTTCTTTCCTGTTAAATTTTTAACTTGTGTGACCATCAAGAAATATTAATAAACAAATTTCAACTTTAAATTTTAACTTTGCATTTTAATTTTTAACTTTAACATATTTTGGATTTTAACTTGGTTGTGATGATTCTGGCTAAGAAGTCAGATGAGATGAATAGTCGTCTGGCAAGCTGTTTAAGTTACTTTGGTAATTTAATTTAATAGCATAATCTTGTTCTACGAACTGTTTCTTTCTGTAATGAGGCCCACCAGCGGCCGAGCGGTAAAGACTCTGAACACTGGTAGTTCGGTCCGAGGTTCGAATCCCGCGAACGGGCTGGCTGCATGGGCGTTTTCGTGGTGTTCCCCATGTGTAACGTGTATACGAGCCAGTTTCCCTTAGAAAGTCCTCCACGAAGGCACCCCTCCCCTTAGGCAGATAGCCCTTGTGTGCTTTGCCATAGTTGAATAACCTAACCTAACCTTTCTGTAATGCCCACAGTCTTTCTTCCATCTAGCTTCTTGGTTTTTTTTCACTCATATATATCTTCCCATGCCCTTAAAAGGTTGACAAGATGGTTAGGCTAAGTCACAGCTTAACCTCACAATCTATTTGATCACAGCAAAAGCATACCAGGTTTATCTGCCTAAGGAAGGATGTTTCTGTGAATGATTTTTTTATGGGAAACCAGCATATATTTACATTATATATAAGGAAAACTATGGATGTTATGGGAGTAAAATGCTCAAGACTCAGGATTTTATATCAATGGCTGAACTGACAAATATTAGAAAACGGACAAATTTTATATGAAAAGGCAACCAAATATAAATAAAGTTTACTTTAGGCTCATTTTATTTTCATTTGATTTCATTCTTATTGCTTTTTATAATATATATTATCCTCTATGTTTCTTTCATCTTCCTCTTTTTGGAATTGTTGGTTTGTTGCTAATTTGTTATACTGTACGTCTGACTTTTAATATCACGACCACGAATACAAACAATTTGTGAATTTCCCTAACAAATTTCGACAGTCCCAAAATGTTGCCTTAAGTAAACAGTAAAGTTAAAATTTTAAACTTGATGTATAAAAATTAAATAACAGTTTGAATGAAATAAACAGTAACAGGTTACATATTATGCATACCGTGACTGTTAATTTATTCTTAAATAATAATTATTAAAGACACTGTGCTTTAATATCTATTACAAAATTAATGCAAGTTTTCTAAAGTAATTGCCAAATTTCAGTTTTCAAAGATAGTAACGTATTTTAAATGGAAATTACTTTGGTGAACTTGCATCAAAATACTTTGCGCCAGGTTTTCACATACTGCTTCAAAACAGAAAGTGAAATCAGAAAACTGAGTGAACCATTTAATATTACACATTAGTAACAAGTTGCCCTTATGTGTTTTGCCATAATTGAATAACCTAACCTAACCTAACCTAACCATTAGTAACAATTTTATTCACTGTGTGTTTTATTCTTTTAAATAAATAAATAAGTTTTTTTACATAACCGAAAGTTTTTCAATAGAATGGTGAAGAACAACAATATTGAAAACTGCAACTAAATAATGATTCTGTTTATAAATACCGTTAAAATCATATGAGGTTTGAAGTTTATTTGCACATTTTTAACTACTAATTAAACTTGTTGAGAATAAACTGCCAAATTTTCATTATGTCGGTCATCAGAGTTCTCAGTTAAGATCAAAAATTATTTTAACATCCTATTTATCACTACGAAAGAATATGAAATTGGAGCGTAATTCGTAAAAGAGGAAATTAAGCAACATAAGTTAGCATCATGCAAGTGAAACTAGTAATGTTGTATAGATTATTTCAAACGATACCTTTTTTTTCAACCATGGAAAGTAAGGTGAATCGAAAAATGTGCGAAAAACAAATAACTGATAGATCAAGTGATACAAAATAATGTCCTTAACATTATCTATTGTTAGAATAGTGGAAAAAAATTAACTGGGAATCGGTTCACTTACAACTTAAAGGTAAACAGCAGTTGGAAGTTGGATCATTATCTACAGCAGAACTACTTTTTATTCATATAAAAGTCCTCTAGGAAAAGTAGTGGCACAACGAAAATGGAAACCGTTTTTCTAATGGACAATGATTCAATTAAATTTCTTTCCGACAGGAACTCAATAGGTGCAGTAATTCAGTTCCTTTGTAAACTAGAGTTGTCTAATCCCTTTCTGCTTTTCCATACTTTAATCGGACGCAATTAATCTAATATCAGCCTTATTTATTACGCATCATAAGTCCTTCTCAAATCGTCTTTGCCCCTCACTTCAAGACCAGTTGGGATAAAGCGAAAGTTGGCTTTTTTATGTTCTTCTTTTTGCTAGACACATAAAGACTGTTCTTCCAATTTAGCCTTTGATTAATAATTCAACTAACTAAAGGTGGTTGCAAATGACAAAGCTTTCCTTTCCAGTATTATTATTTAAGCGGTTAGAAAAGTTTCATCTTATCGCAAGGAAAAACATTCTTCTTTCTCAGCCATATTAAAAAATCCATCATTAATCCATTTTTTTCTTTAATTGGTTGCAAAATTGCACGAATTTTTGCATAGGTTAAACTTTTGCTTTGCTTTTTCTCAAATTAACAAAATTCCCATTTCATTCTTAGAGATTTCATCCAAGATATAAATTTCTACAGTAATAACGGAGCCTAGAAGGGCTCTGTTATTAGACAATGTAGGATTAGATACTCCGTTATTAGATACTGTAGTCTCAAAACGGAATTTTGAGTTGAATCCCTATGAATAACTTTTCAAATTGTTACCACAAAATATTATTGCCCTGTATTACATTTAAAGAAATTAAATAAGGAAGAATTTGTATGAATGTAAGCATGCTTTTCGCATTTGTGATAAAAACAACGGTACCTAGAGCCATCGTATTTTGAATAACGTAGTCCTCCACAGGAACATGGACATCTGGAAGCTCACTTTGAATTGAATTTCGAATTCTTTTTATCGTATATTTCATATTTTGTAAAACTTTAAAGAATTTTTGATTAACAAACTTAATGATTTCAAAGCGAGCAATGGTCACACTGTACGGAAAAATGCATTTTTATCTCCAACGCGCGAGAGTGTCTATCGGGAATTTTATCGATAGGCTGTTTTTAAATAATTTTAGCCCAAAGGAACATTTGTCCAAATGCTTTCGAAACATATAAGTGTACGTAAATGAAAAAAACGCCCCTTTCGGAGTAATAGAATGTGAAAGTTTTTTTTTTTGGTTAAAACAGGACGATTTTTGAAATTTCATTAAAGAGCATGAAACTTATGTTCCAGATATCACAACAAACAGCACGCGAGCTTACATTTCCTTTACCCTCGAATGTAAGACACTCGGATTTTTTTAATTCATAAATCATCTATCCCAAGCCACTGTCAACTAAAAACGGATGTTTTTATTTCTGTGCCTAAAAAATATTCAAAATACTGTTACGTTTTTCTTCCTTCTTCTTATGTATATACGTTAAAGGGTTCGTGGATTTGGAGTGAATAACGACGACACTCGATGAAGTATCGAAACACGCTTTATTAGCTAGTATTTTTTAAGACATCTCCAAAATCACGCTTAAAGTCGTGGAAGAACTACTATAAACACGCTGAGACAATCAGCAACACAGCCTTCAGGCTATCAGGCTATAACGGTGAAGACGGCTTCACGGCAAAGCACCAGAGTACAGTTCCCGACTCTGCTCAGTCGTTTTCGGAACTCCACGTACTCTCGGAGCTCTCCACACTAGAACTCGCGATGCACTCGACGATACGCTAGAGTATAACTCCCGACTCGGTTCAGTCGTTCCCGGAGCTCAATACACTCTAAGATAAAACTCGTGATAAAACTCTTGAAAACACTGCCTCGTGATACACTAAGAGACTCGCTAAATGTACTCGACGACCAACTCCGCACTAGACTACGCACTGACTCTTAACTCACTCCACACTGATCCAACTAACTCGCACCGATTCAATTGACTGTGCGTACCAGCAGGGTTTATAAGCTTTTGGCTTGTGTTCGAGAACGTTCTGGGCTAAACCAGGAAGAATTCGTTCTAGAAGATTCTCCATACGTCTATAGCATATCGCCTATTTGTCGCCAAATGGGCGATTTATCGCCAAATGTGGCAATCCCGCCTTCCTTTGCCATTTTCTGGCAATCCTAAAACTGCTTTGCGATGAAGCTATCTTACCGCGCCTGGACATTTCGTAACAATACAATCTTAAGAAGTAAGATTTCCTAGAGACTTTTAAGATGCATTAAAAGCGGATTAAAAGAACTAAAAGAGAGAAAAAAACCCTTAAATTTACGAAGATTTAAAATATAATTCTAGAATTTTATTTGTGGCTTATTTTAATATATGGTTCCTTTTTGTTTAGTTTCTAATTTTATATAATCGTATTTTTTCTTCAGTTAGATCCATAAAAATGTTTCTGCCAAATTCCAATCCCTGCTTTCCTTTAGCCTCTAAGGAGCCTTATGCTCAATTTATCCTTGTTCTTTTCCTTTAATAGACGAAATTCCATCGAGGCAGGAATTTTGCTTCTCCTTGCATTCTGTAAGGCTATCACTTCTGTAAATTGCATCTGTGCTCGAAATAATTTCTCTTCAAATTCGAGACTAATCAGATGTTTTATTTTCATATCTAGAGCTTCATGAGTTACTATAATTACCATCAAAGCCATAATGTTACATGTTTAGTTGATTTAGACTAATTCCTGATGTTACATTTTATCCTTTCTGCATCCAGCGTTTTAACACAATGGTTCCTCTGACACGTACTGGCTTTCCTGCTCTACATATCTAGTAAATGTTTTGGCTGCGTAACAATGAGGGATTCTTTACCATTGATTAGATAGCTTGTTTAATTTAAATAATAGTATAAGTTTTAATTAAATATAATAAATGTAAGTTTAATATAAATTTTAATATAAGTCTTAAAGTATAAGTTTTGATTTTTAATTTAAGTAAGTTAATTTGTTGTCCTTTTTTTTAATTTAAAGAATTTGTAAAGCGTATTTTGTGATTGGTCTTATATTTTCGGTTTCTAAAAGCAAAATTCAAAGGACTGCTCTAATCAATAATAGTGTGAAATAGATGTCTTGTTCGTTGATCAGATAATTTTTATGTTTAGCAAACTAAATACTTGAGTGCTTCCAATTATTATTTTTTCCTTTCAAAGAAGGTTATGAATCAGAATAAAGTCCTAGCCTTTTTAAAGTATAACCAAGTGCTGCAAAAATCTATTTATCAAGCCTTTTTAATTCTGTTGAAGTTCTTTTAGAAATCTCCAGCAGCACAGAAGTTAAGTGGATGTGAAATAACATTTAAGTTTCTAATTCAGAATTTAAAGTTTCTAGTTCAGCATTTAAGTTTCTAATTCAGTTTAAAGGATTCCTATACACCATTAAGTATCAAATTTAGCTATATACAGCTTTATAAATCTTTAATTTATACTTCTAATTCTTGCATGTTCCAGGTATTTATTTTCTGATTAAAAGGTCAAGTTTTATAGCTTGAAAGTATTATTTCCTTCCTTATTTATTTATTATTCTGTTAAGATTTCTCCATGCTATTCATTATTCATAGATCTTCTTGCACACGTAGAAATTGACAATTTAATTTTCAAAGAAAAACAAAACGGTTTATTTAATGTAATGTATTTTCAGGGGGTTTTGGTGCATTTTCGATGCAGTATGATGTTAATACTGTTTAGTAATGGACTGTTTTTAGGATTCGATTATTTTTTGTTCACTATAGAGGTTCCTAAAGAAGTCGGTATTAATCCTATGGGGGTCAATGAAATTTTAAAGGCAACCAGTGACGGTCAAGGGCTCGATTGGAGATCGAAAGCAATAAATATATACAAGCAATTCATCAACATAATGAAGATTCCATTGATTACAAAATCATTATTAATATTGTAAAACTGATAATTGATTGTTTTTGTATACAGCTTTATCATGCAGTAAGAAAGAAATTATGTAAAATGGATTTAACCAGAAAATACACTACAATTATAAATATATTTTAAGAACCAGTTACCTTTTTAAAACCTATAAATATTTTATACGGTAAATGAAATAAAAAAAGTAAAACGCGAGAAAACAAGAAAACACAATAAAAAATACTAGAACGGAAAACAAGAACCAGCTTAAAGATTTTTGAACAAAGATATTTATGGTTAACATTAGTTTTTCAGGACTACTGTTCCTTCTAATTGACTTTAGAAACATCAGTGCAATCCTGAGTGGGAACAGGGAGCTTACTCAAGCTATGTTCGTGCGTGTGTGGAATAGGTAACAAAAGTTAAGAAGGGTTAACCTTGATTTCTCCTAGCGTACAAGCACTCCCTCACTTCGTGATACAGAGACCAACACTTTTGGTCTAAAATGTAAAAAATAAGAAATATTCAGTTAATAACTAAATAAAAATTAAATTTAATTGCAATACAGAGACTATTAACGCAGAGATTGGCCTTTTGACACTACGTATGTAGTGGGCTAAATGCAAATACGTCTAGTATATCAGCATGAACTTCCAAAACTAACTATAAATACTGTTGCGTGCTTACGGATTCATAATGGATTGAATGCACAAGTCGATAAAAAGTTAATAAAATTTATTCTTTTCACAAGAAATAAAACAAAATACTTAAATATTTCCTCAGCGATATTCGTACAATATCAAAATATATCAAACGTTAAACAGAATCCAATTCAAAAACAGAGAAACTAGTAATTCTATCTCACAACTAAGTCGCTACAATCAATCACGCATTAAGTAAACGCAGTTCGCTTAAAATCAGCTACAACTACAACTAAGCTGAGGTGTTTAAATTCGGCTTTTATAAGCTTTTTAATTATTCACAGAATATTCTGGTAAAATCTATAAATATCTCAATTTTCTTCGATGGCAACAGCAATTATGAGATATTTATTTATTAAATATTATATGCACGCGCTCTTTATTTTTATTTTTCCGACGTAGTTTTGTCTTCAAAAATCGTCTGCGTTGCACAGGAAAATATAACAATTTTAATTACAATTCTAAATAAATACATTTAAAGGCGACATATGTGAATTTCAAAGTTTTTGGGCTCAATGCGAATCTACTATACATAACCACTCTGCTTTAAAACACGTAGACAAATTTAATTACCTCAAAGCTTTACTAACGGACACAGCTTTAATGTCAATAAAAGGCTTACCCACTATTTGCCGACAATTACAAGGCAATAAATATTCTGAAAGAAAGGTTTGACAGAAAGGAAATTTTAATAAGCGCACATATGAATCCGTCTGCTAAATTTAAAGCCAGTAAAAAAATGAGTGATATTAAACATTACGTAACTTATAGTTTAGAAGTTGAAATTAGAAGCCTCGATTCCCTTAACGTTATTTCGAATTCTTACGGCTATTTGTTATGCCCACTGTTGCTGAGAATACTTCCTAGCGAATTAGTTTTAGAGTTCAATCGATCGTGAACACCTGACACAGAAACCATAGTAATTAACATTTTGGAGTTTCTGAAGAAAGAAGTTGAAAGTAGAGAGCGTATATTTTTCCAAACGTCACCAAATTATTCTGAATTTAACATCAGAACTGAACAATGTAAACATCAATCGCGAGGCCTTACCAAAAGTGAAAAATATCATACTGCCTTCAAAAATAAACAATTTTATTCCAGCAGTTTGCATTACTGAATACAAATATAAGCCGATTGCGTATTTTGTGGTTTTCTTACGTGACTGCATGCATAAATAAGTAGCATGAAGTCATCTTTTGGCGAGTAGCAGAAGTTTCAGAATAAAATGCAATGTTTTTCATCAATATTGGCATTTTCTTGGTATGGTACCCCTTGGTGAGTGCCATAACCTTGCTTTTTTTCTATTTTGTGCAATGAAATTTCAATATTTCTTGTGCAATAGCTGGTAAGTTGTTTTTTCAACTTTGGTGGCTCTGTATATTTTAGCAGTTTGTTGACGTGACAATTATACATTCGTACATCTTGTTCTGTATGAGAAAAGAAAGGCAATCCTTACGATTGAAATATTTTCGAATTTCTGTAGCGAGACGATTGACAGCACGATAAAAACCTGAAAAACGTAGACGAAAAAGTGAAGATATCAACAATTGTGCTAGAAAATGTAAGCGTTTTTAGTTCCCCCTGGAAATTCCCTAAAGAAGCAGTGCATACCCAATATAAGGGAATCTTTGTAATGTGGTTTAGGCAGTATAAAAACCTGAACCTCATCGCACAAAAAGGCAGTGCACCGTTAGCAATGTTGAACTCTGCCTGATAAGGGGAACTAAATTATAATCTACTGTATCCTCATCAAAATTAAATCAAAACTAGTTATAGTGGCATTGTAGTGTAACCACCATATTTTAGATCATAATTAAAAAATTTAAGAAAGCTTTTGTTGCTTATATTAATTTTTAACAACATGTTAATCCAAAGCCAAAAGATTCCGAATTCTATGAAACATGTTCCTGTAAGGGTAGTTTTATTTTTAGTGCAACAAACCTTCTAAAATGAACACTAACAGTTTGAAAGAATATTGGGCTCCTAGTGAGGTGGTGATCTTAAAGATTACGTTTAATAAAGGTATTAATTTATGGTCTCAAAACTCTGGCTGCTTTGAGAAGCAGTCGCATTGAGAAAGTCGTCGTTACCAGACAGTTCTTGTATTTTAATTGACACAGAAAATATCATATACATTGTTTTCATTATAAATGCTAGATGTTACATGATATACACTTTGAAATTCGAATCTTCCCATTCGTATTGTAACCAGTAATTTTCATTTACTATTTTGATATCATTAAGCAATTCTGTAAAAGATTTACGAATAGTCACAGAAGAACTTACTCTTCTGTTAATTATTCAAAAGTTATTGCTAATTTTCTGTAAAAACATTTGATCGTCTCAGACGGATAAAGTGTGCATTTCTGCAATGGTTTTGCCGTTCGATGTTTTGTTAGGTGCTTTATCTTCTACCATGATGTTTTGTACGACGATGCTTTCAAACTGAGAAATTTTGGTGTCATTTTATTTTTTAGGACGAACACGACGTACCGCCATATTTTAGAACTGCAAAATTTTTCAGGTGCTTTTTTTCCACACCTTTTCCTTCCTTCCTTCTTTCTTTTTTTTTTTTACCACAATGTCTTGTACGATGATATTTTCTCCTTGCGTTATTTTCTTCACAATGGTTTCTTCCGCCATGTTTCAGCCGATACTTTCCTATTTTATTCGTCTTTTAGTTTATGAGGCAACATGTTATCTTTGCACATTTTATTTAAGACAGCCTAATTTTACCTAGAAATTGAAACAATAGACCCATTCTAGCTGTGATTACTAAGGATAATTTTCTATAAATAATTTGTTGTAATTCGTAATAATAACTCCAGCAATTGCAATACATTGTATTGTATTACTCTTCTCTATAGCATAAACGTTTTCATATCAATAAAATGACTATAATGTATTTAAAATGCTAAAGTTGCATGCATTTTTTGGCAAGAAATTCAGCACATTAGTTATTAAATCAGACCATGTTTTCGTTATTTCTCCTTAGACATTAAAAGAACGTAGAATAGTCGATTAGGAGATAACGAATGACTTAGGATCACAGCCAGCACAAACATAATTGGCAGTCTGCCAAAACTGCTTATTCTGAAATATTCTGAAAGTAATGCCTGAAAGATACATAGGTATTTTTTAAAAGTTAAGTACACGATGCAAATTCTGTGCTATGAAACCCATTTCAAGTTTCATTGGGCAAAACTCATTGCAAACTTGGAAAGAAATATATAAATATCATGTACGGAGAATTAGGATTTTCTCTTCACAATTATGCAAATTAGGCATTAGTTGAAGAGAAGTCAGTCACGAAGCCTTGAGAAGAAAAGTTCAACTACTAATAAAAAACACTTTGCCAAATAATTCTGATTATTTTTGAATAGATATGATTTAAAAGAAGGCGGCCTTTCTCGTCTTTAGAACCAATCTCCAAAAAGGGGTATTATTAGTAAAAAGAACGACTTCACGGTGAACATGATACAGGGCTCTCGTAAGTCCACAAATACGCATTGTGCTTATTGAATACACCATCTTTATTGAATGTGGCCTCATCTGCGAATGATACATAATCTAGGAAATTCACATCTTTGACATTTTGTTGCAGATACGACTCTGCTAAACGCAAGCGTGCAGGATGATCATCAGGGAGTGGTAACTGAACCCTTTGGAGATGAAAAGGCGTGTAAGACTCGGTCTTCAAAACGTTCTATACACTGCAATGAGATGCTGTTAAAGCAGATGCGAAGGCACGTATGCTGGTAATGGGATTAGTCTTCACGGTATCCAATACACTTTCTTCCATAACGACCGAACTCGTCTATTGTGACCTGCCCTTAATAATTCTGCTGTGTTTTAATGATCCGTACTCGCAAAATGTTCGATGCAGAAGTGCAAACACACTGTGGTGCTGTTGATGTTTCTTTGCGAAGTATTCTTGATAATTGCGTTCAGCGGCTTGTCCATTGCCCTCAGCTCTTATTTAAACTAAGTGCATGTCTGCAAGCTCACCGTTCGCATAACGTTGCATGCTCTTCGTGTACTGGTTATCTCTTGAATGAGGAAATCCTCACTTAACTTTCAAGCCCTCTCGTGCAGAGCACTACCTAGTGGCTTAGGATGACGTATCCAGTCATGAGTTGCTATTCATTTCTCAATCTTTAAGGCGTGCCTTAACTCCCCTGAACGTTTGTCGCTGAATTTTTTAGACAGACTGTATATTAAAAGGTAGTATGCGAGGGTACCATGAGTTCGTTTAAGCATCAAAGACAGAGGAACATGTCTCAAATGGTATCTTTAGTATGCGAATTGGAAAGCTCAAGAATTTCTCTAGTATCCGGTAATAAATGTATGTGTACCTGAAAAGAGGAAGGAGCAGGGAATAAGCCCAGTAATAATTATTGAATATCACTCTTTGGCTGTTGAATAGCAACTATTGTGAAAGAAAAAAAATGGAAATTGCCCTATAGATCAAATTATGACAATTATTACCCTCTGGTGCATTTAACCACAAAATTAAAAGTATGGAATAATACGACAGGTCTTCATATCCTTTACTAAAGTAAGTTTCGTTTTATTTCCTAGCTTGCAAAAAACTTTCCACCGTAATATGATGTACATATATAAATGATTAAAACTATGCTTAATATATTTTCAGTTATGAATATATAACCGATTTACTTACATTTATGTGAATTTTGATTCTGTCAAAGCAACATTTTGCCGTTATGTCCAATATGCCATTGCGTGCTTAACCTTTGGAAAGCAGTGTAATTATTAGTAGTAAACCGCTTTTATGGGAAGTGATCCAGAAGCATAAAGAGTGCTACTGAGACATTTCTACAGCTTTGTATTTTGTTCTTTAAGTTGCAAAAACGACTCCGCCGTTTTTCTAATGCTCAATTTCTTGAATATATAAGAGAAATGAGTGTTTAAAAATCATTTAATCATCCAATTTTATAAACAAATGAATCTGAATTGGTCACAAATATTTGCAATTACCGTCACGCTATCCGTGGACAGATGATATAAATTATTTCCTTGCTTTAACCAAATCTAGCGCGTAATTATGTATTCCCCATTTATAAAGGAAAATATAATTTATCAAAGAATACCTATTTGACCAAGTAAGAGGACAATTAAGATAGGATGACAAATTTTGAAGTGATAAGTTTTTTCATTTCTTATAGAGTTTGACTTGTTTTGATAACACAAACTAGTTCCAAACGTCCATCAGATTTGGAACGAATTATCGCTGTGTTTGATATTTATTACAAAATCTTCAAACTATTAAAATAACCGTTTTAATAAAATCAGAATATGAATATAAACGCACATCTCCTACTCGCAAAGCCACCACTTGTCATCTACACAAACGTAAAAGTCAAATTTAAATTAAAATGTAGTCTAGTAGTCAAAGACTGTGAAAGTAAATTTAAAACGAAGTTGAATCAAAATTCTAATCGATGTAACGATTGAGATGACGTCACCTGTAACGCAAAGCCAAATAATTACAATCTTATCAGAGCTGACGAAATCTAGCAACGTGGACCCCAGAAGCAGAAACACTCTCTGTCTTACAATCCCAAAACTCTCGACTTAAATACTCTCTATATAGTTTGCATTCTAGTGAGGAAACGGAAAGGAAAAGTTAAAGTAAAGTCTAAAATTATGCATAACTGGTTAATGCAAATAATAGTAACCGTACATACTAATGATATGGTAACAGTGTAAGTATGTAAACGAACAAAAATTATTTTAAATATTATTTGAATATTTAGTGTAATAGTGTGGTACAGTGCTAAAGTTTCCCTTAAATTTAAAACAATGAAGTTACTTGAATCTATAATCATCGCGCTGGAGCTAAAATTTGTGGAGAAAGATAAACCTTGCCACTTAGTTAACAGGATATTGACTTCATCAACTGGCTCCCAGTTGCTCTCTAGGTGGCGGAAAATATGAGCAATTGCAGCAATTTCTCGTGAGTGCCCTTGGGTACCCGTGAGCTATTAATTTTTTCTCATTTACCTCCAGAAATCCTAACAGTCTCCACATTATCTTTATCTGTGTGCATACCTCTTTAATATTTTGATATTAGCTTCTTTCCTAGTGTAAGGGAATCTCAGTATTCCCTCCCCCTCTATGTGCTATGGATAATTTTCTATGGGTAATGGGTAACTGATTATATAAATCTACCCTCCAACAAAAACTTCTTTAGTCTATTTTTTCGAAGTAATTAGGTTGGTATCAGGACAAAAGGGTTTGCTCTGCAACTATACGTCACAGGTTTTACCTAAAGCCATTCTGGAACCTTTCTTCTGATCTTTTCGCAGCAGGTGGCTTTCTGTTGCCAAGTAAAACAATTAGACGATTTTTCTTTCATACAAGATACAACTAAACTATTGTACCTGATTTTTCCATGATTTGTATATGAAAAGAACCTTTTTATAAATTCAGTGAAAGAAAAGTAAAAGCTTCTTTTGGCAACTTCATATTGATTAAATGCAATCGAGAGTTCGTTTGTTACAAAGAAATGCGGCAATAATACAATTGCTGCTGTATTTGCGGAAGAGACACGGTTCCAGAACGTCTGTACCACTGACTGAACAGCAGGTTCACAAATGCGTATCTCCGCCCTAAATCTATCCGCTTTCTGTAGTGGCAAGGACAACGCAATGAAAATGAGTATAAAAAATGGCACTTCAGGTCATGGGAGTACAATACCGAATAGATAATCTATTCTATATAATATTTCTTGGAACAAAAGGGTATTACAAAGCTAAGCATTTATAAATGCTTGATTGTTACTTACATCCCAAATTTCA
This sequence comes from Stegodyphus mimosarum, assembly GCA_000611955.2. Lineage (NCBI taxonomy): Eukaryota > Metazoa > Arthropoda > Arachnida > Araneae > Eresidae > Stegodyphus > Stegodyphus mimosarum. The sequence goes on from KK117038.1 coordinate 90,559, forward strand.
AACTCTCTGTAACGTGAAACCTCGAGCATACTGTGAAATTACACATACTAATATGAGGATGACTCTGAAATTTTTGAGATAAACGTATTTTTCAAAGTTATACTCACAAAATTTTAGGAGTGTTTAAAATAGTCTCCCCCAGCATGAATGCAATTCTGTAGGCGAATTTTGCAAACATAAACTGTCTCAAGCCAATCATTCCTTTAAATTAATGGAAAAAATGTATTTATCGCCTTATCAATCTTACTTTCGGATTGAAGCTATCGTCCACATAAGTTCTTTTTTAGATTAAAAAATAGCCAAACGTCATACATAGCCAGATCAGGCGAATAGGGTGGATGTTCTATCACTTTGATGTGTTTCTGTTAAAGAAACTCAATTGTCGGTCTTTCTGAAAGAAGAGACATTGTCAGTGTGGAGCATGAGTCCTCTAACATTCAAGAATTTCAGGGAGACGCTTAGTGATGTACCATTTAGCTGTGACTGTCTTCTGTCCTTTCAGCTTGATGGCTTTGACTAGGTCTATACTTCTGAATAAAACGGTATACGTTACTTTTTTCATGGCACATTTGTCTTTCATTGTCCACTTGGGATCATTTTTAATGACCCATACTTTACTTTCTTGACGTGTTGGAACGTCAAAAAATGGTATATAAATTTCATCACCAATTATGATTTTAGAAATAATGCAGTGGCCATCTTTTAGTAATTTAAGGTTTTTTTTATTGATTTTGACACGCTTCTCTTTTTGGTGCTCAGTTATGGGCGACCCAACGACAAACTAGTTTTTTATATGCCGTTCTTCATGCATAATTTTATACATGCCGGCGGATTCTTCTGTATCATTTGGCAGGTGTAGCGGAGATGATCATCGTTTAACATTTTCCGCATGGCAGACACATTATCTGGGATTACTGCTGGCAACGGCCTTCCAGTATGTTCATCCTGAAGAGAGCTGCGACCTCTGTGATATTCTGTAAACCATCTGAACATAGTAGCACGAGATAGATCTCCATTTTCAAATGCTCATTGTAGATGTTGAATGCATTCTTCTTGATTTAATTCCGCTTTAAAATCATAGAAAATCTTAGCACGATAATGTTCTCGTGTCAACTTAATTTTTCTTTCTGCCTAAAATTTATTCTAAGCTAAACTGTTCGCAATTGTCCAATAAAAAATCATCTGCTAGATTAAATAGTTCATATTTTGAAATCGAACCGTGAACTTTTTCTGCCACTTATCGTTTGCGAGTAACTCAAAAATTTCAAATGACGTAGACATGTCGTAGTAGCAATTACCTGATAAATACATGCTTCACAAGTAGAGTTCCTCATGTATATCATGAATATGAACTAGTTTCCTTTACAAAGTACTCCTTGAAAAATGCTTCAAATGTCCAGTTGTTATTTGCAGGAATGTAATAAATCCAAATCCTTAGAAATATCCTAACTTTTATGAAAAGGCTGCGAAAATCATATTTTTTGGTTCTTAAGTTCATTTTTTGGTTGCATGATGCCAGCCCCATATGGCTTTCGAGATGCGTGTGACACATAGTTTGTTAACTTTTTCATTTAACGAAAAGCAAGTTCACCTGTATTATGCTTCCAGTTTTTTTTCGGGTTTCGTTTTTAGTTTTTAAAGAGTTTATATAGGAAAAAAACCGTTTAACTTGATTGCTTTATCAGCTTTATCATTCAGACGCGTGTGGCAAATTCATAATTCGTGTCATAGTCTACTACAGTCAGTATTTAGTTATTTCTGTCACGCTTCTGTGTTTTCTTGTATTATGTTCTCTATTTATTGCTTAATTTATTGTTTGCACAACTTTTTCGTGATGAGGTGCAGTTCTACATACAAACCTTTATTGTTTGTAGTACATTGTTACATAATATAAATATTGTTACGTAATACTTGACTGAAAAAGAAACTAGATCCCATATGCATTAATAATTACTCTTAAAATTCCCCAATAACTTTTCTTATCTAAAAGCAAAGAAGGAAAATATTGCTAAACATTTGTTAAATAGGCTTAATGTTCCTAAATAACTTTATTTTCCTGTCCCAGACAGTTGCGTGACGGTATTACTAACCTCAGACATATAATGATTTATAAACTGTTTGTCCAATGTCTAACATCTGGGTACTAATTTAGAAACAAAGTTAAGTAACCAAATGAATGCTTATGCTTTATATAACATCAATTTTTATCAGACTCATGCTCAGTTTTGTCATAGTTATATGTCAGTTTGTAGACTGAATATTTACTTGTAAATAGTAGCAAACGTTGAAGTAAAATTTAATGAAGTTTACGGTTCATTCTATCTTTTATGTTTATTGAGCATATTAGTCATAACTCGAGATTAGCTAATATGCAAACACATTAAAGGATTGTTATTTATTTCAACTTCTCTCAGAATATAATGATTCTAATAAGTTTCTAAAACATTTAATAACATATGAAAACGTAATTGCAGTAAACATAGCGTGATCATGGCTGTAAGAAAAATGTTAATAAAAGTGTTCAGTCTAATTTTTATCCAGGCTGCAAACTTAACTAAAAATTGTTGTAAAATAGTAAGGTATTTTCCACTTCCATCCAGCATGTCTTCGTGGTGTAACAGTAGCACATTCGGCGCGTATTCGAAAAGTCCAAGTGCGAGTCGTGGCGAAGGTATTGCACATTTATCAGATACTTTCTGCGACATTTCTGCTGCTTTTGATATATACTATAGTATTTAAAAGCTATGCAATTCTATGATGTTAATTTATGTAAATGCGTCCTTATGTACATATACAAAATAACAAGTAAATATATAAAAATTATGATGAAATCATTGGGTCTAGTGGGAATTATATAAGCTAACAAAGAGCTTCCTATACTTAAACCTCTGTCGGTCGCGAGATTAAGCAATCGTTACGTGCGTACGGGTTCGTAATGCACTGAATGCACACAGAAGCAATGGTAGCTTGATAAAATTTATTTTCCAAAAGAAATGCTTTACAATTCTGGCATTTTTAACAAAAATATTAGTACAGCTCTTCTCAGTAACAAAGCACTATCAGTAGTTACCACTTCACACTTTGTAGAGCATTAAACACTAAAGAATATAAAATGTCCCACTCTGTAAGTTCGCATAGTGATCTCTCGGTACTCGAAATAATCTGAGCTAAACTCTGGAACTCAGCTCTGAACTAAACTGAGAACTGATGTTGTCACCGGTCTTATATGGTTTTCCCTCGCCCGCAGAGAAATTTCCAGTACCTTCGATTTCTCGAAATTTTTGGAAGACATATACAGTTGCAGTTACATTTTAGGTCGAATACAATACAGTTATATATACAGAAAGACCAATTATATTCATACACGGATCGGACCAAAACGTCGCCAAGTTTGATGACAGAAATTAGTCGCTAACACCATCACCAGCTTGGTTTTTAGCCATTTACCTCAACGTTAAATGGACTTGCCACTATAACCTTATTTTTCCGGTGAAGCTTTACTCTCTTGCTGTCTTTCATGTTTCATTATACTACATGTGGTATTTTAGTTTTATATATAATTTCCCTAAAATTATTTGCATATATACAAAGTTCGCAACACAATTCTTTCTTCGCAAATATGCGCATCATAAATGTGAGTCATAAATTTGTAATTCGAGCTGCGTTTATTACGCTACTGCGGTGCATAGCTGAGTTAGTTGATGACCATTAAAAGGTTAAAATTATTTACAGTTGTTAGTTGTCTATAAGCAGTCTAATGATGCGGTTCATTTGCATTTTACTTAAAAGTTTATATAAATTTACTGCAACTTGTCAACTCTGCGACACACTGGTATCTGTGCTAGAGGGGTGACAGCAATCTATAGATCACGGATAACCACAGAGCCCACAGGTAATGCTATCAACCAGTTGATGGATCACCGGTAATTAACAGCTTTTACAGGGTTCAAGTGCGAAACAATTTGAGATTATCCCATAGACACATATACAGGGTGGTTATAATTAAAGTGATCCTATTCAGATCTCTGTAGAACCCGTTCTTCAAATCGGATTTTGATGAAACTTGGTATATACGTTATATGGATTATGGAAAAAAGATTTCTGCAATAAAAAATAGTTCAAATTTTGAACACCAGTTGGTAGTTTTCAAAAATTCATTATGCAAATTAGTCGAGTCTATAAAGAGACTGCAGTCAGGGCCAGAAAATTATTCTGCGGGTTTTTGTCATCGTTAATCATGCCCTTACAGAAGAAAGATCGAGCTTTACGGGTAAAACTGTTTTATCACAACGGCAGCTATAGCTTAGCTGTATCGCGTTAATATCGTCGTTTCAAGGGAGCGGAAAAGGCTTATGTTTAAGAATAATGGTTTGAAGGAGATGATTATGAAATATCGGAGATGAATAACCGAAGAATGGTTTGAAGGAGATGATTATGAAATCTGAAGGGATTGGAAACTTGGGTGTGCTGCCAGAAAGAGAGCGGAAATTGGTTGCGAATGAAACTGTTGAAGAAGAGCTACTGTTGTGTTTGAAAGAGCTTGCAGGTCTCGCTACTCTCTTTAGATGGAGCTGTGAATAATCAAAATTGCCGCATATGGGGTGCTTCACCTCCTAATGTCCTGCACCAACGACCACTGCATTCTGATTATGTGAATTTACTGCCGATTTTATCTTCAGATCGTTTTGCTTTGAAACTCTCACTCCTCAAGGTCCTAAAACGGGCTCTATCACTAGTGCACGGTACAGTGAAATCCTTCGACAGCAAGTCATTTCTGCTTTACAGGCACGGCAATGTTTACCTGCTTTACAGGAACAGCAATGTTTGCAGACTACTGTATCTTCATGCAAGATGGAGCAACTCCCCACACTGGACGCCAAGTCAAAGAACTGCTTCTTGCTAACTTTGACGAGAATCATGTAATATACAGAGGTTTTCCAGATGCCTGGCCACCCCGTTCACCCGACTTAAATTACTATGATTTCTGGTTGTGACGATTCCTAAAAGACCGTGTTAACGCAGAAGGAATTAAGACTTTACTTGAGTTGAAAGCCAGATTTGTCATCTTGCTAAAATCTCTCGAGAGTTACTTCGCGCTACCATTGATGCGCTTTCAACGCGTAAATGATGTCAATGGAGCACACGTTGAGCTTCTGTAAATGAATAAATTTTAATGATTCTGACAGATTTTTTATCCCTCTTTAGACGCCACAATTCCTCGTGGTGGTCAAAATTTGAACTATTTTTATTGCAGAAATCGTTTCGCCATGGTCCATATAACATACATACCAAATTTCATTAAAATTCAATAAATAGAAGAGGTTCTAAAGCGGTCTGAATAGGGTCACTTTAACCACCCTGTATATTGATTCCGAATGTCCTTCAACCTGTACATCATCAGTGGCCAACAAACTTGAGGAGTATAACTATACTTTGAATTAATTTCAACTTAAAAATCTATCAAAATTTACTCTACTACCTCACACAAGTGCCCTGTTGGTTTATAAGTGATCCATAGTAGGTAGTTATTAGTGACTAGTAATCTTGACGAACAGTGGTATGCTTTAGTTTAATTTTTATTCAAATACGTATTTTAATTTATTACACGTCTCAACACTAACAATATATGGGTTGACTGCAACTGACCTTCAAAATATAGGTAACCATTGGCCAATGGCCTTGAGAGATACTGGTACTGTAAAAGTTAAAACAAAGTGGATTATTGAATTTATTTAAAACTCTTGGCTATACGCAAGTAATTCGCAAGATAAATTGTTCGTTGGTTCAAATCGAAAAGAAAAGTAAAAAAAGAATATGATTTACAAGTTCTGCAGAAGTTCCTGTCCGTTAGTCTACGCTAATGTTTTCAGAATGCGGGGTAAAGTTCTTGGTAAAGGCAAATAGTCTTTTTGCCCTTTCTGGTCGCAGCTGGTTGTTCCGAGCAAGTTGCTGTCAACGTCGGTAGCGAAAATCTGGCAACCCGTTACTGGTTCCTTGACAGAACTGATAATGCGAGAGAGAAAATTTCTCTCTTTTTCATTAAACTAACTAACTCCTGCTCTGGAGCTGCGCTCTCTGTTTCTGTGTAAGATTTCCTGGGCATGTCAAGAAGACTTCTTGAACTCTCATTTGCCTGAAATTTACGGTAGTGTGCCTCGACTGGAGAGTGCACTCTGATTGTTTCCGGATATAATGATGACAAGCCTGAGAATGTTTCTATGAGAATTCCCAGGCTCCGACTTAGGACGTGATCCAGATTTCTCTGCATCTATAATGGGTGATGACACACAGTCGATGTATAACAATCCAGCTATAAACAGATGCGTGGGAATTTTGAAATAAAGATTCCCACGTTCCAGGTTTTCTCAAGAATGAAACAATGTTTCTCCTTCAGTCCACAATCAAATGAAAACGGTTCGTTATTACAGGTCACGTTAAGCTTTCCCAAGAATTGCTGAGTAGTCGCTAAAAATAACTTTTTGGAGAATTGCGGGGTGGTCGTACACTATAGTTTAATTTGAAATTCGGTAAAATGTTCTTGAGGATGTCTTTCTGTAATTTTAAAGTTGCAATCCTGGTACATCACAGTTTATTTATACAACGCCACTTCTATATACCGGTTTCACCGGCAGCTGAGGAAATTTGTTTAAAAGGATTACTTAGCATCACATTACATCGAATTCAAATTCGTGAATTAATTATGAAGTAGAACATTTGTTGTGATAAGACTACATTAGCCAAAATATGCATAAAATAGTAGTAGTAGTAATTCTTTTAAAGAAAACTTTTAAATTTAGATTTGATAAGGAGAGGTTACTTTGTGAAGTGAGTAAGTTAATCTTCTTTTAGAAATATATCTATTTTATATTTTTGAAACGGGTATCTTTTAAAGTAAATATTTAACCCTTTTGTTTTTGCATAAAGCAGTGATTTTTGGTTTCTTCTTTGTTATAAATGGTTTATTGAGACTTTAGAAATTTTTATTCTAAGATTGTAGAGACATTAGGTTATTTCGAAGCATCAGGCATGAAAAATGAGCAAAGCCTTCGCCGGTAATCGAACCACGGACCTCTCGGTTACGCGTCGAGCATGCAGACCACTACACCACGAAGGCATGCGAAGAATGCGGGAGAAATACCTTATAAGATGGCTTCATCTTTTTTACATTAAAAAATCAAAATATTTTCTTTGGAAAGGTGAAACAATGCAATCTTCTATCCTAAATTTTTTTACTTGATCTATGGTGAATTTACAAAAACTTGATTCCGACAAACAATACTGTACTCTTTAATGTAAACGTTTTTATCAATTTATTTTTACGCTTCGTTAATTTCGAATGCTTGTTAATCAAAATTCTTCAACATAAATGAGAACAACTTTTGTACGTAGACTTTAAATCCAACAAAGTATCTGATTCAACAATTTATTATACAACAGTTATTTCAATTATTTATTTAATGAATCAGAATTCAGTATCCGAGTAAATAATTTGCTAAGTAATGTTTATTTCAAACTTCATTTATTTCAAAAGAAAAAAACTTCTTAAATATAACTCTTCTATTACAATAAAACTTCAAGTATTTAAAAGGTGTACTTTAATAAACGATGGCTCTAAATCTTTTTTCAAAAATTTCATGGCGCGTTTTTACTCAGGAGCAGACAATCGTTTTAATCAAGTACATACATAGTATAAAATATAGTACGTAATATAGTATATAGGTAAAATGTAAATCTGCGGCCACACTTCGAATGGCTAACTGTGGGAAACAATATCGCTGAATTTCATTTCTTTTCTGCGGTACCCATCACTATAAAATATTACTTATGCTATTTTACAAGCTCTGACAGAGCGCCGAGAACTTTATAAGGAAGATAATGCCTTAAAAGACATAGCTGCTCGACAGCGCATGCGTAGATCTTACACAAAGACAGTCTTCAAGCCATATAAAAAACTTTCCACTTTCCAAAAGCTGTAAAGAAACCACCGCATACCAGCTTACGAGCTAGAAAGGACGAAAAAAAAATATCCTGCAAACTCTGATTTAAAGCTCGTTATTCTAGAAAACTGCTTAGCAAGTGCCCTGCCCACGTTTTGTCTAGCAGAATTTATAACCTTCAAGAAAATTTTGCCAGCAAGTAAAATCTTTTATGAAGGAAGGAAGATGGTGCAAAGACGGAAGAAGAGCAAAGAGAACGTTGATTCGTGGTGCCGGTTTTTAAAAGGGGAATGAGTGTTCTGAAAAGAATACACAGCAACTGGAGCGTTGTAATATGATTCATGGGCAGCACACTTTTTTTAAATATTTAATTTTTATATATTTTTGTTAAACCTCACGTTGAAGATCCTTTGTTAAACGCTACGTTTGCTGCTTCTAAAGGACTTGTTTGGAGTATTTTGGAAGCAAATTTATCAAAAGCTTGTGATTAAACTTTAACTTATTTTTGCTTTTCAGTCAGTCTTTGAAGTCTGTATAACCTGAATAAGAATAACATAAGGAAAGGTAAATAAGACATTAAAACTTGCTGTCTTTTAATTTTTAATTAGGTCCCGCACTTTACAAGACTTCACTTATTTTTTCAATTATATTTTGAGTTTAATGTAATAACGCAGCAAATTTGTTATACTTCTAAAAATTTATGTAAAGGTATATAATAGTTGTCTTGTATTTACCACGCTTTTCTGTGACATTATTTGATTGGAACGAAATCGAAAAATTGCATAAATTATATTTTTGATAGTTAGCTAGGAATATAAGCATTACAGTTAAAATATGAAATTAAATAACAGCAAGATATTTCGCGTATGATTTTCTTAGCCTTTAGCTGATATAAGAGGAAAATGCATTTAGTTATTTTAAAATTCATATTGTTGCGTGTGTACGGGTTCGTAATGGATTGAATGCACAAATCTATAAAAAGTTAATAAAATTTATTCTTTGCACGAGAAAAAAACAAAATGGTGAAATATTTCCTCAGAGATATTCGTACAATATTAGAATATCTCAAACGTTAAACAGAACTCAGTTCAAAACAGAGAAAGTTAATCCAATCTCGCAGCGAATTCGCTACAATCAATAACATCATTAAATAAACAAACAGTTCGCTTAAAACAACAGCAACTGAGCTAAGTTGTTTTAATTCGGTTTTTATACGCTTTTCAATTATTCACGAGAATATTCTGGTAAAATCTAATTTCTCGATTTTTATGGATGGCAACAGCAATTACGAGATATTTATTTATTAAATATTAAATGCACGCGCTCTTTTATTTTTACTTTTCCGACGTAGCTTTCTCTTCAAAAATCGTCTGCGTTGCACGGGAAAATAAAACAATTTAATTATAATTGTAAATAAATAGCTAATTAAATACGAAATCCCTAACAATAGCTGAAACTTCGAGCTCAAGTGTAATTTAAAGAGATATGATGAACAATTTCATCTTCACGTTCAACAACACAGCTGTAAAACTGTAATTCAGTATTATGAAATATTTGTACCGTGATTTTTATATTTACGCAGTTGCCACTAAATTCTGCCTTCTTTTGATAATGTAGGCATGCAATATTTTTCTTTAAATTTAAGACAACACCGATGAAAACAATTGCTATCGAAAAAAGCAGAATGATTCTGTCAGAAGAAGAACTAAATTTTTCAACTTTAAAAAAAATTTTTCTCTAACTTTTTATATAGATGTGCGGCGCAGGAAAAATTTCTAATTGTAATGAATCGTTTCGGGGATTAAATAGCTCTGTACAATTTTTCATTCTAAGAAATCAAATGTAACATATATAAAGTTATTTTTATTTTTTATGTTCCGCATGTCTAATCAATATCAACATTTGTATCACCATGAATGATAAGGAAATACACCCATACACGCACACAAATACACGCACGCACACACACACACACACACACACACACATATATATATATATATATATACACTCACGTTTGTGAAAATTGCAACACCATGAAGGACTTACGCGAGTGAGCTGAAATTTTCAGGAAATGCAAAGTAGCGCATGATATGCAAATGATTAGAATTGCAAATCCGTAGCGCATGCGTATGCTGAGCAGCGCCCTCTGAACGGCTGATGGATCCGAATAAATAGACGGCTGTAGCGAGGCGTGTATGGTTATCGGTGGTTATCTGCTAGTGGTAAACGTTAACTCAATCTGTACTTATGCCTCGTCGACGAAAGAGAGCGAGATTTGAACAACTTACAGAGTTTGAACGAGGGAGAATCATCGGCCTTCGTGAAGCTGGATTGTCGTATCGTGCAGTAGCCTCTCGTGTGCAGCGTAACAGCAGCACAGTGATGCGCGTTTGGAAGCAGTGGACGGACGAGTGTCGGACAACTCGGAAATCCGGGAGTGGACCCCGAAATGTGACGTCAGCTCGCGATGATAGACACCTGGTCCGCATGGCGCGGACGGACCGTACAGCTTCCTCTAGACAATTGGCAGCACTGTGGTCAATAGCTACAGGTGTTTCATTGTGTGCTTCATCAATTCGTAGACGTCTGCTGCAGTGTGGACTGCGCGCACGGACTCCTTTATACAGGATCCCCCTAACGCACGACCATCGCCGCCTGCGGCTACAATGGGCCAATCAGCATAGAGACTGGCGTGCTGATTGGCAGCATGTCGTGTTTTCTGACGAATCCCGCTTTAATTTGTGGTACCATGATGGCCGCATTCGTGTCAGACGCTATGCCGGTGAACGCCACCTTCCGGAGTGCATTATCGAACGCCACAGTGGACGAACACCCGGAGTTATGGTCTGGGGCGCCATAGCATATCATAGACGATCTCAATTGCTACGAATTGTGGGCAATCTGAACAGCAACCGGTATATCCGTGAAGTTCTACAGCCCGAAGCTGTTCCCTTCCTTCAAAGCTTGCCAGGCGCTGTATTTCAACAGGACAATGCCCGCCCTCATACTGCTCGGATTGTTAAATCCTTCTTTGCAGCGCAGCAGGTACAGCTTCTTCCTTGGCCTGCGTGTTCCCCGGATATGTCGCCAATTGAACATGTGTGGGATGTCATTGGTCGGCGTCTTGCTCGTGATCCTCGTCCTGTTGCGTCTGCAGACGAACTTTGGGTACGCGTACAAACGATATGGAATGCTCTTCCTCAGTCAGACATTCAAACTTTGTTTGACTCCATGCCACGTCGTGTAGCAGCACTTATTGCGGCGCGTGGTGGCCACACAAAATACTGATTCTGATCTCTTGTTCTTGTTTGTTTGCTTTGAACATTTAATCATTTATTTGTACTACTACCACTCAACTGTGTATTAAATTGCATTCAATTATGACGATTCCTTCTTGGTGTTGCAATTTTCACAAACGTGAGTGTATATTTATATATGAATATATATATATATATATTCTGGTGGAAAATTTTGGAGATGGAAGACTTTTTCCCAAATATCTCGAGAAATACTGCCTAGAAATAAGTGAAATTAGATTCGATTATAGTTTATTTTATGACAACAATGTACAAAATAACAATGAAAATGCCATTCATTAGCATGAGTTATGGTCAAGAGCCCAACATGGTACAAACTTGGGGTTAAAAGATAGCAGTGAAAATGCAGCTAGTATGGTGTATGGCCGCTTCTGATAGACAGACAGAATGCACAGCGCGTAGACAATCTGTTAACAACAGAGTTCCGGAGTTCTTGTGAAAGTCGCACCCCTTCCTCCACTAGAGCTGTTTTTAACTCCTGAATGGTTCTGGATGGGGGGTTGATGTATTGCAATAGTCCTCTCAAGAGCATCCCACCCTTGTTCGGTAGAATTAATGTCAGGAGATTTTGCTGGACAATCCATTTGGTGAATATCCTCGCTTTCCAGACAGTCATCAACCAGGTGGACTCTATGTGGTCGTGCATTTCCGTCCACAAAAATAAACTCAGGTCCACCAGCAGCCCTGAAAAGTCGCATATAGGGCTCTAGGATCTCCTACTTGTACCTCTAGGCATTCACGGAACAAGTATCAAAAACATGGAGCAGTGTGCGGGGATCTTGCATTATCCCTACCCAGACCATCACTCCCCTAGCCACCATATTGATCCTTTTCCATGATGTTACTGTGATGGTATCGGGTTCCAGGTTCCCTCCATATCAATAAATCCTAGAATCAAGTTGTAGACTGAATCTGGACTCATTCGAGAAGAGAATGCTAGCTCATTAAAGACGTATCAAGTGTGGATGTTGTATACACCATTTTAAATGTTCGCTTTGTGGGAGTGAGTGAGTGGGATGTAAAACGCGCAGGCTTTCTGACATACCATCCTGTCTCATGGAGTCTTCTGACAACTACCTTCCTTGAAACTGATGCCCCTGTGGCAGTCACGAGGTCACAAGACAGTTGTGTGGCTGTAGATGCTCTCTGGTACTTGGCTGAATGTACCAAATACCGGTCATCATTGGTCATTGTGGCTCTCGGGGAATCTTGTCCTGGTCTTCCAGACACTGTCACGTTCTTTTTAAACCGATTCCACAAATTAGAGATGACACTTGGTGCTACATTCAGTTCTCTTGCAACCTGAGCTTGGTATTACCCTACCTTAAGCCTACTCACGATTTACCATCTCATACCTTCGTCTATGCAATGATTTGTACTCATTTAACCCAAAAAATAGCAGAAAACAACAAGGTTATTCAAGAAAGACGATAAAAATTACTTCTGTCTTGCACAGCGGAATGAGCTGAGCAGCTGGACGCAGACTTTTATACTTCCTTTTGGCGTAGCTATGCCCACAGAAATACATAAACTCATCTGAGTGACATTGGTGCCACAGTGACATTATATGGCAACCATATCCCCAGATTCTGTGTGCTATCTTAGGAGAAATATGGGAAAATGGTTTCCATCTCTTAACTTTGTCCACCAGTGTATATATATATAGTAAACATCTGGATCTCCGACGTATAATATAACGGTTTGGAGCTTCTTAAATTTTCTCAAATTTTCTCACTGAAGTGTATTATTAATCTTACTGCCGTTTCTTTATTTCGTAAAGTTTCTCACTTCAGGTATGTTTTAATCCTTCACATATAAATTTAGATTTTTGGGGGTAATTTAACCACAAGTATTTCATTTATTACGACATTTGGAAATAGAATAACGACATCTATCGATATCTAAATAACGAACGCGGTAGCTCTTGTTATATTATCCTAAATGAATTTTATACCTTTTAAAGAGTAGTAGGCAAATAAGAAATTCTCCCTCTGGTTTTCTTTCTTGCTTTGGCTTTCTTTTATTCTAGAAATTCTTATTGTCCCTTGTTTTAATTTTTCAAATTTATTTCACATGAACTTTTCCTTTGATTAACAGAGAAAAGAAAATGTTTTAGAATTTTGTTTCTAGAACTTTGCACTTTTCTTGTTTATAGAATTTGACTTTTCTTAATTTAAAGCATGATACCTTTAAAAAAATAAACTGATCTTGACAAAAGAATGGATATCATCATCTAGCTTCCAAATCCATTGTGAAAAAATAGAGCATTCACTGAAGAATATTTTAAAATTTAATATTCAAGTTGGAAACAAAAGAGTGCTTTAAAAATTGTCTTAGGCGCAATTCGAGAGTGTTTTACCAAAGTTGCTTACAGTAAGAATAAAGAATTTAATGTTATGATTTCTTGTTTCACATTCTAAATATAGTTCAGTAAAATAAGCTCCCTTTCCGTTGTTTAACGTGTTTAATTCTTTAGCAATAATACGTACATTTCGCGAAACAATTGTTTTGGGTTTCAAATCAAAATCGCTGAAACAACCCTGTATTTGGCATACATTTACTAAAAACACTCAATCGATTTCGAGGGCAGCTACAGGTCCCTTCTCATCAGGAGAACAAAATATCTAGAAAGGGAAAGCAACCTCAGTGACGGCTTTTTTATACCCTCGGGTAGAACCACGCGCGAGGAGGCAACGCCATCTATCGGCAAAAATAATAATCAAGAATTATGTTAATAGAATTTTAAAAGCGTTAGGAAGAACTGGATTAAACTTAAAATCATTCACTAAACACGCTAAATCTTTGTGAATATGAAAAGCCTCAAGAAAATCCAATTCACCAACGGAAGAAGCTTTTTGGATAATTTTTGAAGATCCAAAGTCAAAATTATGATTAAATTTTCAACTATGATACGCTATTGAAGACTTGTTAATTTATTTTCCTTGATATGAAACTTTAACGCTATTTTTGTTTGGCCAATACATCTCAAGCCACACTGACTCCACATACTATAAATTCCCCAAGAATTAAAGCCAGAAACGCAATCTTTTAGAGTTGAATCGTGAATTTTATTGAAAGGGGAGAAACTGACCTGAAAATTGAAAATTTTGGGTTTATTTGTTTACAAAAATGTTAATATTTTAAGCAGACAATTTCCTGATTCAGTTTTATTTATATTTAATTGCTTAACTTGCATATGTGTATTGGTTATTTTTAAAAATCCTCTGCTCTTTTTATTAGATATTCTTCATTTCAAATAGCTTCACAATTTCAAATTATTCGTACAGAGTATTTCAGAAGGAAAATGATGATATGTCTTATACCCTAATTGGGAAGTTGGAAAAAAATAAAATGCAGCTGGAATTTTTTCGGTTCATTGCTTTGCGTTGATGACACATGATTTCAAATTCCATGCCATCGTTTCTGTTTGATCTAATAAAGAAACACTCATGGTTTACTTTCGGTGTCTGTAAATCGCCAGATTTGAAACCGAACCAACTTCATTTTAAGGGAACATATGAAATATCATTTTACGAGAACACCATGCGATACCGAGTCCACCAACGGCCACGGGGAGATGTTGCTGAACACTAATAATTCAGTCCGAGGTTCGAATCCTGCGAACGGTCTGGCTGCATGGGCGCTTTCGTGGCTTTCACAATGTGTAAAGTGTATAAGAGTCAGTTTCCCTTAAAACGTCCCACAAGAAGGCATTCATCCCCTCAGAAAGCTCTCGAGTCCTTTGCCATAATCAAATAAACTCAATCCTATAAGATCTCTTTTTAGTTATCATGCAAAGTGTCTGGGTCTCAAAGTTCAACGTAGCGACTTCTCGCACAGGCGTGAATAGTAATACAAGAAGTAAAGGGTTTATAACGCCCTTTTTATTTACGACTACTCTTTAAAAGATAATGACGGACTTCGTGCTTAAAAAAGCAACGAATAGTTGCGGTGAGAACCAAAAGATAAATGTAATAACTAACTAAACGGCCAGAACGCGTTACCGTTGCTGAGATTAGCAGCTGGAGGGCAAAATGCGCTACTCTAGCGAAATCACATACAAGCGAAATCACACTCTGCCAAACATTCTTGTTTCAACCGTTTAAATACCCTCGTTCTCCTACTTAATTTGCATCCGGGCAAGGAACTGTAAGGGGAAATAGAGAATTCAGAAAAGATACCAAAACTGCTTAGTTAACTAAGGGGAACCCTACGTCTTCCCTCGCCAGAATTTACTTGTCGTATAATAAGGCTTAAAAAGCCTGGATAATACAGGATGTTTATAAAGTCCCGTACCCATTTTGATGCTTAATAACTCATAAAATAATAAAGATAGATTAATATTAATAACATAAATGCTTAAATAGACTCTGTTTGTTATTATGCAAATTGTATTTCTGTTGTTGAAATGAGGAGCGGCGCAGACGCAAATTTGCTAGTGTTTTTAAGCACGCGCTTGGCACTTCAATTGGTGTTGGGAATTACTGGAGTTTCAACGAGGCAAAGTTTCTTCTGAGTTGCGCTTCCGAAACTAGAGGTTTGCCGTGTTCTGACGCTGTTCCTCAGCCAATGTGATGTTTAAAGACAATAAAGAGGTTCGGTTAAAATTACGACTCTGAAGTTATTAAAGTACATCTCCGGTAATGTAGCAAATCTTCATACAGTCCACTATTATTAAACAAGAGAATACAACATGGTTTTTTGGTAAGTCGGAGCCGGAGTTACAGCGCAATTGGTGAGTCGGTATATTTTTATATTTTTGTGATTAGATAATAATTTCTGATTAGATAATGGAATTTTCTACGCTTAAAACGAAGAAGCGTGTAGCTAAGACTAGTTAGTTAATAAATTGAAGTTAACTAAATTGAAAGAGAAAATTACTGCGAACTATGACTCTTCTGATTTCGCTCAGCTGGAACTTTTTAAATGTAAATTAGGTACTTTAATGACTAAAATTTCGGATATTTTTAGTAACATATTTGTAGTTTGTGAAGGGAAAGATATTGATGCCTTTATTGAAGAACAACAGGATATACAAGATAATATTGATGAGCTATTTTTAATGTTAATTAGAGTTAATGCTAAGAACGTTAAGGATTTAAGTGTGGAGGCTAATTCTTGTGAAATATCAAGCATTCGCTTGCCAAAGCTAA
Organism: Stegodyphus mimosarum; assembly: GCA_000611955.2. Lineage (NCBI taxonomy): Eukaryota > Metazoa > Arthropoda > Arachnida > Araneae > Eresidae > Stegodyphus > Stegodyphus mimosarum. Next base: position 106,969 of record KK117038.1, read on the forward strand.
CTCTTCCCGTATTTAGTGGTAGTGTTGAAGAATGGTTATCATTTAATGATTTATTTAAAACGGCGATAGTGGATAATGACAAATTATCGGGAGCACAAAAATTACAATATTTAAAATGTTCTTTAAAGGGAGATGCATTGAGAATTGTTCAGGCTTTACCTATTTGTGATAAGAATTTTGAAATTGCGTGGAATTTACTGTGTCAAAGATTTTCAAATAAGAGGGAATTACTTTCACCATTATTAAAGAAAATCTTATGTTTAGCAAGTTTACAAACTGAAAATCCTAGTCAATTATTGACTCTCGTAGATTCAGTGAAGGAATGTATATGTTCGTTTGAGACTTTGGGTTTCAAAGTAGATCAATTCGCTGATACTATTTTGATGTTTTTAGTACAATTTAAATTAGATTCTTCAACGAGAAGTTGGTGGGAGCGAACTTTAAAGCGAGAGGAAATGCCAAACCTTAATGACTTGTTAGAATTCTTAAAGTCACACGCTAGAACTCTGCAAGCAGGTAAACAACAAGGTGTTAGAAAACAACCTACGAAAGACAAAATAACCTCTTTAGCTTCAGAGATTCAAGCGCACTGTACTTATTGTAAAGCTGGTCATTCAGTCTTGAAATGTAACAAGTTTTTAAGTTTAAATGTTCAGGATCGTGTTAATTTTGTCAAGAAAAACAATGCGTGTTTTAATTGTTTAGTTTCAAATCATAAAGCTTTCGAATGTAGAAGTATTCATAAATGTAAAAAATGCTTTAAAAATCATTATACATTGTTGCATTTTGAAAGGGTTCAAAAGGAGCCAGAACCACTTAAAAGAGTTATCAATAGTTCAAGAGAGTTATCGGTGACTGCTAAGCCATTTTCTCCTATAATGGAGCCTAGTACCCAATCGGCAAAGTCTGAGGAGAATTTTACGAACTCTAGTCCAGTAATTAAATCTTGTGTATCAGACTTTAGTTTTCAGCGAGAGGTTTTGCTATGTACTGCTGCTATTAAAGTATTAGATTCATCTGGTGAATATCAGCTGTGTAGAGCATTGATCGACCCTGGCAGTCAAGCGAACCTGATTACAGAAGAGTGTGCAAGAAGATTAGGGTTACCAAGAAGAAATGCCAAGGTTTTTATTTCATGTTTAGGATCTTCGGATACAAAGACTAATGGAATTGCTCAAATTAGTTTTGTCCCGCATTTTCCAGCTAAAGTTTCATTTACAGTTCCAGTATTTATCATCAATAGAATTATTGGAGAACTGCCGCATTTTACTTTAGATAAGCAGTACATAGAGGAATATAATGATTTAATGTTGGCGGATCCGACATTCTACAAGAGGGGGGCCTGTTGATATACTGTTAGGCGTAGATGTTTCTTTACCTCTTCTGAAGGGAGAAACGATTAAATGCGGAGAAGGTAAACCAATAGCCTCTCTTTCTGAACTAGGATGGATTATTTCAGGTAGTGTGGATACTTCAACAGACGATAAACCCACTATCTATGTGAATAATATACAAGGGGATACTGAGCAGCTGCTGTCTAACTTTTGGAAATTAGATGCTGTACCTACATTTGATTTGCTTACTAAGTCGGAGAGAGCATGTGAGGATTACTTCAAATCTACATTTAGAAGAGACGAAGGTGGTATATACGTAGTGAAATTACCCTTTCATTCTTCGCCTTCCCAGCTTGGAGATTCGAGACAGTTAGCTATACGTAGGTTTTTAGAGTCTTTAGAGAGTCCAAAGTCTTTAGAGAATTCATTATTAAAAAGGCCTCAAATTTATGAACAATATAAGGATTTCATGAGGGAATACCTTGAGCTAAGACATATGGAAAGAGTCCCTGAAAGAGAGATTTTTACTGATTCTGCGTATTACATGCCTCATCATGCCGTGTTGAAGGAATCAAGTAGTACTACTAAGTTGAGAGTTGTCTTCGATGCTTCAGCTAGAACAACCTCTGGACTTTCATTAAATGACCTTTTGATGGTTGGGCCGAGAGTTCAGCAGGAGCTGTTTCCAATTCTTCTACGATTCAGAACTTACAAAGTCGCGGTATGCGCCGATGTGGAAAAGATGTTCAGACAAATACGAGTTCACCCAGAAGATACAAATTGGCAACGAATAGTATGGAGAAATAGTCCTAGTGAGTCTTTGAGTACTTTTAGATTGGTAACAGTGACGTATGGAACTACCAGTGCGCCATATTTGTCTACTAGAGTAATGAAACAACTTGCATTAGACGAACAAGCTAGATTTCCTTTGGCATCGAAGGTTGCCCTTCGCGACTTTTATGTAGATGACTTACTTTCAGGAACGCAAAGTGAAGAGGAAGCGATAGCTTTAGTTCAGCAGTTGACTGAAATGATGGAAGGAGGTGGATTCCGCTTAAGGAAGTGGATTTCGAACAGTTCAATTATTTTAGAAAAGATTCCTGAGTCGTTAAGAGAACCTAGTACTTCTCTGGAAATAACCAGTGATAAAAATGTGAAGGTATTGGGTATTTATTGGAACCCCTCTCGTGATACATTCCATTTCTCAGAGTGCATAAATGATAAAGAGTTCACCAAGAGAAGCATTTTAGCAGAGGTGGCCAAAATCTTTGATCCATTGGGGTGTTTAGCGCCTACTATAATATATGCGAAAATATTATTACAAGAATTGTGGAGCTTAAAACTTGGTTGGGATGAAGTCGTGGACAAGAGAATAAATAGGAAGTGGAAACGATTTTACTTAGAATTACCCTTACTATCAAGTTTACAAATTCCGAGGTATGTCTTAAGTCCAAAGGCAGTAATTATAGAAATTCATGCTTTTTGTGACGCCTCAGAGAAAGCTTATTGTGCAGTCATTTACCTCAGAATAATCAGCGCTGATTCTTCAGTCAAGGTTAGCCTTTTAACATCGAAAACTAGAGTTGCTCCCTTGAAACCCCAGTCTCTTCCTAGATTAGAGCTATGTGCTGCATTACTTTTAACAAACCTTTTGCATCTAGTGGTATCATGCATAGAACTACCAATTAACAATATTTACGCGTGGACAGACTTACGGGTTACATTGATATGGAATTCGTCAGAACCTTGCCGTTGGCTACCTTTTGTGGCAAACAGAGTTGCAAGGATTCAGGAAGCTGTTCCAGGTATTCAAACCACAAAGGTACTAGTCCAGCAAGGATTCAGGAAGCTGTTCCAGGTATTCAATGGAATTATGTGGCTGGAAAAGAAAATCCTGCAGATTTTCGAACCAGAGGTTTGATTCCATCAGAATTTTTAAGATGCGAATTATGGATGAAGAGACCACAATGGTTAAGCCAACCAATGATTCATGTACAGCAAGATTTCAGTTTAGAATTAGAGAGTGAGATTATGTTAAAAGAAATGAAAAAGAGTTTCATTTCGAATGTTTTCAAGTTCGAGGAACCCAGTGTATTTTCTAACTTTTCATCCTGGCTAAAGCTATGAAGAGTGTTAACTTGGTGTATAAGATTCAAGAATAACTGTAGTAAGTTACCCGCAGAACGTATAAAGGATTATTTGTCTACTGAAGAACTTCCTGAAGTTACCTTTATGATCGTTAGGATCGTACAAAATTCTGAGTTTCCTGAAGAGTTATCCCGTTTAAAATCAGGTAAACCTTTAAAACCATTGAGCAAGCTTTTGCCGTTAAATCCTTTCTTAGATTCCGCAGAGATAATACGTGTAGGCGGAAGGCTCAGAAATGAACATCCTATGATTTTACCTGAGAGTCATAATATTACGCGTTTGATTATTAGGCACTATCATGAAACATATCTTCATGCAGGTACTAATTTGATTATTAGGCACTATCATGAAACATTTCTTCATGCAGGTAATGAACTACTCATTTCTGTCATAAGACATAGATTTTGGATTGTGAGTGCTAGAGATATTATTAGAAAATGTTTAAATCAATGTGTTATTTGCCATAGATTTAGAGCTCAAACTGCAACTCAGCAAATGGTAGATTTGCCTGCTTCAAGAGTTACTCAAAGTAGAGCTTTTTCTCGTGTAGGAATTCATTTTGCAGGACCATTTAACGTCAAATACCGCAATGGTAGAGGAGCTAAAATTTTCAAATGTTATATATGTTTATTTATTTGTTTTACTACTAGAGCAATACATTTAGAATTAGTCTGAGATCTTTCAACAAAATCCTTCCTTGCGACACTTAAGAGGTTTATCGCTCGTAGAGGCAAACCGTGTGAAATTCATAGTGATTGTGCAACGAACTTTATAGGAGCTAACAAAGAGCTAAGGAAAGTTCTATCAACTGTTCAACGTGATGAACACCTTCAGGGGTATATTTCTTCAGAGAATATTAAGTGGTTATTTAATCCGCCCTCTGCACCTCATTTTGGAGGTCTTTGGGAAGCGGGGATTAAGTTGATGAAACACCACTTAAAGGGGTGTTTAGGAACACTTATTCTAACTTAGGAGGAATTTTTGATTTTAATAACCCAAATTGAATTCTGTCTTAATTCTAGGCAATTAGTACCAGCTTCGAGCGATTGCAGTGACTTGGAAGCCTTAACGCCAGAACACTTTCTTACAAGAGCGGCTTTAAGTGCTCTTCCAGAGCCTAACCTGATTCAAGATAAGCTGAGTCACGGTGACAGATGGAAACTTGCAAAGGCTATTTCAACAATTCTGGAAGAGATGGAGTAGTGAGTATTTGTCGAGGTTACAACAAAGACCCAAGTGGTGTAAGCTACAGCGAGATTTGAAAATTGGTGATATGGTTCTCATTAAGAACGAGAATTTACCTCCGCTACGCTGGAAGCTAGGCAGAATTGTTAAAGTGTGTCCTGGTCTGGATGACAGAATTCGAGTGGTGGACTTACGCACATCCAGTGGTGAGATAAAGCGACCGATAGCGAAGCTATGCCCTTTGCCATTTAATTCCTGATTTAGAGACTTTAATTTTTATTTTTCAGGTCTATTCAGCTTGATAATTTTCAATTTATTGTTTGAACCCCCTTGGGACTTCAAGGCTGGGGGTATGTTTGCTATTATGCAAATTGTATTTCTGTTGTTGAAATGAGGAGCGGCGCAGACGCAAATTTGCTAGTGTTTTTAAGCACGCGCTTGGCACTTCAATTGGTGTTGGGAATTACTGGAGTTTCAACGAGGCAAAGTTTCTTCTGAGTTGCGCTTCCGAAACTAGAGGTTTGCCGTGTTCTGACGCCGTTCCTCAGCCAACGTGATGTTTAAAGACAGTAAAGAGGTTCGGTTAACATTATGACTCTGAAGTTATTAAAGTACATCTCCGGTAATGTAGCAAATCTTCATACAGTCCACTATTATTAAACAACGGAATACAACAGACTCAAAAAGTTTCGTGACCCTTGTCAATGAACTTCCACGTGTGCCCCCATCGTCGCACGGAGAATATCAAGTCAATATTCAATTTCACGCCAGGTACCGGCAAGCATGTCGGCATCCACAGAGGCTATTGCCGTTGTAATTCTGGCTTTTACGTCATCCATATTCGACACTCTCCTCCTGTAAACGTTGTCCTTTACAAATCCCCAAGGGAAAAAGTCCAGCGGCTTTATATCAGGTGATCTGGGTGGCCAAGGAATTGGATCTCCTCACCCAATCCATCTTCCTGTAAAATGGTTATTCAAAGAACTACGAACGATGGTACCCCAATGAGGTGATGCACCATCTTGTTGCAAAAAGAAATGTGGCTGAAGCTCTTCTAGCTGTGGAAATACGAAGTTTTCCAACATGTCTAAGTATACGACTGATGAGACCGTCTTTTCTGTAAAAATGAAAGGCCCAATGACTCGGTCGAGCATTAGTCCACACCACACATTAACCTTTGGGAATCCCTTTTACCATTGCCATAGTTGCTAAAAACAAAAGAGAGAAAAATGCAATTAATAAGCAGACGATATTTAGAAAAGTACAGATATTTAGACTGGAAAATGAAATTATCTGCAATTAACCACACGCGCAGACGATATGTACAAAAGTAAATATATTCAAACCTGAAAAGGAAAATATGTAAGTTATTCCATCAATAAATGCCATAAGTTTGTTTATATCATCATTATTTTATGAGTTATTAAACATCAAAATGGGTCCGTGAGGTAACCTTTAGAAATTAGAATCTTAATTTTCATAATTTAATTTTTGTAGACGAAATATTGTGGCATTTCCATACAATTCTCCTCAAATTTTCTCCTTTTGGCTGCTTCCAGGTACCTGGAAGGAAAATAGTTTAGAACGAGTTGACATTTAACCTTCATTTATCTTGCAAGATTTTACACACGGTGTGCATTAACTCAGAACTCCAATTGCTCTCTAGCAAGGTGTACTGATATGAGTGCGAGTGTTTATATAAAAAGTGTATGACACTGCCAACTAAGCCGCATCAGACTTGGTACAAACTAAACATTCTAGACCTCAGAAAGACACCCTACATTCGATTTTAAATCCCGATGTGGTAATTCTAGTGAAAATTAGTGTTGGCTGAAGAGCCTAACTTTATTTTTCATTCATTCTCAAGCTAATTTTTACTTTTAATGTACATTCTGCTATTAGCTTGACTTAACTCTTTCATTTATATACATATATTTCCGTTTACAAGCATGCAAAATATTACTTTTTACGTTAACATTATTCACAAAACCTTTTATGCAACATATATAATATCTGTATTTGCCTACAGATTAAAACAATTTCAAATTATTTACATTCAGCAAAATGTTCTAGATTAAAGAGTAACGAAGTTGCTTCATTAAACTGAAAACATGCAAACATTTTCTAACTCAGTCTGTGAAGCTAAAAGTAAACATCTCGTTCTTATTTAGATCCAAATAACTTGCTAGAAATGCATAAATCTTCTTGTTTAATACAAAATAAAATAAAAACTCTTTGCATCGCACTTATGCTATATACAATTCAAGAGCAAACGTTTTTAAAAAAATTTAAAGCAGTGCAGCTATATACATTTAGAATCCCTGATTCAGCGTTAAGTGCATTTTCTACATGCATTTTTAGCACTGGATACCGTAGTTTTTTCACAGTGCGAAAAACATACATATATTCATCCACATTCTTCATTATTTAATAACTTTCATTTAATACAATTAATTCATAATTAATTTCATTTAATTCATTTAATTTAATATTTGGTGGCAACAATCTGAAAAATCTGACGCTGTTTACAGTGATTCAACGCAAAGTGTCGTTTCGAGACTAATATCCCATTCGGAACTAACATCCGTTTTGTGTTTATAATAATAATACTAATTCACTAATTAATTTAGTTAATTTTGTATTTAAATGTTATGTAATTTCTTTTGATCTATATTTTGATTTCATTTTAGTTGCACTGTTTTACCTTTTAGTTGCACTGTTGTAACTTCATTACCGAAATTTTGCCCGATTTATTTAGACGTTCGTTGCAATACTTTTTTTCTATATGGATTTTGCTCAATCTTGGGTTCAAATAAATTAAATTTGTTTTGTTGAAATTTTTGGATAACAAAATTGGTATGAATTTACTGTAGCACAGTATTAAAGGCAATATTGAGTAACAACAAAAGAATATAGCTGTTTTAAGTGTTTAAGCATACATACGAAAATCAAAATTTATACAACATTGAATTCGAAAAAAGAATTAAATCTTTGTAGATAAAGTCTTTCAAGATGAAATTTATTGTTCAATATGTATTAAAATGCATCCTTAGAATAAATTCGAGGGTCATAAATTGTCAAGATCGATAGATTTTTCACTGAAAATAATAGTAATTTATCAGAAATCGAAAACACATATTTATATGTTTAAAAACTTTACTGTTACGATACTTAACTACTAAACAAAGTATTAAAAATGATATCATAAGACATATATTTATAAAATAAGCAATAATGTATAGTCTGAAAAATTATCTAAAGAAAATGTTTTGTAGCATGAAATTATGTTTTACAATAAATTTTTAACTGAATTTTATACATTAATCTAGAAGCTTTCTTGGCTGTATGTGAAATTATAAATGTCCGTTTATTTCATTGTAGCAGCATTCCATGTTTTGTGGACTCCAACAAGGTATCCCGAATCGAAATCACGATACAGTGTTTCACATAAACATACATTTTTCCTTTTAAACGTCGGCCTTACAAAACATTGCGATGTGAGCTCAGAATTAACTGGGACGGAAGATCCTTTTCTCAACGCTAGCTAAGCTTCCCTTGTAAGTCAAGAGAGGAACAATAAGTACCTACACACTTTAATGACGTCCGCTCGTAATGAACAACAGACTTCTGCCTGCCGCGTCCATTATGTGTGAGATAATGTTCCAAGGGATAGAGGCGGTAAGACCACCATTCAAGGCACGGTTAATTATGGTGTAATTAAATGATATGCCCGAGCAAGATGAGAACGAGTTCAGAGAGCAGCGTCTGCTGATTCAGCCCGATTCGGGGGAGGCTATGCAAAATGCCGATTCTCAGAATTAGATCGTGACCAGTTATGTATTTAACTTCTACTGAGAGCTTTCATAACAGTAATTATGAATTCAAAAAGACATCTCTTTTATCAGAAAAAGTTTCATAAAAAATCTCATGTATACACCACATGACTTCCTTGTACGGAATATTAAATTATACGCATTTTTTCTTGCATTTCATTTAAACTTATTGGATTGAATTAAATCTACTTCATCGACATAAACCACAGCATATAAACCACAATAGAATAAACTCTTTAAAATTCATTATATTTGTTTACCATAGCGACACTCAAGGGTTTGCGCTAGGTTCGCTTAACAGCGTTACATCTCATTCATTTTGTAACTCAGAATGCACAAAAAATTATATCATCTGAAGAATTATCTCATCGTTGCCACGTCTGAAAAATTTTCTAATCGTTGTCACATGTTTTATTCAAATACTATAATAAATCTAAAGCAATGTATAAAAGATATTAAACAAACAAAAACGAAAAAACAGAAACAGTTTTTCACAGACGATTCAGTATTTCTCATTCAATTAATTCAGTTCTCACTTTGCTACAAGGCAGAAACGCATAAAAACTCAAAATATCTATAATAAAAATTACGAAGTAAATCTTAAACACTTATTTCCTCGAATAAATCCCGGAAGGAATAAGCATGATTTAATTCGCAATAATAAAAGAAGTTATCTTTGTTGTTGCGAAGGTTAGTTTCTCTAGATTGGCAACAAATCCACTATTCTGGTAAGCTTCAAAAGTTAACAGATATGACTGCTATGATAAACAAAAATTAGGCTTAGCCGCACTTAAACAACTTTTAAATTGTTGATAATTCTACAGTTATTGCATGCAGGTTAACTAAAGGCATAAAAACTTTAACCGGAAGATAAGAACAGCATAAATAAATTTTAAAGTAAAAAAGTGCACAATTTACAAACGTATAAGAATTAAGAAACTGAACTCATTGAGCTGAGTAACAGAGGATATATATATACATATATTTATATTCTTTGGTGCAGCCAATTGCAACCCAAATAGGAAGTACACATCTACACGTTATAGTAGTTCTATATACACAGTTTGCGGCTGCTCGTTTTTGAGTTATGCGAAATGCATACATACGTACGTACGCACAGAGGCTACGAAAAAATCTCTTATGAATCTATTTTAAATCAGTTTTATAATTTTTTGGGGGGAAGCGAGTCCTTTATTCTGTCCTTACGTACAGATATCACGCAAAAACATCATTAAACTGCTTTCGAATAAATTACTGATAGCCGTTAAAATGGCTATTTTCATTTTTCGCAATTACAATGCTTCCTTTTTACTTCGTACAAGGAAGTAGAAAGTACTCTGAGATTTAAAATACGGTAGACTACTGTAACGTTAGCTCATTTACTGAGGTTTGAAATATAATGCTAGTGCAAATCCATTCAAAGTCTCTTCTATGTATATGTTCCAGGTAATGTATGAAACGCCAGAATTCTATAGAATATCTAGGAATTTTATATAATACTTGGAAGTTTTACGCAAACCATGAAATATAAGAATTCTTATATATTTCCGTAGGCATTGTACATAATACCTAAGCATTCCACAGAATGACAAATGCTGTTTAGGAAAAGTATGAAAAAAGTCATAAGGTTATCATTTAAAAGTCATATATTCCTTAGCAACAACATTATTTTAAGAAAATAATGAAAGAGCGCTATTAAAAGACTTTTATTCAAAATACGTGAAGAAAAATGAAAGTTGTACAAAATAAAATTTATGCCTTTCTTATTGAAGAAAACAATGTATGAAAAATCTATGAAATGTATGTAATTATGGAGTGAATGTACTAAATGTATAGATTACAGGTGTGTGTATTAAATGTATAGATTACATATGAATGTATTAAATGTATGAATATTTGAAATGTATCTGAGATGTATTTCATACTTTCCATTTTGTGATTTGGCATTCTATTGAATGCCTAAGAAATGTATGAAATGTTAATCTTTTTTACCTTGCCGTTTAGTTTCCGGCACTCTATAA